>NQII01003835.1:93190-218303 GCA_002778355.1 Clitarchus hookeri | reverse complement strand
CACTTAACCTACACGATAGGTACCGGCAGAAAAGCAGTTGAATGTCGGGGCACGGAGATTGATTGCGCGCAGCCAGCGAGGTCCGTGTACCTCACCTCTAGTCTATGGTCGCGATCATCCTACACAGTAAGGTCGCGCCGTTGGGTGGTTCACGAACACCTAGGAGGATGCCGCGCCTGAAACCTGTTAGACTACTTCATCACAAGGCAGACCGCGCGCCATCTTGGCAGTGGTCCATCTCCTTGGAAATTGTCCGTGAAAGCCAGTTGTATGAGACACTGTATTCTGTTCCCGGTTAACTGAGCGTTTCGTAACCAACCTTTGAAAAAATGTTGCTGCCCCTGCCTGCGCGCATTTCACCAAGCTCACCGACCGTCATGCGCCCAGTAATGTTGGCGACGACGGAGGGAGAGTAGTTCGGCGTCTTAACGTTGAATTAAAATTGAAAATTATGCTTTCTGCTCTTTTTTAATGCGTGCAAGTTCAAGAATGAAATAATTTGTAAAAAAAATATTTACTAATCTAATAAGTTCACAATTTCACTCGACTGGCGCATGAGTAAAGTGACGAGGCTCATTGCAATGTGCATTGTAAATATGAGACACTATGTGCATACGAGTAAATATTAAACATGGCTTTCAAACGTGCTCAGTTTACAGCGCACAGCCTATATTTCGACAGTCTTCTGAATTCTCAGCATGACTGCTGGCTAAATATATATATTTTTTTCATTTTATAATTATATTATTAACGTAATATATATAATTTTTTTAATTTAACACATGAATTGTACGACCGGGAATTTATTCACATGCAAAACAATCTGGAAGAGTTTTTCAGAATTAGGTTATTTTAAGTTTATTTCAGTAAATTTATGTCACTTCAGTCGCAATCCAAAATCCGAGATGCTTGCACTCCCGGAACAACTAAAATATAACGGATTTTCTTTTGTGCGCAGACCTACAGATTTTGCCTTGAAAACAGCGCATGGCTCCTTTACCCTCGGACTTGACACCTAGGTTACAAAAATAAATGCCATACTGCGAACAGGAACGAGAGCGATCATTATACACTGAAGAGCCAAAAAAAACTGGTATAGGTGTGCGTATGCAAATAACAGAGGTATGGAACCAATCAGAGTAACGCGATGCGGTCGGCAGTTAGATCGGTTACTGCTGCTACAATGGCAGGTTATCAAGGTTTAAGTGAGTTTGAACGTGGTGTAAACTTACATTTCCTGCAACACGAAACTAACGTGCCGCGTCTTAAAGCGCTCACGCCAAGGTCGATCCGGCTAAGTAAGCTTCTCGCTTACGATACGTCGTCTTAAGTGATACGCGGTGACGTGGTAATACTTACAGCAACTTCATGATCACGCCCAAAGTTAATGGAAAGTCTGACAAACACGATGGCAATGACACCAGCCATGGGGAGGGAGATTCCGATTTACGGTCCGCGAGTTAGAATTTCCATAACTTGAAAAGAATAATGATGCTCCGGTATCAACGAATTTTTTTTTAGCCGTGTAGAGGGACGAGGGTGATATAACACCACTGCATGTGAAATGGGTAANCGACCGTCATGCGCCCAGTAATGTTGGCGACGACGGAGGGAGAGTAGTTCGGCGTCTTAACGTTGAATTAAAATTGAAAATTATGCTTTCTGCTCTTTTTTAATGCGTGCAAGTTCAAGAATGAAGTAATTTGTAAAAAAAATATTTACTAATCTAATAAGTTCACAATTTCACTCGACTGGCGCATGAGTAAAGTGACGAAGCTCATTGCAATGTGCATTGTAAATATGAGACACTATGTGCATACGAGTAAATATTAAACATGGCTTTCAAACGTGCTCAGTTTACAGCGCACAGCCTATATTTCGACAGTCTTCTGAATTCTCAGCATGACTGCTGGCTAAATACATTTTTTTTTTCATTTTCGAATTATATTATTAACTTAATATATATATATATCAATTTTTTAATTTAACACATGAATTATACGACCGGGAATTTATTCACATGCAAAACAATCTGGAAGAGTTTTTCAGAATTAGGTTATTTTAAGTTTCTTTCAGTAAATGTATGTCACTTCAGTCGCAATCCAAAATCCGAGATGCATGCACTCCCGGAACAACTAAAATATAACGAATTTTCTTTTGTGCGTAGACGTACAGATTTTGCCTTGAAAACAGCGCATGGCTCCTTTACCCTCGGACTTGACACCTAGGTTACTAAAATAAATGCCATACTGCGAACAGGAACGAAAGCGATCATTATACACTGAAGAGCCAAAAAAAACTGGTATAGGCGTGCGTATGCAAATAACAGAGGTACGGAACCAATCAGAGTAACGCGATGCGGTCGGCAGCTAGATCGGTTACTGCTGCTACAATGGCAGGTTATGAATATTTAAGTGAGTTTGAACGTGGTGTAAACTTACATTTCCCGCAACACGAAACTAACGTGCCGCGTCTTAAAGCGCTCACGCCAAGGTCGATCCGGCTACGTAAGCTTCTCGCTTACGATACGTCGTCTTAAGTGATACGCGGTGCAGTGGTAATACTTACAGCAACTTCATGATCACGCCCAAAGTTAATGGAAAGTCTGACAAAGACGATGGCAATGGCAGCAGCCATGGGGAGATTCCATTTACGGTCCGCGAGTTAGAATTTCCATAACTTTTGCAAATTTACAAAAATAGCGCTGGAAATGGCCCACGTATGTAACTACAGTTATCTGCACTACCCCCGAAACTTTTTGTAAATAACCGTTATGATTGCAATGCTGCACTAAAATAAATTATGAACACGAAGTTTATATCTATTTCAGCCAAATACAAGAATGGTAGCTCACGTCTAAAGATATATTTTTGGAACTTCATAGTAACAAAAACTTAGATTACTCGTACTCAAAAATTAGACATCTATAGTGTAACCCGCATCACGAACGTAAGATATGGATGTGGTCCCCAAGCGAAAAAGTTTCCCACCCCTGGTTTAAATACCACTATGCTGGCACTAAACTGCAGGGAAATATACGCACTGCTATAACATGGAACATAATTAAATATATTATTACGCGTGTACGAACAATAACAAACAAAGTATACAAAATTAGCTTTAAAACTGTTTTAGGTTGTGCCACTATAACATCAAAAGCAAACAATATAAAACTAACTTGAAACACGCGACTTTGGCAAACCACGGCAGCGCCTTCTCTCATTTACAACCCTCCGGCGATAGTCGGTCATTACACGCATTAGCAAATTAAGTAAATTACATATAAATTAAAAAATTAATAAACTTTCATTTCTGTGCAAAGGATAATCAGGGCATTAAAAAAAAGGGAAAAGAATAATGATGCTTCGGTATCAACGAATTTTTTTTTAGCCGTGTAGAGGGACGAGGGTGATATAACACCACTGCATGTGAAATGGGTAACATGCACGACCTCCCGAACGCGTNAAATGCACGACCTCCCGAACGGGTGTCCGGTATGCCACTTCGCGGCCGTACTCGCTCTGTGGAGAAGCTCAAGACGGATATCGGCAATGGAACGAGAAAGCAGGTCGAAGTTCCGGCTTCCGCGCGGAAGGCGAGACTTGCTAGCTACAACTGTCAACATCTCCCGGAGGAGCTTGACGCAGCGGCAGTGAGTGCAGTGCGCCTGTGGAGTTCCGGCGTGCTCTGCGCATGCGCAGGTCCGCGGTAACACCTCGCACTGTGCCTCGGCCCAACATAACCTCACTCGGCTTGCGATTCTCAATGCCAACTGTTAGGCAAATGCAATTTATCCGCCGCCAAGTACTACTGATGCTGTGTGCGTGTACCGGAATTTTTCCCGTCTCGTAGGCAAACAAACGGGAGAACTACAATTTTCATAAAATAAATATAACCAAACGAGATCTTCCAATATGTTATTTTGTTAGAAACTACGTAAAGAATAAACTTTATTCTTGGCAGTAGATGAAATATGTCCACTTGCTTAGTATTCCGTCGTAAAAGTGGATTTTGCAAAACGTTGGATTACACAATTAATAATAATAGTGACAACAGAATCTAAAGAAAGAAAAAATACCTTTTGATGACAGACGTCTTGATTTCGCCCTTAAATTATTTTTCTTTTTTACAAACATATTTGGGTTAATGAAGGTCAGTACTCGACGCCATTGTGTTTTTACTGCTAACGCTTATAAACGCAATTCGAGGGCGTGCATAATAGTTACAAGNCCGGTATCAACGAATTTTTTTTTAGCCGTGTAGAGGGACGAGGGTGATATAACACCACTGCATGTGAAATGGGTAAAATGCACGACCTCCCGAACGGGTGTCCGGTATGCCACTTCGCGGCCGTACTCGCTCTGTGGAGAAGCTCAAGACGGATATCGGCAATGGAACGAGAAAGCAGGTCGAAGTTCCGGCTTCCGCGCGGAAGGCGAGACTTGCTAGCTACAACTGTCAACATCTCCCGGAGGAGCTTGACGCAGCGGCAGTGAGTGCAGTGCGCCTGTGGAGTTCCGGCGTGCTCTGCGCATGCGCAGGTCCGCGGTAACACCTCGCACTGTGCCTCGGCCCAACATAACCTCACTCGGCTTGCGATTCTCAATGCCAACTGTTAGGCAAATGCAATTTATCCGCCGCCAAGTACTACTGATGCTGTGTGCGTGTACCGGAATTTTTCCCGTCTCGTAGGCAAACAAACGGGAGAACTACAATTTTCATAAAATAAATATAACCAAACGAGATCTTCCAATATGTTATTTTGTTAGAAACTACGTAAAGAATAAACTTTATTCTTGGCAGTAGATGAAATATGTCCACTTGCTTAGTATTCCGTCGTAAAAGTGGATTTTGCAAAACGTTGGATTACACAATTAATAATAATAGTGACAACAGAATCTAAAGAAAGAAAAAATACCTTTTGATGACAGACGTCTTGATTTCGCCCTTAAATTATTTTTCTTTTTTACAAACATATTTGGGTTAATGAAGGTCAGTACTCGACGCCATTGTGTTTTTACTGCTAACGCTTATAAACGCAATTCGAGGGCGTGCATAATAGTTACAAGATAAATTTAATATTTTGGGAGGGGCAAGTATATATCACAATCCGGACGAAACACAAATTTTTACACGCAAATAAACACAATTTTCTTATTTACCGCCGCCTTAAAAGCGGTCTCTTTGGAACTCCAGCGCACCTTGGGGCGAAATTTTTCCCTACGCCAAACTACCCTATAAGGAACCTCATTTTCTTCCCAACCTGAGTAGAATAAATCTTACCCAAGATGAACGCATAACAGGGTTAACACATTAGAAACTGAAAAAAGTGAGAGCGAGGGAATGAGGGGACTTAGTTAACTTATTCCTAGCTGCTTATAACTTTCGTCAAATAATCGATCTTACCTACAGTTCTAATCGCAGATTTAGGGACATGTTATTTTTATCGCTGACCCTGGCACAGTGAAAGGAAACACACATTAATAAGTGCATAATAGTACTTACATTTGAAAGTGTCTTTCGGCATTCCGCTATCTTGAATCAGAAAATAGCCAACCAAATTCTTAAATATTCGAGCACTCATTCCAACCTCCATCGCCACCTAATATGTCGACAAAACGAGAACGAAAACGAAAAACGATACATTTTGTGGAGAGGTGAGTTCAGAAATCGATTAGTGTTGCCAACTATAAACTAAATTTAACAGAGACCGCTTCACTGCTCTTAAAAGCACGCAGTAATTTCCATACCCCACTAGAAGTGTGACAGTTTAACCAATTATTAGAAAGTTAAAAAGATATCGGCTGGAAAATTTACTCTTTGAATTTTGCTCGAAGCACGCTAGTCCTAAAAAATTAATATTATTTTCTTAAAAAAATAAAAAAAGGATGGATATTTTGTCTACTGGAAATAATTAACCGGAGGATGAAAATAGCTTCTATAAAACAGCGATACCGTGTCGAGTGTCTTCGAGTATTACTAAGAACCTTAAAGTGAGGAACACAACAAACCTTTATGTGAATAAACTAACGAACGAAAAATAAATAAAATACACGGAAAATGCGTGTGGAAAGGAAACGTACTCAACGTGTAACATATCAAATATTTCGTTTTTAAAATTTGACTTTGTACCCACACACAACAGAAGACCTCTAGGAAAAAAACACCTTCTACATCTGCGTCTTAAAATATACAGCAAATCAAGAGAAACTGATCAAAGAAGATGCTATAAGATTCATATGTAGCGACAACGATTAAAATTAAGGCAGAGGTACTTATATCTGGGACGTAGAATTAAAACAATTCTGATAAACATAAACACCTCATTAAAAGAATAACAGGCGTGCTGTATAAAAAAAATGGGGCGCACACGATCGGCCAATTATTCCACGCTTTTCCCTCGACATGTGACCAAAACGCACCCTAAGAAATACTCGATGACAATCAGGACGACACTCGGATAAAATTACTGGCGTATTGAACCAACAGCCAGCTTCGCTTAGCGCCGGTTTTTTTCCGTCACATTCGTGCCGACGGAACCTCAGTCGAGAGCGAAGCACGGATGTGTACTCCACTCAGTCAGAAAGTTTGCGGATTGTACCTGCCTTGCGTGCTGGCAATTCCCTGTCTCATTATCGCGTGCCTAAATGCTTATCTTGAATGTGCTGATACGGTAATTGCGTGGCCTTCCCGCGTGGGACATGGTCGTCGAGCTGTACTATACAAGCTGATAACATTAACTGACAGCCATGTAAGCATGTCGGTGGCATGAGAAACAGTAAAATAGAATAAATACGTAGCCCCCCCCCCCCACCACCGAGTATTATTTACAGTATCAATACACAGAAATATACGCCGTCCGCGGTTAAACTGAGTGAAAGGTTTGGTCGAATCAAACAAAGTGTGCGTGCGCGCGGAGGTGCGTGCGAATGGGTGTGTGTGTGTGTGTGTGTGTGTGTAGTTGGTGCAACTAAATATTTGTTTGACTCGACGTACATTAAAAATTTTATGTTAAACTTTTTTTTGTACTTTTACGAGGAAAATCCTTGGGTACCCAGTTGCCAAGAAAATCCTTTGTAAAACTACTAACAGTTTTCTTACAAAATCTGCAAAACATATATTTGTAATATTACAAATTTTATTTAAACTTACACTATTGAGAAATGTACATAATATGTTTTTTCATCTAAAAAAACAAATGTAATGAATTAATAAGAGAGAATAACAAAATAAAAATATATTTAAACATATAATTTACGGGGAAAATAAGCTTTGCCAGCACGGGGATTATACTTTGATTTATTAGCCGGCACCCTTAACCACAAGACCAACTTGACTGACAAGCTAAACTCTTATTTTTGTAGAAAATATAGCTGCAAGTACCTACAAAATATTAAGGGCGTTATTTGATTGAGAATAATACATTTATTATATTTGAATAGTTCTGTGTAGATAGGAAACATTAATAGTTAATGAGTACTACGGTCACGTTTTATTAAAGTTGTCATTTAATTATGATTATTTGAGTTGTGTTAAGTGTTTTACGTTATTAAAATTAGCAATACATTTATTTTTGCACGCAACTAAGCTTTACATCACCCATTGTTTTTGCACAAACAGCTATTTGCGGGTTTANCAATACATTTATTTTTGCACGCAACTAAGCTTTACATCACCCATTGTTTTTGCACAAACAGCTATTTGCGGGTTTACGTTGTTGAGTGTCCGCCATTTTGCTGAAGTTTGAGGATACGGGTCAGTATAGTTCAGACATTTGTTGAGGCCTATTACAAATACTGCCCTTGTAGTTTTACAAACGAGTAGTTTTACAAGAGAAATCTTTGTACTGTAACAAGCATTTGTAAAATTACAAACAATTTCTCAGTAAACATTACAATTTTTTTTACAGCGCATAAAAGAAAAATGTACAATGGAAGCCGGTAGCCTCAGGAACCTCGGCTAAAGTGACGAATGGCAAAGTCGAGATGTTTTATCAATATAAATATTTCAAATAGTGGACAACGTGCGCAAAATAAATACTTAAAGTTTGACAGCGTTACTTTTCAGTTTCCTGTTGAACTTGTTTTATTAAGGTGTTTATACCATTACTAAGCGTCAAAAAATTGTGATTTGCGATAGTTACTATGATTTATTTATGAGTTAAACCATGAGTACTATACCTCCACAACAATTTCCACGACCACAAGTAACCACGACCACAAATAACCACGACCCCAAGNATTACAAGTAACCACGACCCCAAGTAATCACGACCCCAAGTAACCACGACCACAAGTAACCACGACCCCAAGTAACCACGACCACAAGTAACCACATCCACTAGTAAAGATGACTAGCAGAAGTTGTAGCGAAACGTTTTAAGAATGCTTTTGTCTCTCTGCTTGGTAATCCTTTAAAATTCACTTTCATATAACGGGTTTAGGAAAAAAAAGATCCTTCACGGGGACATCACACAGCTGTTTTTTTTTATTAAAACGCGGCGCTCTTCATTGGCGTCCGCTAGAAAAATGGGGGGTGGGGGTGCGTTTGAGGTGATCGCCTGCCCAATAACCCGAATTTTTTGATAGTTATTCCAGTATAATATTGTTCGATGGCCTTGCATAAGAAAAATCTGTTAAAATGAAATTTGATTATTTAACTAAAATTTATATGAATCAAAACAGGGAGAAAATAGGTGTGTTGGTAACGATTAGTAAGAAATTGCTCTTATGCAAAATAATATTACACTGAGTGCAAACAAATCAGGTGCGTTGTCCTATTGGTGTAATTTCCTATACTCGGCTAAGCTTTTTCTGCAGGAGGCGGAGGAATATCGTGGAATTAGAACTTTAGCAGGGCTTCAGAAAAGTTAGCAGTATCAATGAACCGCCTATATAAGAACGTGCGCGAGACGAGATTACTGATGAATCACTCAGCCAGATCACTCCGATAAAAGTATTCGAATACTTTGGCCACCATTCGAGATATCTCGAGAACTCCTAGAAATCGACTTTCTGTTACATTTTCAACTCGAATACTCCCACCACTAGTATCGACCCTTCTCAGGAGACAGGAATCTTCCGGGCAACGAGCATCTAGTCCTTTCCGGGTGTGCTCCGCCCTGGAGTCGAACTGCGAACACTTTCGCGTGCTGCCTGTGCCTGCACAAGGGTCCGTGCGGGTGATGTGAAGAAAAGCTCGCGCTAAGTGGAGGATGCCGCCGAGCGAGAGACGGAACACGCATGCCCGGGGGGGGGGATGCGAGTGTCCCGAGTAAGGATGGTTTTATAACTACATAATTATGCGCCGAATCAAGAATTATAACGTGTACAGAATAACCTAAATTGCGTTGTTCAGTGTCCTGGTACACAGTAGAAATTATCAGGTCCATGTGTGTTGGATTATCCTTAAGCGTTAAGATAAAAAATATAGTTATTTCTCATAAGTAAAATTTCTGTGGCAGTTACCAATCGTAGAGTGAGTGTGAGGTAGAGTGATCACGCTAGCTGCGTAAAATCAGTCTCCGTGTCCCAACATCGAACTGATTTTCTGCCAATACGACTATCACAAACAACGCCAAAGTATTTTATTCAAATGAACGTGCTAGTATTCTGAAAATTATGATATAAAAAATATGTCCATCACTGTTAACTATGCAAAGTTGATAGTCATATTAGTGTGTGGTTGGTTAATGCTAGGTACATTCCAAGCACGCGGAAAATAGGTCTNCATGCAAAGTTGATAGTCATATTAGTGTGTGGTTGGTTAATGCTAGGTACATTCCAAGCACGCGGAAAATAGGTCTACCTCATCTGTAGACTGTGTGACCAATCAGACCACAGCAGTACCTAAATGTCGTTGACTGGAAGCTGATATTTACCGTTGTTGGCAAGTACTAAAACGGCAAGTGTGTGAGCTTGTGTGGTTATATTTGCAAATTGAATTCACTATAAATAGAGCCTCTGCCGGGAAATGTCAGCTTTGAAAGAACGAATGATATGACCAAATGCTGGTTGCTTTATGTGAGTTTATGTGGTCGGTTATAGACAAAATGTGAAGAGGATNAACGAATGATATGACCAAATGCTGGTTGCTTTATGTGAGTTTATGTGGTCGGTTATAGACAAAATGTGAAGAGGATGCGCTTATCGCGAACGTTTATTGGCTGGAATTGTGATTCGTGAATACAGAACACGTGGTTGTATGTGCGCGCTTGGAGATTACTGCATGTAAGTCGTAATTTTTCAACTGTAAAACCGCTATTAAAAGCTACCTTGCTTGCATGAGAATTCAGCTAAAAAAATTCCCTGCTACGGCNTAAACCCGCTATTAAAAGCTATCTTGCTTGCATGAGAATTCAGCTAAAAAAATTCCCTGCCGCGGTCTTGTATCGAACCGTAGACCCCGGCGGTGGGAAGTCAGTGAATGACGCTGTTTTTACACTAACAACTATACTGTGTTCGCGCTTGACTAAGCACTTTTGAACTCGACCTTCGAAAAAAAAACAAATCCCTGCCTGTAAATGCACATGGCCGCGGTGGCGTAGTGGTTAGACTGCTTGCCTCCCACCAAGACTAACCGGGCTCACTCCCCGGTCGGGTCACTCTCGGGTTTTCGCTAGTGGTAATCGTGCCGGACGATGCGGCTGGTCAGCGGGTTTTCTCGGGGATCTCCCGTTTCACCCGCCCTTGCATTCCGGCACTGCTCCATTATCGAATGGCATGCCCGCAGTTAAGTTGTCGATGATAAAAATAATAGATCCAAATCTTTACGTCTTAATAAAAGTTTCATGCGTACATTTTTTGATACTGAATTTATTTAATTTGATATCGGTTCGCTTTATGGTCACAAAAATACGAAACTGCTTATAAGTAATACTGTTTTTGTTTCAATTTTACACTTTCAGTTGACCGACGCGTGAATGAAGTCTGTGGTTATTTATATGTTAAACATGGTGTAAGAATAACAAATGTACTAAAACCCTACTTGATTCATGTCTTCAAAGAGCCAAAGTACCGAACATATAGACACCAATATTCATCTCTGAAATTGCAGCATAGACTTTTTTTCTACTGTTCTAATTTTTTCAGTAACATTCTTGATGTTATGCGCTACTCTCAGCTGTTCCTGGGTGGTGTTGTTATTGTCTTCCAAGTGCTGATGGTGATGGCTTACCTGAAGGAGAGTTTGGTCGCCTGCTATTCATTACATCGAAGAAACTATCCACAAGTTGAAAGAAAGCTGCTGCTTCTGCGTCCCCCGTCAGAGTTTGTATAGCTGTAGCTGTCGTTTCCTTTCATCGTCAGCAGCTGCTCATTAACTTTTGGCGCGAGCCTAGCTTCCCCGATATCCGTGTTGATTATAAGTTTAATTATGTCCTTCGTCATCGGCTCAGAAAATTCGGACAATATACCTTTATCCAACAAAAATGGCTGCGGGGGAGTTTCAACATGTGAGGAATGTCGGTGAACACCCACACTCTTCGTTTGCATTAAAATGTATTAGGAAAGAAGGAACATTCTGGTGTGACGTTTAATCAAATACNCACACCCACACTCTTCGTTTGCATTAAAATGTATTAGGAAAGAAGGAACATTCTGGTGTGACGTTTAATCAAATACTTCTAGCGTATTTGGTTAATTCTTTCTAAACAGAACCACAACATCCCAGATCAGAAACTATGGCAACAACTTTAAGCCCGCGAGATTCTACTAGGTTTGTAATTTTAAGATAAATGGATTTTTTCGTTAACACGCCAACCTGAAAATGTAACGGCTGCTTCCAACGAGATGATAATCCTTTGATCAATACCACGAGAACTTTGTTATGCAGCCCAAGAAAATTGATCTAAAATTTGGTCATAACAAATGTTACTATCTATATGCATCACTTCAAAATTAAGAACACAGTAACAATCCATCTCTGCAAAATTTACTTGAAATGTGCAAAACCGTTGTCAGACGTCCCAGTGTATTTGTGTCGAAGTTGTCTAAACACCTACACTCGTGGAGTGGCGCTAAATGGCGCTAAATGGCGCCAAATGGCGATGTACCGTTGCACCGTCTGGTAATTGGCTCATTTGCCGGTAACCTCTTAGTGCAGGCTTTTGAACCTTACATCAAAACTATATTTGGTTATTTTGTAACTTTAAATAAGCGCAATTAGGGTCAAAGTTCCCCGCATGTCGAAAAAAAAACTACTGTAATGTTTCAGTGCACAAACACAACCGCGTCAACTCTTTATTTATTTTTTTGGTTAGAAGTCTTTAATATAAAATAACGTGCTTTTACCATAAGCATCTCGCCAGTATTATAGAACCGTTCCTAGAATTTTAACTTGATTTGAAGAAATATTTTACTGGCGGCGACGAGTTTGTTTTATCTTCTGTGCGCCTGTTGTGCTCTACAGTCTCACTTCTGACGTCACGCAACTCGTCCTTGAAACCAAACGGCAAGCTCCCGTGTCAAAGAAGTGCCTCCCCCCCCCCCTTTTCTAGCGTGGATCCAGGACCGCCGTGGAGGGAGGCCAGCACCTATTCACAATAACCATCGACAAACAAATACTTTACGTTCACGTTAACATTTGCATTACTGCCAGGTTCGTCTGCACCGCCTCCCAATCCGACTCACGGGAAAACAGAAGAAACGTGCAGAGTCGTCGCAAGTCATAATGTTAATCTTGAATACCTCAAGAAAATACATTACATGTATTTATGGGAAGTGGGCTGTTCACCCATGTGGCTACCTCCTGAAGTTTCCATTAACTGTGGACGGTGATTGTTGAAGACGTAATCTAGTTATGCCTTCTTATCGTTGGCCACCTTCAAAATGCTAGTAAAGTGAGGCTGTTGAGGACCACCTCACACGCCCAAAAATACGGTAATTTCAGAGATATTTGCCAACAAAAGTTACCTCGCAGTATTTAGGTGAAGGCGGAAAAACACTGCAAAAAGAATTCAGCACCTGACATGACCATGAAGTTGTGTGTTGAGTGTCGAGTTTAAATCGAGGTAAATCCCTGGGTCTCGGTTGTCGGTCGAGCCTTCAGTTCGTTGGATTCACACAGCGGCGGTACGAGTTCGCTTCCCGGTCGGCACACACCGATACACTAAAACACGCGAGATATGGCGGACGTTGTCTTAGGAAGGCCGGTGCACTAGCCCCGCAGCAGGGAAAGCAGGCTGCGTGCTGCCACCTGGCGACGGAGGAGCCAAGCAGGCGGGCCGGCGGCGACGCTAAAGAACGCCCGGAGTTACGACACGGCGGCCAGTCGGCGAGGTAACTACGTCAGCGCCGAGGTGCTTCCTTACTGGGCGGAGATGGCCGTCCCGTCGCCGTGCTAGACGCGAGGACAGGTGAGCCGAGAGCCGCCCGTGGCTTTCCGCGCTAACTCTGCAGCACTGAGGCCCCTTAGCAGCTCCGTCGAGCGATTTGGCAGTCCTAACTCATCAGTTATACCTGATGCGAGCTCTGCATACACATTCAACTATATATAGTCTCTTCGCGGTTTACTCACACTTATTTTAACAAACCTATGAAAAATCATCCCACATATGACGCGTCTCAGTGTTTCCTAAATGTGTAATCTATCAAAAGCATTTTATACTTGTGTTAAAATAAAAGTTTTTTTTTCTTTGTTAAATTGAACTTTTACTTAATCTCTAGCTATAAATGACAACATTTAATTTATAATTTATGTGAATAAAAACATGGAGAAAATAGTTGTGTTGGTAATGCCTAGTAAGAAATAGTTATTGTGCAAAAACATTATTATATTACACTGAGTGAGCCCAAATGCTGTGCGTTGCCTCTCGTGTGTAATTTTCCAGGCTTAGTTAAGCTGCGTTTGTATGAGGCGGACGGATTCCTTGAAAGTAGAACTTCAGCAGGGCTGCAGAAATGTTGGAAGTAACTGTGGGTGGACTATGTCGATGGTTCACCTGCATCTGACGTGACGGTCAACACTCGTCGCACTTCCTACTCCTAACGCTGTCGCTATTGGTGCGTGGAGTCGAGAGCGAATGCGCCTTTTTTTCCTCGTGAAACGAAAATTAAAGATATGAGATGAACTTTCGTGAAACTGGAGTGAAAATGAAAAATAATTTCATAGGAGGCCAGTCTTGACGAAAGTTTAACGAATTTCATAACATTTTAGCACGTTATTGGTTATGACAAATTCTTTGCAAAAACCAAAATTAAAAAAAAAAAAAAAATGTAGGATATGGAGTATTTACTCTAGGGGTTCTTACCTACATATGTATTTTCTTTTATGTAGTTATGTTTGTCATAAAATATTGAAAACAACCATGATTTTTTTAAAAGCAAAAACTTTCTTTAATGGTGCACTAAATGAATATTCATTAAACACCCGAATGTTCATCGAAATCGAGAATTTTCGTTTCGTTTCAACTTTCTGCAACCACATTTCTTACCGAAACGAAAATGAAAGTCGTCATTTTTCGTTTTCGTTTCGGTATACGGAATATTCGCACAGCCCTTAATCTTTGATCTGTTGTGTTAATCTTTGTGTGTGTTTTTTTACTTGCAAAATAGGTGGTTGATTTCGAAATTCCTCAATAAATTCTAGAATAAGTTATTTTGACTACGTCGCCATTATCTACCGGAACTAACAAGACACCTTCTAAACGTACACAGGTGGAAAATTATTTATAAAGAGTGACCGCAATATAGTAGTTGTCGCTCCGGGCTACAAGTGGGCTGGCGACATGCACGCAGTTTTACCTGCCACCTGGCGGGTCGCACGATAAACATGAAGTTCCGTCAGTCCATCAGTCCAACGATCGGTCGTCAATCCATCCTCCGCACGTCAGATTCATCCCTTACAATCCGTCTGATCAGTCCGATCATTCGACAGAGCTGTGTGTGTGCACGAGGGGTAATGTAACATCTTCTATGCTCCACGATGGTGTGCTTATACAATCAATTAAATACACATGAAAATATTTATTTTTAAAAGTTCATTCAAGTTATTTTTAAAATATAAAACAGATTTAATATAAATATTTCTCGAAAACATTAGCCAAAACATTATTACAATTAAAGATAGTTGATAAAATTTCAAATGTGTAACAATTCTATGAAAGTGTTTATTTTTCGCTTCTTCCTGTTCTTATTAAGCTGTTAAAAAAAACGCAGTATTTAAAAAAAAATTGCCCGTTTCTGTACACATTTTTGGAACATGCTGACTGGAATTTTTTAAAGCCGTGATTGAAATCGCCTCCCAATTACCCATACCACGTTTTGTCCCCTTCATAGGTACATCGAAATCATGCTCTTTCAGCCAAGTGCGTGAGCGTTGTTCTGTTCACGCGCCCTACACTGCACTTTTCATTTTGCAGGTGTTTATAAAACCTTCACTGTGCCGATCGCTTCTTCCCGTCATTTCCTGGGAGTGGTTGTTCGTACACAAGACAAGACAATATATGTCAAATACATTTTTCGCATATACATTTGAAGGTTATAACATGGAGGCGTGTATTCGAAACCACGCACATTTCTTCGGTTAGTGATAAAGAGGGGGATGTGGGGAATTGTGGGCACTGAAAGGGTCAGTTCTAAGTCCTAATGTCATACTTACAGTGTTTTGTTTGAATTCGTGGACACTGAAATTATTTAATTTATTTCTCGTTTGTTTCGGGCGCATAAAATGTACAATTTGCGTATTAGAGACACATTTTATACGTCTTCAACAGTTTATCGGTTTTTAACTTAATCAAGCAATGAACAAAGTGATGGGTCGATGGGAATGTGAATTTCACGTAGGCATGGCAAAAATATACAAAAATGAGCAAAGCAAGTAGATACTAAGCAGGGCGAACAGCCTATGAAAATGATGTGATGCATTCCCTGCAGGCGAAGACAACAAATTTCGCCGAACTACCGCGAATGTAAGACGGAGAGCAGAGTAGTGTCTGCTCCAGGATCGTCGACATTTAGAACACTTATGAAGAATGCTGTGTGCGATAGAGTGTTCCCAGTTGCCATTTCACATTAGTTCTCTCATACCGGTATTTACAGTAAACCCAACGTGCTTTTGATTGTACGTACGTACACTAGGTATGCACGCCGGAAAAATAACACGTTTCGTTGATTTCCTTTTGATTGTAATAAGAATAACAATAGCTTTCGTTCATTCTCATTGTGCGTAGACTACGCACGTCAGAAAACAACTGTCTTGGTAGATGTTGTTTCCTTTAAGACGATCTGCCCAACGATACCATATTCGACTCCTGTTCCCATTTTAAATTTCAAATCTCACCCCCCCCCCCGCCACCATTACTTACGGTATGTTCGAGGGAATGGGATTACTATTAATCGATCATTCATAAAGGGTATAGTTGTCACACTTTTTTTTTCGCGAACCCCCGGTGTCGTGCTGTTTCCGAGAAAAAGGGGTGATACGGGTGCTGTGAATCATCATCTATATATATATATGTAAATATATATGTGTGTATATATATACATATAAATGAAAAACAATTCTCTGAGAAGTTTTGAATACTGCACTTTAGGATTATAAGCATGTAATCCAGTTCAATTTCTTATAAACACTTCAACCTACAACCTGCCTTAGGCAATAATATCACAATAGCGAACGCACTTGATTGTGGGTTCAGTCCCAGCCGGCCGCATTCGGGAGTGGCTTTTAAGAAATGGCTTTCCATCCCGGTCCGAGAAAATGCAGTTGCCTTTCCAGTTTCTTGCCTGCTCAGGGCGCAGTTCAGTGAGAAGGTAGCCGTATTTCTATCAAGCAGTGCAACCACCGTATCAAACGCAAAATCATCTGTAGACGGAAAATGAGATAGAGTGCGCGCCCAAGGTGCGCAGTACCCAATCCATGTCCCAAAATTGGACTGATTTTCTGCCAACACGACTATGAAAACGATATGAATAGGATTTGAAAATATAACATAGTTTGTGTAAGTCCTTTGAGATGTTTGTATACTTCCTTCCGCTTATCTTGTTTTAATGCAGCTTGGATACATTTAATTTTGTAAAAGTATTTCATTCTTCTAATTGGGGGGGGGGGGGCTATTGAAAATTCAAACTCAAACAAACACGTTCATGTGATTTTGACAGTTGTATTGAGAGGGTGATTCAATTTTGGGAGAGGGTGCAGAGATTTGGGCGGCTGTTAACATCAAGGCCTTGAGAAACGATGAGGGCGAAGTGAGGTGAGTATAGAGCAGCGCCGGAATGCAAGGGCGGGGGAAACTGGAGATCCCCGAGAAAACCCGCAGACCAGCGGCAACGTCCTGCACGATTCCCTCGTGCGAAAATCCGGGAGCGACCCCGCCGTGAATTGAACTCGGTTCGCCTAGGTGGTAGGCGAGTAGTCTGACCACTACACCACCGCGGCCCCTTGTACTTTGTGTAAGAACTATATCTTATTGTGCATTACCATCACGCCTATTTTCTCTCTGTTCGTACTTGTATTGATGATAAATGAACGTGGGGTGATTTTTCAAATGTTTGATTATGGAAGTGCGAGGATACCATGCGCTGCGAGTCAGCGGTTCCCTCGTAACACGTTCACCGGGACGGGACGGCGCGTGAAAACGCCTCTGTCGTAACGGAACATTCTTCGTGCCGCAGTTTGTTCGCCTGTGACGCCGCCCAGCGGGTGGTGGGAAAGGAAGGCGGCGGCAGTTGTGTAAAAACTGTCGCCGGCGACCGAAGCCTCGGCGAGCGTTCGTTCGTGGTTCGCTGGACGAGGGAAAGTGCTGTCTGCGCCTCTCCGCCAGCCATTTGGTTCCACAGTTGAGGCTCTCGTACAACCATGACTATAGATGACGGTTTATCGCGGGAAAAGTTGACTGTTTGCTAGGATTCAACGTACTGTATACACGACCGACAGTTTTATTTCCTTATTGGCTGTGTCATGCATGTATGAAGATACTAACCCGTTTCACTGGACCAATGAAGATTCTGATAATATAAGGCAGCACGTTCGTGATTGGTCTGCAGACAACTTAGCCTAGTCGAAACCTTGTTCATCCAATCATGAAAGAACAAACTTGTTAAAGTGCTATAGAAGATAAGTTGGCTCAAAATTTTTCACGATTTCCCATTATCTCTAACCATTACTTAGACCGCTCTTCGTATTTTACGCATTTTCCCAACATTGACTCAGGGGCCGCGGTAGTGTAGTTGTCAGACTACTCGCCTCCTACCTAGGCGAACCGAGTTCAATTCCCGACGGGGTCGCTCCCGTATTTTCGCATGTGGGAATCGTGCTAGACGATGCCGCTGGTCGGCGGGTTTTCTCGGGGATCTCCCGTTTTTTCCGGTGCTACTCCATACCTCACTTCATCCTCATCAGCTGTTAACCTTTGTTTGTCATGAGGCGGAGGAATATGTTTATTCGTCTTGCCAAATAGATGAATGTCCGAAGGTACCAAGTCCAGGCACATCCAGTAAGTTTGTTATGGCGAGGGTGACCTTGGGCCTGGCGTTATCGTGCAACAACTACAGTCGTCGTGTAAGGAGAGCATCTGCGGGGCAGACGATTTTCCAGAGACGACGAAGCGAAGGACGAAGTGGTGAGATGGCTTAACGAGCAGGACGCCACTTTCTATCGACAAGGGTTGGCAAACGTAATGTTACGCTATGGAGGATGCTTAAATATATTTTGTGTTTACGTCTAAAAATAAAGGAATAGTGCCGAAATAAGAAGTGCAAGAGCAGCACTCTCCTTCACCGGTCTGTAGCCGTTAGACCAAGTGTCTTATCGCAGGTCGTCAAACAACGCGACGAGTGCAGTTGGCCGCACCGCGAAGGGAAGCGCACGGGGTTGCAGAACTTCCTGGACGTATTGCCGTGCCGCCAGGGTTCCTTCAATCACCACCAGAGGGGGTGCGGGAATCGTAGGAAATACCCTTCACCTTGTAACCTCTCGTTGGGGCGGTGTGCCGCTCTACAATGAAACGTGGATCACGGCGTTGGCCAGGCCGTCTGTCTCTGTACTCGAGTTCGGCGGTCATATGTATCCAGACAGAACCGTGATTCGTCACTCAACACCCACTCAGTCACCAATTCGCGAGCTGCCACGCCGCCCGTTCCCGGCGGAAGGTCGCACGTGTCCTCGGCGGTGCCCAGGTCGTGATGGCATTCGCTGTAAGGGACGCCGCAATGGCAGATCCCGCTCTGCTGGCCGCTTGGATGTGGTCCTCTGGAGGAAATATGTCCCTGGACGGTACGCAGCGACGCTCGTGGAGTGTTTACAGCCTGTCGCACGATGAAACGATCCTCCTTGCTGGTGGTCGACCCGAGACTTCTCTACAAGTGTGTACCCTCCTGTCCCCACTTCGTGCAACACCGACTCAAAGTCTAGGCAGAATGGTTTCAAGTTTCGAACAATGCGGTGAAACGTCCAACCTGCCTGTCTGAAGCCGACGATGCGACCTCTCTCGAACTCACCCAGCTGGGCAAAGGCTTGTCGAATGCGCCGTCGGGGCATGATGCGTGCTCACTGAACTTGGCTCTGTGGCTCACACTGCTACTAAGGACGTGTACGGTGTCTTGCAGCTACGAATGACGGAGGGACATGTATGCCCCCTAGTGGCACACCCGCGCAAACAAACCGCATTAAACGCAAATGGGACACATTTCTGGCTATAACGATACTGTGTGGCAACCTTCGTTGTACTCGCGCGATTCGTTCATAGTGATCAGTGTTTCTTTTTTTTTTGCAAATGAGTGTACTTGAAGAGAATTACTGTACTGCTTTGCGTCCTTGGAAAGATCATGATTTGTAAAAGTTCATAGATTTTCAGACTTATCTGAGCAATTTCACAAGTGCAGAAAGTTTTCTTATATTTCCTTCGTTGGGTATGTTCCGGTAAGCTTTCAGATAACCAAAAAGACAGTGCTTCAGAAATCACACCTCTGTATGGGAATAAGATGCTTGAAATCGTAGTTATCCTGTTTTATCACTTGCGTTTAGGTCTTTCATGAACCAGCTCTTCGAGCATATAAATACATATTGACACACGCGGTTTTCAATATAAAACTCCACAACGACAAGTGAAACCTGTAACATTTGGGAGTTTCATACACATACATTGTCAAGGGGAGTTTTTTTTTTTTTTTTTGCCATTGCGTAGGTATATAAGCCTTCGCTTGATTCCAAGAAGCTGATAGGAGACGACGGCCTGCAACTTCCACGAATCCACGTCTCCTCCGGGATTCAAACTCAGAACCCCACGCAGCGTAGACCACCGTTATAACGAACTATGTCACGGAAATAGGATTATATTAGGAAGGAGGGTATGTATTTTAACGAATCTTCATTCTTCGGGTTGTCCAGAAGGCACACATATGGCCTAAGCGCTTTTCATAAGTATGCCTAAGAAATATTTTACTTCGCCCTTTCAATAATTTATTATTACCTAAACACAATATTAACGACAATGTGAGCTGGCTCTTATACATCGATTTTTTAATACGATTTTAAGGTGAATTTTGAGTTTCAATAATTAGTGATTCTCGCTGGTTTTATCATTATGTTCTTCTTCTTTGAACCCGAATACGTTTATGATCACAACTGACACCAATTTTAAATCAGTGTCGCTAAATCGTGTTAGCTTAAAACTGTAGTTGAATTATTTTTTTCTGTTTAAACTTTTTGTTTGCAAAGAGCTTTGAAAGATGGGTTGTTAAACTTAGTTTGCAAGGCACCGAAGGATGTATCAGCATTCGACACGCAAGTTTTCTCGGTTCGCTGGAGCGTAACTGTCGACTTTCGTTGTTTGGAACAGTGTGCACAGACTCTTGACGTTTGCTCGTTTACGCTGTCTAATAGACTGTTTCGCTTGCAGTTCTCAAAGGTTGGTAACACACAGTTCGAGTTGGAGAACACATTATTCCTTTTGTACTGTAACGGATGCATCTTCTAAATTCTTTTTCCGGCATAATGCCGGTGAAGCCCACCACAAAGTTAACGAGCGAGTTGCAGAATCCTTGCTGCAAAACGGCCGATTTCTGCATCCATGACGGCGAGTTTTAGCCGTTCAGCTCAAATGTTGACACCGCTGTAGTGCTTTTATGCCCTGTACTATGTAGTTAGTAATGACTGTTCACGGTAAAGTAAGCACTTTTGAAATAAACCCTGAAGAGCATTTTCTTCCTCCCCAGTCATACTAAGAAGCGCCACAAGAAAAGAATATAGATTAAGTTTCGCTCTTAATGTATGTTTCCTAAAAATTAATGTTAAGTACTAATGTTTATACTCGTATAAGTATTCTGTATTAAAATACACTGGTGGACATAAAAAATCGCTACACCCAAAAGGTGTCATCCATTTGCAATAAAATCAAGATCACGTACAGTACCAACCACGCAAACAAATGGTTAAAGTGACATCGCAGAAACTTCATCTCAACACGTAATATAGAAAGTGCTTGTAGCCAGTGCTTGTGCTTGAAAGGGCAATACAAGAGACCGGAAAGGCAGAAGTCTGCGGGTTTGTGAGGCAGGTCAGTGTGCCATGGCATCGAGCTCACGAAGAGTATCACCACCCAGACCCATTTGAACGGGGTCCGCAATCGCTCTGGAATTACTCCACTTTCTCCGCAATCATCACTGTACACTCCGCAATCGCTCCACAATCCACAGCAATCCTTTGAAATCCTCCTCCGCAACCCACAGAAATTCTCCGCAATCCTTAGCAAACCTCGCCAATCCTCAGCAATTCTCACCAATCCTCTGCAATACTCCACAATGTTCACCAATCCTCAGCAATCCTCTTCCGCAAATCTCCACAATCCTCACCAATCCTACTCTAGAATGCTCCGCAATCCTCACCAATCCTTCAATCAATGCCAATCTCTCGATAAATCCTTCGGTTTGTCGTCTGTCCCCACACATTCATATATAAATTACATTAATTCATCAACTGTCTACAAATCTGTACATGTTGACTGAATTGATGGTTTTTATGCAGTTCACTATTCATGCATTTTTATATTTATAGTTTTATTTTATAATCTGCATGCGGATCTTTACCTTAATAGTTGAGTGACCATAGCACCACTCAAAGTTATGAGAGATATATGGATACAGCACAAAAATATTAAAACACAATTATTTTATTTTTAAAATGTTATGTTTATTTTTACACATTACAATATATGAAGAAAGCAGTTGAACACATAATGCAATATAATCGCTGACCTTCAGTTCACTAAAGATTGAAGATATCTCATTAATGTGCGAGAAATCCCCACCTTTTTGCAAAGCGAGCAAATGTAAGAGTCAATCAACAGATTCATTCGGGCCTTCGGGAAATAAGTAGCCAGTGTTCTCAGTGTCTTCTGCTTTCTTCATGTCGCTCGTTGCAGTAAATGTGGTAGAGGGGTGTGTCAGAGCATCGAGGAAAATCACCATCGTCTTCAGCATCTTCTGCTTTCTTCATGTCGCTCGTTGCAGTAAATGTGGTAGAGGGGTGTGTCAGAGCATCGAGGAAAATCACCATCGTCTTCAGCATCTTCGCTTTCTTCATGTCGCTCGTTGCAGTAAATGTGGTAGAGGGGTGTGTCAGAGCATCGAGGAAAATCACCATCGTCTTCAGCATCTTCGCTTTCTTCATGTCGCTCGTTGCAGTAAATGTGGTAGAGGGGTGTGTCAGAGCATCGAGGAAAATCACCATCGTCTTCAGCATCTTCGCTGTCTTCATGTCCATTTTCATCAATGCTGTATTCGAGTTCATCTTCACCTCCTGTTTGGTATTCTATATTAAATTTACTTTTCTTTGTTGCAGGCGTTGTATGGTTATAAGTATTTAGAGCCGATGGCCGTTCGTTTTGAAGTTCATCGATTTCACACGAAAGTTTTGCAAGTCTATATTTCGCACGAACCGCCTCTATTGCACTCATTCCATCTTTAGCATTAACTGTCTCATCACAGTCGCCTGTGGAATGAATACCCATCAATGCAGCAAGAAGTACTTAAGGGTAGGAGGCAGTCGTTTGGGACCCGTCAGAGCTCTGACCGTTAGAAACTTCACAAAAACGGACAACAAACAATTTAAAAGATTAACGCCCTAACGATGAAGTCGTGTAAACAGTGAAATAACAAATATTGTTTAAACTTGGACGGCGAACAAGGTCGAACACGACACATTAAAAAAAGGACACACAGTAACGCGACACCATAGTTAAGCCGAAACATATTTTGAAAGGGCAGCCAAAACCAAAATTTTGAAATGGACTAGCACTGCTGCACGCCCAAGGTACAACACCACTTGCCACGCAAAATTACCAAACATTTAAAAACTCTACCGGGAACTTATCGTTCTCCAGGACTCGCCGTTTATTAAGTGCCCCGTCGCTGGCTAGCGTGACTAGTAGAACGTCAGCTCGACAACATGGTAGCGGTGTTTGAACTCCGCTGACCGAGGTGAAGTGCAACTAAGCCATCAGGAACAAACGAAGATCTCGCAGGCGTAGCGTAGCGGCGTGATGTGGAAGACGTCTGAAGGGCGTAGAGGAGGCAGAGCGAGGCCGCGCAAGGCCTTAAATAAACTACCACCGCCAATCAAGAAAGATGACACACGGAGGGGAAAGAGGAAGGCAGGATGGGCGACCCGCGAGAAGAGAGGAGGGGATCCGAGCCGAGCAAAGAGTACACCACCGCACAGAAGTAGATGGTGCTGATAAACTTAATGAGAAGGCGCTAACGTCGCAAGAGTGTGGGGAACTATCCCAATTGTGGGGGTTGGAGGCGGATTAACGTTATATGTTCCTAGATTTCTAGAATTATTTTCAATTTTTTGCAATTTTCGTAGAATTTTTTTGNCTATATGTTCATTGAATTTTAATTTTTTTATATCTTTGTTATATTTAAAAATGTATTTTTTTTTCTCGGTATATTTTGGGACTTAGGTCATCCAAGATTACAGACACGGGGTCAGGGTCAAGGTCACATGTCAAGGTGATGGCCACCTGAATTTAATATGGCGGGGGACGATTAAATAAAAATCATAAATTACTCATTGGCCATAATCTGTTGCTCCTTGGAGGCTTTGTTCAACTTTTCAGATACTGCCTACGTTAAATTTAAAAAAAAATTGATTTCATAATCACTATTTAGTAGAAATTTTTCATTTTGAAAAACATGTAGTAAAATTCTCAAGCATAAATGGAATGATTTCAATTAGAAAATTAATACAATAAGATATCTCAATTGACGATGATTTTTCGAATTTAAAAAGTAATAAATTCATTGAAATCTTCACATACTTCAGTTTTTTCCATCCCTAAATTTTAATAACAAAAATATTTATTAACCGCATCTGAAAATGAATTTAAAAAATTACCTTGCATGGTTTTTTTTTTTTTTTTTTTTTTTTTTTATTGTGAGTATTATAATGCCACCATTGTATAGCCTAAATGATTTTTTTTTGTTAACAGCGACATCATACGTAATGCGTACAAGTTGAACAGCTATTGATGCAAGTATGACGTAATTAATTTCGTGCTGTTCAGCGCCATTAAGTTTAGAGTACTTTTTTTTAAACCGGGAATTCAGCCTTTAACCAACAAGCGTGGGAACATTTGTAGATATGAAAATACGACAAATTATTATTGCGCTGCATGTGCAGGGTGCGTTTTCGCAATTCAACGAGCGTTCTGTCTTTCGGAGTCCAAAAACGGCCTGCCTCTAGCTTATTTCCGGTTGTGATAGTTTCGCGTTGCGGTGCGTTCTTCTCTCGCCGGCCGACTACTTTGTTCGCCAGCCGTCGTGGTTTCCTGGCCTCTCTTATCTAGACCGGAATGCCTGCATTCATCAGCTAAGGAAGCAGCAGAAGAGATGTATGCGCTCTGGGGTTCTCGTCTGAGATCCTCTCAGAGGACACATCCTTGTCCTCAGAAGACACATCCTTCTCCGTGTCTGACTGGGCAGGCCTGCTGCCTCTAACGCGAAGATATCGCATCCTACGACACGCACATGTGCTCGATGCCAGCTGGTCCTGAAACAGGAAGCACAAACTGGAGTGATTCAAGATCGCCGTGTTTCGCAGTCGTTGCCAGGTACCCATTTCCATAATTTTACACTTCTGTTGCTGCCATTTTTATTGGGGAATGTAGAATTTTGCGAGCTTGTAGTTCCTTGCAGCGACGTATTTCATACCGCAGTTTACGTAAAGAAAATTGTTTACTTCAATTTCTGTCTAGTGTTAGCTTCACTGGGGCTTTTAAGTAGTCAGTGCAAATTCAGTGCGGAAATTCGCGGAAATAGGTAGTGTTGTGCAGTGTTTTGCGTCGCACTCTTATGCACAGAAAGCTGTACTGTTTGTGTTCCGAACTACATAGTTGCTCGTAAATTAGCATTGCATGGCGTGATGTATTATCGTCTGTCTCACTTGCCATGTGAACGTGGCACTTTTTGTCATTGCAGCTACCGATTGGCTTTTTTTTTTTTTTAGTAGGAATGTGTAAAAACCCATCGTTAAGCAAAGACCTGAAGTTCTTATAAAATTACAATCTGACGTGTGCAGTCAGTTAAGTGTGAGTAAGTTTTAAAATAGCAAAGCGTACAGACATTTGTATATGGTGCCGTATGTTTTCCAATAAGGGACTAGTGGATTTTATCAAAGCATTGAAACACTCGCAATGTACAAACTCGCAAAATGTTCTTCTTATAAATTTTTTGTTCGATTGTGACGTTAATTAAATGTTGAGGAAAACGGGAAGGCTGTTTCTGAAGAAGAGGGGCCACCGTTCCGTGCAATACGACGTGAGAAGGACCGTCCCAATGCAGCTTCTGGGCTGGAACCTGCGAGTCGGATAGGAATGTAACGTCGCTACCAAACGTGCTCGGTGATGTTTGCAGCAGTGGCGCGCTCAGCGGACGGAACGGGAAACGGGTTTTATAATAGGACTTCCGTTTCCTGTGTCACTGTTGGTTCAACCGCTTGTCATCCTCGGCAGCGTAGAGGTCAGGTACGTTCCTGACAACTGGGAGGTCGTGGGTTCGAGTCCCACTGCATTATTACTAGCTGTGAGGTATCTTTATTTTATTCTCTGTAAAGTTTTCATATCACGCCGTGTGACTCACACCCTCTCGGCTTCTGATGTTTCCTTGTCGCATTCAAGCTAATGGAAGTAATGCAGTGAAATTTGAAGCGGATATACATTGAAGAGCCAAAAAAAAATCTGGTATAGGCGTGCAAATAACAGAGAGGTAAGGAAACCAATCAGGGTAACGCAATGCGGTCGGCAGCTAGATCGGTTACTGCTGCTACAATGGCAGGTTATCAAGATTTAAGTGAGTTTGAACGTGGTGTAATAGTCGGCGCACGAGAGATGGGACATAGCATCTCCGAGGCAGCGATAACATTTGGATGTTCGCGTACGACCATTTCACGAGTGTGCCGTGAATATCGGGAATCCGGTAAAACATCACGTCTTCGAAGTCGCAGCGGCCGGAAAAAAGATCGCGAACGAACGGGACAAACGACGACTGACGAGAATCATTAAACGTGACAGACGTGCAACCCTTTCTCAAATTGGCGCAGATTGGATTTTTGGACTTCCCTGCAGGATGCATGGTGTGAATTGCCTCTTGCATACCTTCAGACATTAGTCGAGTCCATGCCACGTCGTCTTGCGGCACTTCTGCATGCCCGGTGGGGGTGGGGCTACATGATGTTAGGCAGGTGTACCAGTTTTTTGGCTCTTCAGTGTACCTTAATGTCCGAGAGGCATGGTTGCATAAGGACAAGGGTGCTTGTGTCGCTCTTGCGCCAAGAGAGACTGGTTGCGTGCTCGCTGACCTTGGCAGTTGGTGTGACGCATCCGACGGTAGACAGTGGAACAGCACTCGTTTATCTTCCACACTAAGTAGAAAACAGCGTAAATAAAGGACTGTCAGGAATGATTGAGTACACAGTTTGGTGACCCGGGAACAACTGGCAAATTCCTCCGTTCAGTATGTACTGAAAACTGACACATTGCTGGATGTCCACGAAAAAAGACGTTCAACACTTGCGAGAGCGACGGTGCAGGGCGTGACACAGACTGCTGACCTCCCCACGGAACGCAGCAAACCACGGACTGTGGTGCAACCACGAGCTCCTCCCGAACAGGAAGTTGAGATTATGATCTCAGATGTGTTTGTGAACGCCTTCTGTTACGTGGAGAGGCGTGTGAAGTTGTATTTAGTGTTAGTGACAACCACTTCCAAAGTTGCTTGAGAATCATCATTCTTTTCATACACCAAGATATTTCCTTGCGAAATTTCACTGGATTACATACATACGTTAAACCTACTGTTACAAAGAAAATAAGAAGCCAAAAGGGAGTGAAATATCCCCTTCTCTATAACCCTCGGAAAAGTAAAGTAAACAGTCAGGATGAATGAATCTTCGTATCTACTGCAACGACTGTGTTAGGTCACGTGGGCAACACGATGATTTCGCGCTCAGGTGGTAGTCATTTCCTTCTCGGCCGGCAAATGGTTTTTCCCGGAAGTTTTCGCAACCGCATTGGAAGATGTTCACTTACCGGTTGAGTTAAGATCCTGAGTGATCCTTGTGCACGACGAGACAGAACTACAGGTTTCAAGGGTGTACGTTCAATTATTTTAAGAAATTCTACGCTGGATCATTACAAATAAACATCTGTGGGCATATGGTTGGTACTCCCAACTGTTTAACAGGAGAAAAACATCATTTTATGTTGGTCAACAATTTATGTGTAACAGTTCAGTGCAATTTGTCGAAAGTATATTCGGCAGCTGAAGTTTACCTTTATTAAATTTAAGAAATAAAGTTCCTTTATCAAATTAATTGTTCCAAACAATATAATTGTTCTTGTTTCCTAATCAAACGCTATTTTCAATAGCCAGAATATTTAATATTTCATTTTGAACTTGCTACCAATTTTACCTTTTTATTATTACTTGTTTTAACAAACAAAACGCAATGAAAAAAAAACCAAAGATAATTAAACACGTAAGTATAAGTTTGCAAATACAATTCGCAGTATTGCGGTGCTACGGGTGGTTATTCCCAGTAAGTTCGGCCCGCCACTGATATTTCTCACACAACACAGCCGTTTCAGCCATCGCTCGCATTTGCTACCAACGATACTGCTGCTTCAGAAGGCCTTAACATCTTCTTTAAGCGGGAGGTGAACAAGATGGGCGCCACAAACTACAGATTAGAGTTAAAAGCGTATAATTTTATGCGAACTGAAAATAACATTTTCTTCTCGTTGCACCTTGAGAACTTTTATCTTCTGTTAGGGTCACCCTGACACTAGTTCAGTAAATACACGCATTGTCCGTTCAAGGTTACTTCCAACTTTCTACCGACTCTCAAGACCTTGATGTTAAGAGTCGCCCAAATATCTTCACTCACTCCAACTTCTCAGAAACCTTGCTGAAGTTCTACTTTCAGGATATTCCTCCGCCTAGTGTAAACAAAGCTTAACTAAGTCTAGAAAATTGCACCAAAGGGACAACGAACCGTATTTCTGCGCGCTCAAGTTTAATAAAATTTTGCATAAAAGTTATTTCTTACTAGACATTACCAACCTGCCTATTTTCTCTTTGTTTTTATTTGTATTAAATATTAATTATATATTATAATTTATGTATAAAATATAAGTAAAAGTTCAATTTAACCAAAAATAAGATGCTTGTATGTTAAATAAGTAAAGAACACATATGATACATGGCATATTCCGAAACTTCATGCATGAGGTGGTTTTTCAAAGGTTGGCAGTGGACGGGCATAAATAAATTAATCTCGTACGTTATTCCAANTACTTGTATGTTAAATAAGCAAATAACACTTATGATACATGGCATATTCCGAAACGGCCAAACACTTCATGCATGAGGTGGTTTTTCAAAGGTTGGCAGTGGACGGGCATAAATAAATTAATCTCGTACGTTATTCCAATTTTACCTCGCCTGTAATCATTTTATTTCATGTTTAAATATTAGTGAAAATGACTTTAAAATTCGTAGGGTAAAGCGCACTTGTTCCGCTCGGATCGGCCGGGCAGCCAATATTTTTTCTTATTTTTTTTATATATTTTTTTTTTTAATTTTTGTCGAAAGGTCCGTTCCTAGTGGAACAAGTACGCGTCCTCCTTATAAGGGCATGGTACATAAACTAATGCTATCCAGGTTTGCCATATTTTACAATGTTATGGAAGCCATTAGTGATAAACAAAGAACGGACAACGATACAAAATAGTTTTTACTAACTAAGAGAGCAAATATTTTACCAGAGTGACATATTTCTGCTGAGCTTCATATTTTTGACGCCGTCGATTTTTGTGTGTTTTCGTGGCGTAAGACACTATGCGAAAATGATACACCAATATTGCAAAATAGTTTGTCATAAAGTTGGCAAAATCCATTATCTAGAAACACCTTTTTTAGTTTTTCAATGTTGACTTCCAAAACCTGGTAAGCTTCAATTTACGTATTGGAGTTAATTTATGTATCACGCCCCATTAGAGCCCTATTGGAATCAGATTTTTTTTTATACCACAGCGAAGTTTTTGGGTTTTAATGCAATGAATTTCGTTAGAAGCAGTAAATTATTTTCCAGCTTCTTTGTAACTTGAGCCAGATTACAGTTTGATAGTAAATAATAAAATGTTTTCAGCATAGAGGAACGTGCTATTATAAGGCTGTTCACTGTAAACTAACCACTTCCGAAAACCCTGCTCAAGATCTACTTGTATGCACACTGTGTATTCTTCCACTACATATACAATTAACATTGCCATATACTTCATCACTTTATTCGTGCGTCGGTCAAGTGAAACTGTGAAATTATTATAAAAGTAAATATTTTACAAACGTGATAATTTGTACATTTTAAATACGTTGAAAAGATATAAATTAAAGGAAAAAATTTTCACTATTTACAACCGTTTACCTATCACTTTTAATTATACGTTAAGATATGGAACTACTTTCTTTCTGTCGTTGCCAACTTTACTTGTCGCTTGTCAGCCAGTGTACCCGTCAAAATACATGCAAGTAGGGTCAGTAAAATTTTTCAAAGGTTGATTTCAAAAGTGCTTAAATAACCGTGAACTGCCTATATAAAGCTGTTCACGGTTAATTGAGTACTTTTGAAATCAACCTTTCAGAAAGGTCACCACCCCCATTTGCGTATATTTTAAAGTGTGTACGCGAAGTGGCGTGCGCCCAGCAAGTTGGTGACGAGGAAGGAAAGCAGTTCCGTGTTTTAACGTCGAATTAAAATCGTTAGGCAAATGTGTGTGTTAACTGAAATGAATAATTTTTTCTGTCTGTTTTTACATGCAAGTACAAAAGTTAGCGTGTTTGTAAAATATTGACGTTTCTTAACAACTCGGTTATTTTTGACCGACGTGTGAATAAAGCGATGAACCCCGGTAGCAATGTTATTGCGGAAGAGCACGCAGTGTATACACAAGTAGATCTCAAGCAGGGCTTTCAGAAAGTGCTCAGTTTACCGTGAACGGAGTATAGGTGTGGCAGAGATAAGGTTACTGGCGACGTGAAGCAACGGGACTGTGGAGCCGCACTGCACGGAGCTGTCTCGTACTGGCAACAAGTGAGGCGCATATGCTGGTAACCGCGGTCCAGAGACGACTGCACAGAGTCAGCTGAACGCCTTATCTCCGGAGACAGACGTTGTTGGCTCAGAACAAGCTGGGGAAGGGGGGGGGTGGAAGNCGTGGCCGCGCGCCAGTGACCAGACATGCCCGCCGGAAACGCGCAAGCTGATGGACCCCGCCTCAACCAGGTGAGTGCGCAGCTTCCGGCACGCATCTTCCGTCGCCGTCGCGTGTTTCGCACGTTCGCCGCACTTGGCGCCTCTCGTTCATCGCAGTCGCCCTCCTCCTTCGCAGTTCCAACGCACGTCCCTGATACAAACGCGTCAGCATTCATACTTTAGCTCCTAAAGTAGTACGCTCTAAATCCGAATCAGAAATTTCAATCGGTAGAATTATTTTACTGAATCTTCAATTAACGAAACTCTTATCTACTTGCGCATCAGCAGAATGCGTTGAGGTTTTACTGCCGGCCAGTAGAACTGACTAGGAATCAGTAGAAATTACTGTTTAATCAGTAAATACCAACAACTATAACGATGAGTAGAATTTCACTGACTCTTGCGGAGCAGTTTCAACATGTCTGCAGTCCAATCAACTGATTTGGATCAGTTTAAACTGATTCGATTTTATGATGTAGAAGTGAAATTATTTTATTCTAGGAAAAATTTGTTTGCTTGTAATTTATACGGGCGCTATACTTTCAATTTTGGAAGGACAGTTTGTTTTGCAGTCCCCCAGACGATATTAAACAATCAACATGATTTCCCCTAATTATGTAGGATATAAGCCTTTCGGTGAGGTTTTACCGCCGGCCAGTAGAATTAAGTAGGAATCAGTAGAAATTACTGTTTAATCAGTAAATACCAACAACTATAACGACGAGTAGAATTTTACTGACTCTTGTGGAGCAGTTTCAACATGTCTGCAGTCAAATCAACTGATTTGGATCAGTTTAAACTGATTCGATTTTATGATGTAGACGTGAAATTATTTTATTCGAGGAAAAAATTGTTTTCTTGTAATTTATATTTTACTTATAAGTTACTTATTTATTTAGGCTAAACATGTAGGTCCTTTTGACATGGCACACGTACAGCCATGTGCATACGTGTGCATACGTTTTAGCTGGGAGAGAAAAATTACAAATTTCGACATTAGGAAAACAATAGGACATTTATATTTGTGATGTATATAAATTCATTTATGAGAGCTTACTTGCACGTTAACAATTAAGAGAGAAACTACATGTATAAACGTAATTAAATATACATACACGCTCAACATGTGCATTCGAGGCTGGACAGAAGTGATCGTACAGCAACAAAACGATAAACCTTCCAGAAAATGAAAAGTGAGTGAGTGAAGAGATTTGGGCTTCTCTTAACAGCGAGGTCTTGGTGAGTCGATGAGGGTGAAACGAGATAAACATGGAAAAGTGCCGGAATGAAAGGGCGGGGGGAAACGGGAGATCCCCGAGAAAACCCACTAACCAGCTGCATCGTCCGGCACGATTTCCACATGCGAAAATCCAGGAGTAACGAGTGACCCGGCCGGGTATTGAGCCCGGTTCGCCTTGGTGGGAGGCGGTCATGTTAACCGCTCAGTGACCACGGCCCCAGAAATGAAGAAGACTGTTGCCGTTCATTTACACTTAGTATGCAGTCCTCTCTAGTGTACGACCGCCCTCAATCTCTTTGGCACTGAATGCACGAGAGATTTGGTTATTTCAGTCTGAATATCCCGCCATTCTTGCAAAAGTACCGCTTTTAGTCTAGTCTTGCTGGTTATTTAAGATTTTCTTATTCATGTTTCAAGTTTACTTAAAAGGGCGAGGGAGGGGGGCCTAGCTGGGGTTTCGGGTGTGTATAGGAGCGTGATATAGTAACCGAAGACGGACATCCTCAGTATAGTCGGACGACTTCTTCCAACTATGTTTGCGATTTGAAAATATAATTATTTTCTTGGGGTATAATGATAGGATAATTTTTCTCTCTTCTGCTGCTGTTTCTTGACGTTTTGGGCACATGTTGATTGTCTGTGGTGCACGAACAACACACCAAAATACTCTGTCTACATAACATCCACACGTAGCAAACAACTATCGGGCGATGCACACTGTACGAGGTCGTTTCACGTCCTATTTCGTTGCAGTTTAACTGAGGTACGAATACTTATGACCGGCTTGAAATCATGTTAACAGAGAATATTTCTTACTTTCAAGTAGCGTCCGCATAAAAATAGTTCGGTTGTAGGTAATTTTAATTCCTCGCATCGTGTTGAAAGGTACTTGTTATAACCACGTTTCAATTTAGCAGTTCATTTTCGCACGTAACATGTGTAATTTCGAGAGGTGAGTTGTATGAACACTTACGTCCATGACTCCACATGCCATACCGCTTTGGATGCGAGCCCGCGCCTCGCAGAACCAAAGTTTTCCCCCAGTGACGTCAGACGGAGTGAGGCGGCGCGGTGATCCAATCTTCGGAATCGCATTCGGGAGGACACGGGTTCGATTCCAGGTGCGACCGTCCTGGTTTCGGTATTCCACGGGTTTCCTAAATCACTCCGGGCGAATGCTAAGCTGGCTCCTTAACTGCAGCTAAGGTTTATTCTGCTCGGATTAGGAACGCACTTATACGCGTAATTGAATAAATTAATGGTCTGAGAATGCGATTTGTTCCCTGGGGAAAGATAAAAAATTATTATCTACAGATGCTGAATTTTACTTTTATCTTACTAAACATATTCAAAAATAAATAATAGCGGAAATGGTAGAAATTAACATTTTTTCGACTTCCCTGTGCAGCTTACTCAAGAGTAAGGGCGTAAAGTACAAGGTGGCATCTGTAATTTAATCCACTGGCTAAATCACGTGTAATTATATCCCACTGTTAAATATCTAATTTGCGAGAAATTCAGTTACCCGGAACTGCATAGCTCAGACACGAGAATTACCGTCACAATGCTTTATTATGGCCAGAAGTGACCTTGACGCGGTTTAAAAAAATTTACTAGGGATTTCCCTTAAGGCCCCCGTCTACCTGGAACTGTTTCCCACGTTTAGGCCGAGAAGCGCGGGAGCGATAAGGGCGACACTGCCACGCTCATCAAGTACGCCATCGCCGCTAAGCGCAAGGCTCTGAACTGACTGGCGTGCAGTGTTCTCGTCGTGCTGCGTATACCTATGGGACTTTCAGCGGTGACCATATTATTTTATTAGTGGGAAGTCTTTAGGAAGGTTCAGTGCAGGCGCCTATAGTAGTTTTGTATGTATCTGATGCGTGCATTTTGAGCTACAGCGCCTTGGAAAGGCCGTTTTTAGCGGTTTTGGAGTACTCTGAATTGATGTTTCTAACGTACGTGATATTTTGAAAGTACTTAACAGCTCTCGTCTGAAGTGTGTGTTCTTTTCGTAGATCAGCACGTTGGACGCACGCTTAATAGTTTCGTTGAAAAACGTGTATTTCGAACACTCTGCAACGCAGTTCAAGCGCCAGGTAGACTGGCGCCTTAAGGCGGTAGTATCCATTCCGTCTTCGATTTTTCTGACAAATCTTAGTAAGGAAAATGTATGGCCAGACAAAAAAAATCTAAGCTAGACATGGCATGGAGGACTATTTAAGAGGCTGTGTCACCCATTGTACAGAAATAATGAGTTTTAGTGTTATAACAGAAGTGCCAGGGTCGTTACTGAAGATGTTTCATTATACAAGCATTGCATGTCATAGTTCTGTGCAAATTTGTGTACCTGATTGTTAATAGGTATTCCCTGCTTGTCGTTAAAAGGAGAGAATCTATTTATATATATATATAGAACTTTGTTTTAAGTTAATTTTTTCATAAATATGCGTTAGTAGTTCATATATTATGTCCGTAATGATGGGTAAGGCAATTATCTGAGTTTCTATTGTTACATTTTTCAGTAAATCCTCCTAAATTTTAATTAGGGAGAAATAAATAAAAATTTCAATATGGCGGATGACAGTCTCTTAACGATTTTTTTTTTTAATTTATATTGTTTCAATTGTACCTCTATATTCCCACGTGGGATAGGCATTATTAAATAATTTGGTAATATTTTATTGCGGTAACAGTTGTGAAACTAATCATATAATAAAAATAAGTTGGATTTAAAAATAACTGTTAAGATGCTCCCTGTGACTTGACTAGCTTGGTTTTTAAATATTGACTCCGAAAATTAATTTATTGAGGAGAATACGTAAATTCAAGATGTCAAGAATACTTCACCCTTAGCCTCTCCGCGTGGCTCATCAGTTCCGTTCGCCTTCGTGATATGCAACCTGTCGTCACGCAGCTCTTTTGCTAACTTCAATCTTCATTTAAAATACTAGATTAATTTTCCGAACATTTTGCTACTAGGATTTCTTGTTTATATTATCCTTTATATTCCGTGGTTTGAATGTCAACATGCAGTATAAAACCACCTTCAATTTATTTTAAATGGCTAAATTATTATTAAAGTGCTCTATGAATTTGGTTTATTTATACAAGGAACCTCCACCGTAATGCGTGTTGCCTACCTTCAGACATTTCCTTTCATCTTTAGTAAGCTTGGTCATCAAGGGGATAAGTGTCCCTTAGATATTTAAATTATTTATATATCTTTTATTACTTATTGTTAGGTTTTAATATTAAAATTCCTACCTACTTCATTATTGCTTACAGAACTCCTGAAACCATAATTGACTGATTTCAGTCTGTATTTTCTCATGAGAGGACGGAAAAGTATAAACAATCAGTTAATATTTATCACGGTTACAGATACCACAAAAAACAACGTGGGCAAAATATTAAACACATAAAAAAAATCAGGTATGTCCTATGCGCTGACACTTTCAGTTTGTAACTGTTATCTTTAAAATTGATGCATTAAGAATGCGTTTCTTTAAAATGCATGTCCGATATAAATTCCCTAAACTTAACTGTAATTGTATTCCACTCTGTAACAAACACCCACGCGTTACGCAAGACCTCGCACGCTGGAAGCTGGGGTGTTTACGAACAACTACGCGAGTTGTTGAGTTGAGTGCTCTCAGCTATGGAGGAGAATCACAGGAGAGAGTAGATGGTGGGATCGTTGTTATGGCGGCGGGGAAATTCCTCCACGTGCGCATTCCATTAGTGACGATTAATAACCCGCCGGTGGACCAACGTTCATTTGTTGTCACAGTCTATTTCCCACACAGACTATTGCGCATGCGCAAATAATAGGCTGTTTCGAAACGGCAATGTTTCAGTCGATATCAGACTTGAATCTTGGGGTGCCGTCTGTATTTGTTTACCGGGTGTAACAAAATTCAATACTTAAAATTCAATATAATGTTAGAAAAGACCAAAACAAATATTTTTCATCAAGTAGCCATAGGTCGGAAACTTATAGTTGAGGAACTTTTTTACGTGACCGGGAATGAGAATGAAACCATTTCATTACAGTTTAATTTTAATCTTCTTATATAACTATCCTGCTTCAATACAAGCTCTACAACGAAAAGACATTGCGTGTCGTACATGTTGAAAGACCCCAGACATGAACTGCAGAGAGTAAACAGCTGCAAGCACACGAGCGTCGAGCTCTTCCCAAGTTCAAATTGGAGTTTTATACTCCAGGCTTTTCAAGTGGGCTCACACAAAATTGTCAAGTGGAGTGAGGCCGGGAGAACGAGCAGGCACGGTTTTTGTAAAGGATTACAAATAAATTGAAATGCAATTGTTTCACTTCTCATTCACGACAGTATATATATTTGGCCGATCCGATGAAAGGGCTTAGGGCTGCGGATCTTCAGATCCGCCGCCATCTTGGATAAAGTCACAGCCGCCATCTTGGATGCCATTGACTGTAACCTCCATCCGCCATTTTGATAGCCAGTAACCTCCATCTGCCATCTTGATAGCTAGTACGTCGCCATCTTGTTTCCTCCATTTTATTCTGGCACTTTATGCTCTCTCATTCCATCTTGTATTTTAATGCTCATTCATTCCGTCTTGTATTTTCAACATGTATCATTCCGTGTTTTTCATGTCCTCTCATTTCATCTTGGCTGTCTGTCATTCCATTTTGTCCGCCATATTGTTTTTGCCCACCATCTTGTTTCCCAATTACTCGCCTTCGTATCTACCGAATGCTGTAGTTCTCTCGTCATCCGCTAGAGTGCACCACAGAAAAATGTAATGTTGTTTATTGCTGCTAGAGTGTGCCACCCTATTACTTACCTTCGTTCGACCACAATATTTTTTTATGGGATGGCAGCTAGAATTCGCTGGTGTTGGCTCTCGCTCGGCCGCCATGTTGGTTCTAAGGTTGGCCGCTAGGGGTGTGGCTTTATTATTTCGGAGCTCAAAATATCATCTGGAGGAAGGCGAGATCTAACTGCTGAATTGTGGGTCGGCATGAGGACGGCTATCTGAACTTGGGCTGGCGTAAGGGTTTAAAAGAAGAAATAGTGTGTGTATATGGAGGACGAATAAATATTTTGTCATAATTATTCTAATATGTAGTAATACGTTTTATATAATTTTTTTGACTATCCGAGACTTATATAGACCAAGTATTTTTTTCATATGGCAATAATGCTTTTTTAAGATTTTTTTTTTCGTTTTAAGTATTCCTTTTTAAGTATATTTTTTCTTTTTAAAAATATTATGAAAAGGTGTACCTTTGAAATACAGCACATTTTTATTGCATTTTTTATTAATTTACGTTACTGGAGTTGAGTTTGCGAGCATGCATGTACAGATATGGCAGCTGACCTTGTCAAAACAATCGTAAAACTATCATACATCTAGGAATCAATGCATTTGTAAATAATTATTATATTTAAATTCATTTATTTATTATTTGAAAAATGCCCAAATTTAAAAATAATAAAGTAAAATATATCGAAAATATATTTTTAATGCAAAATCTGTTTATAAAAGTTAAATTATGTAAATTTTACACTTTCCCATGACACTTTGTAACATTTAAAATTTTAAAAATCTGATTGAGGGATGGGAACTCACAACCTCTCGAACAGGAGTCGGGTGCTCTAACCACTGGACGATAGGAAAGCTGCTTTAAAATTGCTACAATAGACACTAAAGAAGAGGCTGCCATTCCCTCGTATGATTACATTAGTGTATTAAACATTTTGTTACATATTTTTTCAATCAATGCATATATGGCTCATGACCACATTTATTGGATAGCCTTTTTCAGATTCAATTCATCGTATGTACCATATTGAAAAAAAAATTTTAAAGGCAAATGTTGTATAAAAAATATTTTGTTATTTTAATTTGGGGTCTGAATCGCATGTGCCTATGCTCGCATTGATTGTTTTTATATATTATTTTTAAATAATTATGTAGCAGACCACATTTTTTCGCAAGTCGGCTCGTAAGCAAGCTAATATGTTCAGGCATTTAGGTAGGTGAATATAATTTACGAACTCTTAGGGTCAGTCTCGTGAAATTCAGTTTGTAAGTATAATTTCTAGCTACGGGAATGTATGTTTAAGCCCTTTATAACCATAGTGATTATCCTATATATTTGCTTCATACTGATGTTTTTAACGAAAACAGTTTATAACAGACTGGTTACAAAATAGGGTTAATTAGAAAAAAATATTAAATTTTTGTGTTTAGAATTTATTAAAATATATTATTACAAAAACACTCGAAAAAAATTCTCAAGTTACATACACAAGCTGAGACAGTGTGTCACGACTCTCGCTGTCAAACTAACCTTCCTAAATAGCAACCAGATCCTTATATACTCGCAAGCAGGCACCTTGGCATTCAATGTTCCACCCACCATAACTCAAGTTTAGAGAAACTATAGAGTTCATACCAGCCGAAACACAAACATCCCTGCTATCTGTCAAACTAACATAACTTAACATACCAAAGCGCCGAGCCCCTCAAAAAAAAAACTAAAACTAACATAACCTAAGCTACCAAATGCCTAAAAAAATCAAAAATATCCTAACATAACCTAACCTACCATTGTCCAGATAGCATGTGATTGTGGTCCTAATAGCCGAGTGGTCTAAGGCGTCTGCATGCGACCCAAGATTCGGAAGTTCGATCCTTCCTCCAGACAATATTTTGAGCTCCGCAATAAAAAAAAATCCGTGCCGCTAGCGGCCAACTCTATAACCAACAAGATGGCCGAGCGAGAGCGACACCTACGCATTCTAGCTTAAATCTCCATAAACAGTTATGGTGGTCGTACGAAGATGAGTAATAGAGTGGCACACACTAGCAGCAATAAGCAACATTACAGGGATCGCTGGTGCAGTCTAGCGGACGAAGAGAAAACTACAGCATATGGTAGATGCGAAGATGAGTAATTGGGAAACAATATGGTGGGCGAAAACAATATGTCAGTTGGAAACAAGATAGAATGGCAGACAGCCAAGACGGAATGAGAGAACAGGAAAATACAAGATGGAATGATAGAGCATGAAGTGCAAAAATAAAATAGTGGAAAAAATATGGCGATGTACTGGCTACCAAGAGAACGGTTGGAGGTCAAGATCATCCAATATGGCAGCTCTGACGTCATCCAATATGGCGGATCAAATATGGCGACAGATCCACAGATTTACAGCTCCCAGCCCTTGTCCTCGGATCGGCCAAATCTATCTACTCAAGACAAAAAGGACTTCAATTATTAATTTTCTACCTATGGTTATTTGATTTAAAAAATGTATTTTTTAGTCTCTTCTAACATACCTGAAAGTTTGAGTAGTACATTTTGTTTCGCCCAGTTGGGTTTTTGAGAGCTCTAGGCTTTGAGCGTGGTTCGTACAAGCACTGCCTCTAGACGTTACGTCTGTACCGGACTTTCGCACCTAAAAATGTGTTGGATGACAATCCTTTTAGTCATTTTTAATTTTCAACAAATTAACGTTATAAACGGAAACTTAAAACTGAAACTATAAAAAATATCATTCCGACATTAATTATTTATTTACTGCAGTCCGTAAGGGAAAACGGCTCGGAAAAATTATGTATATTTTAAGTAACATGCATTTTTTTTAATTTGATCTCTGCGCACTGTTTGGTGATCCATGCATGCGACAGCCTTAAGTGCGGGTTCCTGTACCACCTCCCTCCTTCACGCGGAAGAACAGCTGAAAGTTCTATTTGTTAAAGAAAAAAGTATAAAAGTGAAATCCGGGTGTTGCGTAAACGACTTAGCGCCTTAGGAAAAGGTGTCACCTCTTTGTGGACGTCTATAGATGCTTAGAAGACGCTTAAAGATTTCTATCGCGTAAATTTTTTTCCAGAAAATTGTTTTACGAAAAAGTACTTCAGTTCCAGCAAATACGTACTGAACAACTCTTCGGTTCCAGTGTGGATGTCTTAGTCATATGCTTAAGCGTAAATAATCCTATGGGTTGTTCACGGTAACATGAGAATTTTTGAAAGACCTGCTTAAGATATATTTTTCTCCTCGTTTTGTATCCTTCCGCCATATGTATAATTAACACTGTCATGGTCGTAATGACTTTATCAACAAGCCAGCCAAGTGAAAAAGTGAAATTGTTGAGAACCTAAATGCGTTACCAGTATACTAGTTCGTACTTTAGTGTGTATAAAGCGAAAAAAAATGCTAACTTCATTTGTCATTGATTCAGACATCACACTCGGAATACAACGTCAAAACTTGGAACTATTTTTTAATCCGCTGTCAACTTAGGCCGTGTCTCGATTGGCGCAGAGAGCGCTCTCTCGTGCTCTCNATGCTAACTTCATTTGTCATTGATTCAGACATCACACTCGGAATACAACGTCAAAGCTTGGAACTATTTTTTAATCCGCTGTCAACTTAGGCCGTGTCTCGATTGGCGCAGAGAGCGCTCTCTCGTGCTCTCGCTCTTGCGACCACGTCATTATGACGTCAGGGAGAACGCTCTCTGGTCGTCTCAGTTCGGAGAGAGCGCGAGAGCACAGAGAGAGAGCTCTCTGACCACGCGCCATATTTGTTTACATTATTTCCGTGTTTGAATAAGGTTATAGTAGCTTTCCGGGTCAAAAGAACTTCGCATTTTAACTGTAAGTGAGTAATTTCAACTGTTTTAGTCAACGAAATAACTTACGTAACACGTATATTTAAAAATATAAATACGGGTTTCTGACAGTCTCGTTTTTTTTTTCACTTTGTTGCAACATTACGGTGTTAGATAAAACAAAAATAGTAAGTACTTTATGCGCTAATAATTATTCTGGTATTGCCATAATTATTTATGACTTATTTTGAACGCACATAAATTACTTACAGTAGCTATGACTGCAATTTTAGCTTAACATGATTTCCCGCCTTTTGGCATCAGCTGTTTTCCTGACGGAGACAAACGAGAGGGTGGTTGTCTCGATTCCACAGAGCGAGAACGCGAGAGAGCGCGAAGAAGCGCTCTCGCCAGCAGAGTGTGCGAAGGAGTGCTCTCTCGGAAGAGTATTCTTTAAAGTAACACACGGCCTTAACTTGGGGGGAGGGGGGCTGCACACCGGCGCGTGGAGTTAGCATAGGACGCAGTTAACGAGCAGTGATTTCATCCGAAGGTTAATTCCATAAGTGTTCACTTCATTGTGGACAGTCTATAACGGTATCTTCGTGCAGGACGACTTTGCTGTAAACAGGTTTCGTACCGCCGTCACCGCTCTGGCAGAATTGACACTATTAGTGGTGATGCAGTTGTCTGGTGAGATCTGATTGGCTGCTTCTCTCTCAGACACGTCACCGCCTGCTAGTCGCTGTGGTTGTAGGTGGTAGGTGAAATACGTCGAACCTTTTAATATTTCGATCCCAGTCTGACACAACTAATAATGATGTAATTCCCGCCAGCAGCCAATCAGAATGTGTTTTGATGTCAACAGAAGCGTAGGCGTAGAATGACAAGATTTTACGATGTTTGCAGTTGANTGTCGAATGACTACTCGCCTGAGTCGATCCTGTAACGACTCTTAGCAGTGCTGAGACAGTGACCGCGCGCGTGGCGTTTGAATAATTAATAGGTATACATCGATTAACGATAGTTCTGTAGGGCACAGGCGTTCTTGGCACAGTAGCGGTGGCACTTGGTGCTTGCTACTTTCCGCCTCTGAAATAATTCCATATTGTGCATATTGAAAGAACACATTTAAGATATCGTGTTACAAGTAGTTAATTGTTTTCATTGTAATTGTTCAGGATTTCCTCATTCCATTATATTTCGAATTTAATACGTGTGTTAAAACAAATTTCTAGGACAAAATTAGTAGGACTATTGTATAGTTTTCACAAATTTCGAAATTGTGAAAAGCTATTTGCAAATTTATTGAACTATTTTCATAACCGAGTCATAATTTCACATCAGCTGTTGATACTTTTTTTCTCTTGCATCACTTTGGTTCCCCATGGTAACTATGAAAGTTTTTATATACCGGATGTTCACGAACAAATGATAATAAACACCAGAGTAGGGCATATAAATACAAATGGAGCATATTTCATAAAGTAACGAATAGTCTAACGTCCATAGTTAACCTGCTAATGGCAGTGGTAATGTGCAGGGGTGGGTATGCAACCTTGCGTACTTGGCATTGTAACCTGTTCGTGTGATAACACCTCTCAGTACCGCACAGTCGCAGTCTCGGAGGTGCTACGTATCCACAGTTCCTGCAGGACGTGTTACCGGAATAATTGGAGGAAGTTCCTTTATATGCTCGTGAGAAGATGTGGTTCCAGCAGAACGGGGCACCACCTCGTTTCACCATTGCGGTTCGCCGGAACCTCGACATGTACTTCCCGAGCCGGTGGGAAGGTATGGGAGGCCCCATAGCATGGCCACCACGCTCACCTGACATCACACCACCTGAATTCTGGCTGTGGGGCCAGATCACATCGACGGTGCATGCCACGCCACTTGACTCGAGGGATGGGCTCGTTACGCCGGAAACCTCTGCACATGCGCGTCGCAACATGCTTCGGTGCTGCACCGCCTGTGTGGCCCACGGTGGCGGACAGTTTCATCAGAGACATCGAACAGACTCTCTATTCCCATACCTTCAGCCCAAATGTGTAAATATAGTGTAATTCCATTACACTTCCTGTAGCCTAGTTATTGTGATTGCCTACCTGCCCCTGTACATAGCCACTTCCATTAGCGGGTTAACTATGGACCTTAGACTATTGGCTCCTGGATGAAATATGCTACATTTGTACTTATCTACCCCACTCTGGTGTTTGTTATCATTTTTTCGTAAACATCCGCTATATAATAAGTAGTAAAAAACATTTTTAAGTTAGGTGTAAAGTGGACATAAAAATGTCAAGAATTATTAAAAGTAATTTTTTACTGCAGAGTAAGTTTATTAAATTATAGGTTATAACTAAATTTCCTCCGTTTATATCATAACATTTTTAATAAGAGAAATACCAAAAAATTCTAAAAATAAAAGGATTTTAATGGTTTTTTTTTTTAGAGATTCGCTGTTCCCGCTCAAAGACGTGTTGGAACTGTGACATCGTAAAAGCTGTTTCCCCGTCTATATTTGTTTCTTAGTTGCACGACTAAGAAAGTTAATACAAATGTTTTTGTTTACTCTGAATTACTTATTACTGCATTTGTTTTAAGAGTAATAAATATTAGAGGAGCATCTCAAAATTTCCAGTTAATCCTGAATTCCTTTAAAAAAGGATCCTCTCTGAAAGATGACCCTATATAGACATTCCCAGGTACGCCACTGCGCAGAAATCACCGTCGAGTAGCGGAGCGGGCTAAATAACGTACAGAAGCTACCAGACAAAGTAAGTCTGAGTCCATCGTGGAAAAAAAAGGGAGGGGAGCGTTAAGAAGGAATTTGATTCTCACCTCCAGGATTGGTAAGTAAAGTTCAAGTAGGAGAAAGTTGGCACGGAAGATAACCTCGTTATAATATCCCCAAGACATATAAGGGTGAGTTCTCATAATGTTACTATTCGTTTATTGATGTAAGGCCTTTCCTATTGTTTTAATAAAACACCATATAAGTAATTTCATATTTAGCGTTGACGCCTGAGATGAGTGTTGGTGGAGACGTTCTCCAGGATCGAACTTCGCTGTATTGCTACGTCACTATCAGAAATGCGATACAAACACCACGTGCTTTCTTCAATACGACCTGGACCAAAATACGGGAAGTTTACACGCCGGATAATGTCTGTATCAGCTGAACTGTCACTGCAGTTGTTGCACATTCTATCTACAAAACTGCATAAAAAACACAGGTTCACAATGTATTCAGAAATGTTTATATTTTTGATTCACAGTTAATTAGGCACGTTTTATGGTCAACCATTTGGGAAAAAAAACATCCCTGCCCGTAAATACATGTAATGTTGGCAACGAGTAGCGAGTTGGGAAACTTTATTCTACGTTTTAAAGTCTCAACAAATCGTAACGTCTAAAGGAAGAGTCACTGAAATTGTATTTTCGTTCTACAGGTGTAAGATTGAGAAGAGGCATAAAATTGCGTGTAAAAAGTCTATAGTGTTACCTTACTCATGGATATAGAAATTTCACGGTTAACTGAACACTTCGGTAATCAAGCTTTAAAAAATAATCCCTGCCCGTAACCGTGTGTATTTTAATGGACATATTGACTGTCATGCCGCTAATACAGTTAGCAGCGACGCACGAAAAGTAGTTCCATATATTTATGTTCTATTAAAAGTCTTCAGTTTAAATTATTCTTTTAAATTTGTCGACAGCCAATAGGTTTTATTTTTATTTATTTATTTTTTGATTTACGTACATCAAAGTAAGAGACGGGTTATTAGTAAAATATTTGTATTCCCAACACTTTCACAGCTGTACTTCATGGAAACTATAATAAAGTGATTGGATCCGTGGCAGTGTTAATTTTACATATAGCCAAAGGATACAAAATATGCAGAAAATTAAATCTTAAGCAGGGCTTTCAAAAGTTCTCGGTTAGCCGGGAACAGCCTATATTATTTACTGGGTTCACCAGTGTTAATTTGTTTTACGTGGTTGAAGGCTACTTAATATGTAGAAAAAAATTCAGCTGGACTTAACAAACGTGCTCCAGTAAACGTTGACCGTCTGCAACTGGTAAGGANCAGTGTTAATTTTACATATAGCCAAAGGATACAAAATATGCAGAAAATTAAATCTTAAGCAGGGCTTTCAAAAGTTTTCGGTTAGCCGGGAACAGCCTATATTATTTACTGGGTTCACCAGTGTTAATTTGTTTTACGTGGTTGAAGGTAAATATGTAGAATATGTAGAAAAAAATTCAGCTGGACTTAACAAACGTGCTCCAGTAAACGTTGACCGTCTGCAACTGGTAAGGANGAATATGTAGAAAAAAATTCAGCTGGACTTAACAAACGTGCTCCAGTAAACGTTGACCGTCTGCAACTGGTAAGGAGAGTTGGAAGGTCGTCCGGAGATTCTGTAAGCAACCGTTGAGGTTATGTGACCAGCTTCCTGGTAACTTACTTCTTAATGGGCATTTGGAAAATCACATTTACTGCACTGGAAAATATCGAGAGCAGCTACCCCCCGAATGTTTGTCAGTATTGCCAACCAGCACTTATCTGGATTTGTGAAGAAAACTTATAAATAATAAAAATGTCTAGATAATAATATCGTTAGAACTGGGGTTTTCACAGTTACGTTTTAATACAAACAATCAGAAAGTAGTTATCTGGTCAATTAAACACTTGTGACCGCCTAAGACTCAATACGACACAAACGAGAGGAATTTGGGATATAGGCGTGGTCATTTTCAATTCAGTTAGGGTTTAAATTGCATGTAAATGTAAATCTGCGCGGTATTCCCTCCCACCTTCGAACTGGAGACCCTTGCGGCAGGAAACCAGAGCCTAAGCCACTGAGCCAATCGTGAGACGGAAAACTGCATCTATGTTCATAAATTCATGCTGAGTTACAGTTTCTGTTCAAAGCTACGGTTTGTTACAGCTTCCTGTTTAATTTTAACAAATCTTGATAAACGAATCGCAGTGGTACTCATAACGATACTCCTGAAACATTATTAGGTCAAGAAACCTCTCGTTCAAGCCTTGAAAGGGACATTTACCCAGATCAGGGTAAAGTACTCATCATTGCCCTTTGCGACAGCGCGAACTACACCGAAGAGTCCAAAAAACTGGTACAGGCGTGCGTTTGCAAATAACAGAGGTATGGAACCAATCAGAGTAACGCGATGCGGTCGGCAGCTAGGTCGGTTACTGCTGCTACAATGGCAGGTTATCAAGATTTAAGTGAGTTTGAACGTGGTGTTATAGTCGGCGCACGAGAGATGGGACATAGCATCTCCGAGGTAGCGATAACATTTGGATGTTCGCGTACGACCATTTCCACGAGTGTACCGTGAATATCGGGAATCCGGTAAAACATCACATCTTCGACATCGCTGCGGCCGGAAAAAGATCGTGAAAGAACGGGACAAACGACGACTGACGAGAATCATTAAACGTGACAGACGTGCGCAACCCTTTCTCAAATTGGCGCAGATTTCAATGCCTCCTGCATACCTTCAGACATTAGTCGAGTCCATGCCACGTCGTCTTGCGGCACTTCTGCGTGCTCGCGGGGACCCTACCCGATATTAGGCAGGTATACCAGTTTGTTTGGCTCTTCAGTGTATATCCGACATTGGACATACCCCAGCGGTACAATTTTTTTTATGTGACAGGTCTTTACCCAGTCATTACGCCAATCTACTTTGTGGCTTTAGCTAATTTAGTTGTGTCCTTGCAGCTACGGCAAATCTGATTATAATATCAAACTGAGGCTAGCAATGTATGTGAACACAAACATCGAAAAATGTACGCAGAAATTTGACCCTTCGTTACTGATGTCATCCGTGGTATAGAGATAAACAAAGCGTATGCTCTATATGACGTATACAAGTATATGTTGGTGATCGTAAGCATGTTTTTTAATACATTTACAGGAAGGTCGAAGCTGAGGCAATATTATAACGCCAGAAAATAAATACTAGGCTACAATCAGTGCTTCTCTGCAGGGAGAATGTTTTATCTCGATGGATTCTTAAACTCGTGTTGCTCTGAAACAACCTTCAGTTTACAACCTTGGACTGTGAACCTTGTTCGACGCGGAATGTTGTGCGGCAAAGCACTATACTACTGGTTATACAGTTATTACCGCATTTGAAAACAGAACTTTTTTTATCCAAGAAGCGATAGATATTTTACTATTAAGTTACAACACTTTTTATGCCAAGTAATTAATCTGAAATTGCGCTTGTATTTCCCATTGGAGTTAATTCCGTAAAGCTAAATGGACATTTATTAGTAGACTATTAGGCCCAACATTGTGAGAGTCAAAGTCAAAAAGGTCAAAGAAAATACTCCTGGTAATGAGTCAGTTTTGCTTGGTTAGTCTAGCGTCTTGCGTTGTCGCCATCATTCAATGTCACGCACCATTAATTTTGTGGTATTTCGTCCACCTATTGCCCAAATGCAGACTTGGCGGCCATTGGAAGTTTGATAATATGTTGGGTTTTTTCGGCCCCGGGGCCTTTGATCATTCGTTTTACGGCGTCAGAGCCATTTTTATTTTTCCTGCGCGTGACAGCTATTCTCAGGGAATCTTCGGAGGGAACCAGCTACTAGATGGTTAGATTAACCTTTCGCCCCAGTACCCATCCTGTAAAAATTGTTCAGTAACTTCCTGAACTGTAATGTAACATTTTAACATATACATACTACGTAACATTTATTATACATAAAGCTGCAAATATATAAATGCTGCAATGCACAGTAAGGAACTTGACTACGCACTTATGCGCAGTGTTTAGCTGTAAACGTATATTATTCTAGCATAAAGTCGTCCCTCGATTTGCCTCCCGATATACAAGCGGGGCGGTTATTATTAGATGAAGATGGAAATTGCATTAAATTTTCAATGTTAACCTAATACCACAAAAAATTCATTCCCGGCCTAGGAATGGAAATGACACTATAAGGCCTCAGGCCTCTGTCGCCCGACAGACGATGCAATAAGCCTGCAATAAAATGGCTGAACAGAACAAAAAAGACAATTAAAATCTTATTGATCAAATAAAATGTACATATGTATGTAGGACAGCACTCTTTATGTGACTATTTTTACGTGTTGAAACTATGTCATATCAGTGAACAGAGATTCATCCGCGTAAAAAATACTTATCTGTTGTGAAATTTAATTGTTGTAATTTTTTTGCCTTTAAGATTTGTGGTTTTTCATTCACTGAATTTTGAATCACTCTAAAGGTTTTTTAATGTCTTTTTTAAATTAACCAAATTTTTTTATTTAAAAAAAATTATTGAAATTGTTTGATCATGTTGGTAAAATATAGCTATAAACGTATTCGTTTATAATATGGTAGGTTTGTCAAACTGCAAATACAGCGATACAATATGTGGTGGAAGAAACTTGAAAGTGCGGGTGGCGCCTAATTTTCCAGCAACATTCGGTATATTCTTTAACCTGCAGTATATATGCGAATGCAGTAAAAACAAGCCTAATTATTTCAACATCCGCCACTTCCCTTCCTACTAAAAAAAAAACTTACAATCAATTAACATACAATATTTTAGCATCACTCTTTATTGCTATGGTGTATATAATAATGAATTAATATGTATGCTAACTTTACGCCTAATGTGTTGTGCTGTGACGTTTTCAATGGATGCTAATAATGAACCATGTCTTAAGTATTTACAAAAAATTGGTTACTCTTTTTTATTATATATAATGCAATCCAGTCCTAATAAAGTTCTGTACAGTATTGTTGTTCATAAGTTTACCATAGGTATATTCTATGTCCTCGGGCTGTGCCACGAGTTAGTGTTTTGGGAGTTCTCATCGTCTCCTATTACTCGTCCCCGTACATACACACTGAGCAGGAAACTATTTAATAGTACTTGTCCTGTTGAGCTTGCCATTATCTGCACTTGTCATTATTCAGTGCTTCCTTGAAAAAGAATAACATACGTACTGATGGTGTATGAATTACATTCACGTGCAAAAAAAAAGACAGTTTTATTCTTTTTTTGTTTTTAATTCCATCATGTATAGTACGGTGGTGAGTGAATAAATTAAATTAATTTCTACAATTTTATGTGCATGTGTTTTTTATTAATAAATATTATATTCAAAGTGACAGAATGGACTAGTCAAATAGAGAACACTCCAGGTGTTGCTGCAGGAATAAAACACAATTCAGCNTATTCAAAGTGACAGAATGGACTAGTCAAATAGAGAACACTCCAGGTGTTGCTGCAGGAATAAAACACAATTCAGCGTGGCATTCTTAAAAAAAAATAGCAAACCTCAAACAACAAAAACACATCGTGAAAATTGTGGCAAAAGAAAAATTGTTAATAAATAACATTATTTATTTCCTCGGTAGTGTTGGTGCAGTTAATGTACATATACTATCCATAAATCAAATAATGGAAAGTTTTANGGTGCAGTTAATGTACATATACTATCCATAAATCAAATAATGGAAAGTTTTAAAAAAATAATTTATATTCAAAAAAATTAATTTGCACAGATCTGAAATTATTTAAATAAAATTAAAATGGTTTAAAATTGGCTTGATTCATAACTTGCCTGGTTTGAAAAATTTTTAACAAAAGAAATAAATTTCCGTTAGATATAATTGTAAAACCTTTCTTAATGTTCGCCAGTGCTCAGTAATAAAACATAACAAACTGGTCATCAGGGCTTATGGACATATAAACGTGTTTCACACACAAATACATTCAACTGCTCCCTTTTGGTAGTCTCTTCAAATTTTTTATATGAACGGGATAGAAGAACACGGTTCCTTATCGGTATACTGGATAAGGAGGAATTGATTTTATTTAAACTTAAACAAAATTAATGTAATTGCCGCAACTGGGCATAATTACGTAAATAAATCATTGTGGCACAACCTCCACACAAAATACTATGTCATATCTTAATTTTGTCTTGTCACTGTCAATTATACACTCTAAGAAATTATTTGTGAATTCAACAGACCAATGTATACGTGCAGTGACAAAGTGCGAATGGTAAAATACTTTCCCATACACCCACGGTAACGTTCCTACAGTTTCTCAGGAAAGAGTCAAATGAGTAGGGAAGTTCTCAACTTTGTATAGTGACATTGCTTAACATTCCCATATTTTCAGCCTGGTACGTAGGAAAGAGTCAAATGGGTAGGGAAGTTCCCAACTTTGTATAGTAGCGACACTAAACATTCCCATATTTCCAGCCGGAAACGTAGTACTATTTCCATACACTGTATAGGTTAAAAACCTCCATTAGAGTTTAGGACGTTTGCTATAAATTTTTTACAGTGTATTGTAGAGCTACACGCATCACGTCCGCTCACCGTGACGTTGTAGAACATTCTGCCCGTGCATTCGAAAAGCCGGAAGTCTCGCCCGCAACGTCTTTCCAAACGTCCGTCGCGTGGCAAATTTATGTACACGATAAATCATGCAAGCGAGCGTTCCAAGTTTAATGAAATTTAAAGTAATTAACATTATAATAAGTTCCGCTCGCACACAATTCATCGCAGACATAAATAAAATTTCTGAGCACCTGACACTCCGCCGAACCTCAACGACTATAATTCAAACATTAAAAAAATATTGAGAAGAAAATTACTAACGTTAACCATGCAGAAAATTATGAAATAAACATATAATAATATTACATTAATCTTCTTTTTAAATTCACCAAACAAACATGTATTCAAAATTAGAGTATCATTCTCGTATCTAACTTCAGTGCAGAACATACCTAAGTCACAAAATTACAAAACACATTTCAAAACATAAACAAACATTAAATAAATACTTAAGATAATAAAATTACACTGTCTACAGATATGAGATGTAATAGGAGCAGTAATTTTTACACGGTAACGTGTACGCCTTTATTTTAAATTTTATTTAAACNTATTCAAAGTGACAGAATGGATTAGTCAAATAGAGAACACTCCAGGTGTTGCTGCAGGAATAAAACACAATTCAGCATGGCATTCTTAAAAAAAATAGCAAACCTCAAACAACATAAACACATCGTGAAAATTGTGGCAAAAGAAAAATTGTTAATAAATAACATTATTTATTTCCTTGGTAGTGTTGGTGCAGTTAATGTACATATACTATCCATAAATCAAAGAATGGAAAGGTTTGCAAAAAATAATTTATATTCAAAAAAATTAATTTGCACAGATCTGAAATTATTTAAATAAAATTAAAATGGTTTAAAATTGGCCTGATTCATAACTTGCCTGGTTTGAAAAATTTTTAACAAAAGAAATAAATTTCCGTTAGATATAATTGTAAAACCTTTCTTAATGTTCGCCAGTGCTCAGTAATAAAACATAACAAACTGGTCATCAGGGCTTATGGACATATAAACGTGTTTCACACACAAATACATTCAACTGCTCCCTTTTGGTAGTCTCTTCAAATTTTTTATATGAACGGGATAGAAGAACACGGTTCCTTATCGGTATACTGGATAAGGAGGAATTGATTTTATTTAAACTTAAACAAAATTAATGTAATTGCCGCAACTGGGCATAATTACGTAAATAAATCATTGTGGCACAACCTCCACACAAAATACTATGTCATATCTTAATTTTGTCTTGTCACTGTCAATTATACACTCTAAGAAATTATTTGTGAATTTAACAGACCAATGTATACGTGCAGTGACAAAGTGCGAATGGTAAAATACTTTCCCATACACCCACGGTAACGTTCCTACAGTTTCTCAGGAAAGAGTCAAATGAGTAGGGAAGTTCTCAACTTTGTATAGTGACAATGCTTAAAATTCCCATATTTTCAGCCTGGTACGTAGGAAAGAGTCAAATGGGTAGGGAAGTTCCCAACTTTGTATAGTAGCGACACTAAACATTCCCATATTTCCAGCCGGAAACGTAGTACTATTTCCATACACTGTATAGGTTAAAAACTTCCATTAGAGTTTAGGACGTTTACTAGAAATTTTTTACAGTAATTTTTTACAGTGTAGTGTAGAGCGACACGCATCACGTCCGCTCACCGTGACGTTGTAGAACATTCTGCCCGTGCATTCGAAAAGTCGGAAGTCTCGCCCGCAACGTCTTTTCAAACGTCCGTCCCGTGGCAAATTTATGTACACGATAAATCATGCAAGCAAGCGTTCCATGTTTAATGAAATTTAAAATAAATTACATTTAAAATAAGTTCCGCTCGCACACAATTCATCGCAGACACAAATAAAATTGCTGAGCACCTGACACTCGGCCGAACCTCGACGACTGTAATTCAAACATTAACAATATAATGGGAAGAAAATTACTAACGTTAACCATACAGAAAATTATAAAATAAACATATAATAATATTACATTAATCTTCTTTTTAAACTCGCAAAACAAACATGTATTCCAAATTAGATTACCCTTTCTCGTCTCTAGCTTCAATGCAAAACATACCCAAGTCACAAAATTACAAAACACTTTCCAAAACATAAACAAACATGAAATAAATACTTAAAATAATAAAATTACACTGTCTGCAGATATGAGATGTAATAGGAGCAGTAATTTTTACACGGTAACGTGTACGCCTTTATTTTAAATTTTATTTAAACAGAAAGTGTCGTGGCTAGATCCCTACTTCCGCTGCGATTGATCACCTTGCTGGACGGAGTTGGCCAATGACCAGCTGTAAGATTTATCTGTTGCAGACGTCGCCGTACTTTCGTCGATGCTGTTGCCACTGTATTATCGAAACCAGCAGAGCGCCATTAACCTCGGACTGGAAAAAAACGTAATCTGATGTACAGCTGATGGGATGAAGCAAACTTACACCGTGACACGAAAATTGCGATATGGTACTTATTTTGGCCGGAAGCCATCTAACCTTTTGACGATCACCACGTGCCCGACCCCAACATTTGATAATTTTAAGGCTTGAGTAGGGGGTTTCGCAGGGTTCTTGTGCATTCGTGGTTGTTTGCTATACATAAAAATAATATAAACAGTATTACATTTTGTATAANTTTCGCAGGGTTCTTGTGCATTCGTGGTTGTTTGCTATACATAAAAATAATATAAACAGTATTACATTTTGTATAACGTATATATGTGAAAATAAACTCAATTTTTGTTGGTGTCCAGCAAAGCTTTATAGCTTCACGAACAGCATGACTGTGCTTGTTGTAGATGGAGAACCCGTCCTTCGTCAACGACTCTGAGGCGTGTCGCGAGGTGAGCAGCACGGTAGAGCTGGGCGAGATGGAGAAGAAGACGTTCGGCTGTCCGCAGGCGTGCGTGTCGCTGCAGAAGCAGCAGATGCTGAAGGAGAAGCGCCTCCCAGAGAGCCCCTGGCACCAGCTCAAGACCATCTTCCTCGTGGGCACGCTGGTGCTGCTCGTCATCTGGGTCGTCGTCTACGCCTCGCTCAGCCAGGTGGACTTGCTGTGAGCGCGGCGGGGTGGGGGAGGCCTCGCACCTTCCAGAACACGCGCCCCGTGGCCGACGCTTCTAGAACGTTCTCGTGGCCTTCTCCCCTGCGTTCGCGAGACAGTAGCGACGCCGCTCCAGAACTCTACGGGCATGTCATGCGCATTGGACGCTATGTGANCCCCTGCGTTCGCGAGACAGTAGCGACGCCGCTCCAGAACTCTACGGGCATGTCATGCGCATTGGACGCTATGTGATTGCCAATCTGTGAACATTCTCGCTGCTTTCACTCGCCTGTACTGTACGCACCACAGAACAACAGCGCACTTGCCTTCAAGGTCATGCACACAAGTTGGGTGTGTTGTGTTGTCACTGGTGTTNCCCCTGCGTTCGCGAGACAGTAGCGACGCCGCTCCAGAACTCTACGGGCATGTCATGCGCATTGGACGCTATGTGAACATTCTCGCTGCTTTCACTCGCCTGTACTGTACGTACCACAGAACAACAGCGCACTTGCCTTCAAGGTCATGCACACAAGTTGGGTGTGTTGTGTTGTCACTGGTGTTGGNTACCACAGAACAACAGCGCACTTGCCTTCAAGGTCATGCACACAAGTTGGGTGTGTTGTGTTGTCACTGGTGTTGGGGCACTCTGTGGCTACCGCTTATAAAACATTCCTTCTCCATTGTCTCTAGTGTTGACTCGACTGTGAGAAAGCCTTCAGAGCTGGAAAGCAGNCGCTTATAAAACATTCCTTCTCCATTGTCTCTAGTGTTGACTCGACTGTGAGAAAGCCTTCAGAGCTGGAAAGCAGATCACTTAGATGAGTTTACGTTATGAAATGTAAGTTTACCAATTGTCACATTGACAAATATATACTACAAGAAATGCATAATTGATAGTTATAAAATGGCCACAGTTCATGTCAATTGCCTACACCACATGAATCTTGAATGAAAGTAAATGTGGAAATCTAACGAGAAAATTATGTTCTATGAAACTTTATTTGTGCAGTTTGGCAGTAATTTATCACGTGGTGTATCAGAGTGCCTCGTGTTTTGCAGTAGGTAAGTAACATGATAGTTTAGTTTAAGTTGGAATTAATTAAATGAATGAAAAATTACTCCACGCATCATTTGTAAAGAAAGTGGAAATTAATAAAATAACACCAAAATCATCCAACGATACTTGAACCTGGAATACCCACATTACAAAGATGTGCTTAAACAGTTTTATATACCATATAAAGTACTGTAAAGGTAAGAAAGGTTTAACGATTCGTAAAATCATAATACAATGTAGGCCTAGCAGATTGTACATCTTACATTTTGTATGAATGAATTTTGTCATTAAGATATTCATATCCATTTTCATGTGTGTGTCGTGGGCGCAAATTCTTCGGTTTATGTATGCACTATTAAGAATAAAATGAGGGAAAAACAACGACCACTAGCTACTATTATCACGTTTATAAATATTAATGTTCTTTGATGCTTCATGGTGCTTCTATTATATGGTGTCCTTTAAATTTTGCCCAGTTTTACTGGACCAGATGAATCTCGGTACTCCTTGACAAAGCCTGCCTGGTTTTTTATCTTGTCTGAAATTTATTTAATCACAGTTCACACCTAATTCACACCGAATATATAGGCCTCGTAGTGTATCGAGTCGTTTAGTTACGGTAAACTTGGTTTACTTCCAGATTGTTTGTATCATAAAATTGTTGTGTACTATAGCTAGTTATGTATATCGTATAATGGCATCTATTAGAGTTATACAAAATCCGAATTAATATTAAAGGAAGCCAGAATCGCAGAGAAAATGCCGATGTCAACAACTATCAGAAGTGTTAATCTTAAATATGGAAGGANTTAAAGGAAGCCAGAATCGCAGAGAAAATGCCGATGTCAACAACTATCAGAAGTGTTAATCTTAAATATGGAAGGACACATATACAAGAATACGAAATGCTTTTGCACCACATTTAGAATAGCTGTGTGGTGGCATCTATGTAAGTCGTCGATGCATCCGTTGGTTTTCAATGAAATAAATTCCGCAGAATATGGAAACTCACGAAAGGAATTTGGGGGAGGGGGGTTCCTTCTAACAAAGACAGGGAAATGCTCTAGTTCCTCGATACCACAGGTTAGTTAAGAAGAGTCTTTGAAGACGTGCTTCAGTTCTAGGGCCGCAGAAATACCGTCCGTATTTCAATACTTGTGTCCCTCAATACAGAATGAGAATACCAGGCCTCCATTCGTGGTCAACTGTCAGCTGTGTATTGTAAACTGTTGGATTTTGNTTAAAGGAAGCCAGAATCGCAGAGAAAATGCCGATGTCAACAACTATCAGAAGTGTTAATCTTAAATATGGAAGGATACATATACAAGAATACGAAATGCTTTTGCACCACATTTAGAATAGCTGTGTGGTGGCATCTATGTAAGTCGTCGATGCATCCGTTGGTTTTCAATGAAATAAATTCCGCAGAATATGGAAACTCACGAAAGGAATTTGGGGGAGGGGGGGTTCCTTCTAACAAAGACAGGGAAATGCTCTAGTTCCTCGATACCACAGGTTAGTTAAGAAGAGTCTTTGAAGACGTGCTTCAGTTCTAGGGCCGCAGAGATACCGTCCGTATTTCAATACTTGTGTCCATCAATACAGAATGAGAATACCAGGCCTCCATTCGTGGTCAACTGTCAGCTGTGTATTGTAAACTGTTGGATTTTGGAAGCCGAACAAAGAGGGGCCGCTGTCGTGATAAGTTTTTTTTTTTTTGTAAATGCAAATACACCTAGCATTATTTGTGTCCACGATTTATTATCTCTGGCTTTGCTACGTTGTTCCTTGCAGAACTTGGGCATGCATTGTCTGTGCCCCAGTCTGGGACAAGAGTTATGTTAAAGTGCCTGGTTGAAACGACCTCGACGTCCTGCCTATTCCTTGTTTAGCCCTTGGCAGGCCTGTCTCACTGCGGTCCGAGGCGGTCGCCCGGCCAAGCACTGACCACGCCTGCCCGCTGTTGAACCGTGGCGATGAGAAGACCAACCTGTGGCGAGCGTGGTACGGCCGTCGGGATTTCGGGCACAGTATGTCTCGCACGATATGTAGCGAGTGTATACTATCACGTTAAATGTTAGGAGGCAACCAATAGGGGGTTAAGTCGCAACCTATTGGTGTGGCATGCCACCACCTCCCAATCAAAACCTTCTTTCGTATTACTGACGTGTAAAACATTCTAGGTTAAAGGGGCAGTCTTTCCTTTTTCGGCTCCGACAGGCCTACAAAAGTACTGTCAGAATCGGACGTATTTAGATCGTGTTGTCATTTAGATGATCATTGTTCTAGAGCCCTCGCCGATAGGTACAAACTCAAGTCAAGTGAAACCCAAATATTTCCCATAGGATTAGTGCAAGGATTAGGTTTGTCAGGGTTCTGCTTTCCTTATATCATTACCCCCAATTTTTGTTCCTCTAATTAGTATATCGATCTTTACAAGGGCGTGTTTTGTTTTTCATGGGAGTTGTGTGAATTAGCTATACGAGTTGTTTTGTTAATATTGTGGCGTAATCTTAGACATTACACTTTTTATGATATTGTTACTTTGTGAAGTCTACACACAGATTCAGTAAAAAGATTTAATATATATCAATTTTTTTTCTTACATTAAATGCATAACTTGTATATTTTTTTGAGCTCCGTAATACTAATCACGGGCTAAAAATGAAATGGACTGGTTTTCATCAACTGCGCACATGATTTTAACAGTCAAACAGAGATGGTTTCTGTGCACCTGGAATATGCATTATTCTGCGTTTTTCTTCTGTGATACAAATATGAATGTTTACAAGATCACACAGTAAATCCCTTGTGACAAGACTGGAATAATTTATTCCTTAAGTGTATTGTCTTTATTGTTATGTCGCCTGTAATTAAATTACTGTTTCTGATGTATTGGTTTTATAATACAGACACAATAGCGTGGCGTGTGTTTATAAAATAATTATAAAATACTTTTATGTAATTTATTTTTTATTCAGGTGTCGCACAATTATGTGCTTTGAACACATATAAGCTGTTATTTACAATATTATAAAATATGTAGCTTATGTGTATATGCCTATGCAGTTATTGATGTTTATTTTTGTATGTGTTCTGTCAGAACGAATGTTTATGAAAATTAAAAATTATTGTTGAGTTTACATTTATTTATCTCTGACCGATATTTAGCATGTACACTGGCGAGAATGGTAGGTGAAACTGTTCTCAGAGAAATAATGAGAACTATTATTTTCATTAACACTACAAGCATCTTGTCAGAGAGGATGAGTAAGATTACGGATCATGTGAAACTACAGTTCGCTAATCGACTTGCTTGTCACTTGAGAAAATTATGTTCTTTTTTCTTGCTATCTCTCTCTTATCTTACTCTTTCATTCTTTACTTCTTTCCCTCTTTTTTCTCTCACATTACCTCTCCCCCTCCCCTCATTCCTTTCCTTATATTTTTCCTAACCACTCTTCCTTTCTTTTTCGCTCTCTTCCTCTCCCTGTTAATTTTTCTCTCCCCCTCACTGTTTCCCGCTACCACCCTCCCTCTCGCTCTTTCCCACTTCCGCCCTTCGTCTAACTCTTTTCCGCTCACACTTCCGTCCTCTCACGTGATCCGTACACATACCCTAGAATAACTTTTACTTTGTAATATGTTAGCGTATAAAAATACGCTGACGAGGACTGTTTTTACAAATTTAACCTTTCTTTGCATTTTACCAGGTATACTTCGTTCTTTACCACAAAACTAGACGCAACGGATCGAAATATTTCATTTTCCAGAAAGAGCTTAGATAAACATTTACCTTTCGCTGTTTGCATTTAATAAAAGTAGCAATAATGTTCAGTTAGTTATATTTTTACCAAATATGTAATGTAACAAAAGTATATCTAGGATAACACTTCTGTAATAATTATCACTAACAATTTATTTAATTTTCTTTTCTTTAGAAAATACTATAAATAATTCTGATTATTAAAACTTTTTCCATGTAATTATAATTAACGTTTAAAAGTGCAACGTAGATTTAAAATCCAATCTTTGTTGTGGTTAATTTAGTTTCTAAACATCTGACCTATAAAATTGTGATCTGTTTCTCTCAGTTTGGTGCAGTCATCCCTTAACCACATTAAAAATGTCAGTATAGGAGTACTAGTGGTGTTGATGCCAAGTGTGCTAAATAAAGTTTTTAAAAGAGGGTCCTGCTGGGGTATCTACAAACTACCTGAGGTATTATACTATTGAGCACTTTTAAAAACATTGTCTAGGATCTACTTTCCCTCTAATGTTGTATCATTACACGGCACGTAAGATAAACACTGCCATGGACCGTCTCACTTTATCCATGCNTCAATAAAGTTATTAAAAGAAGGTCCTGCTGGGGTATCTACAAATTACCTGAGGTATTACAGTTATTGAGCACTTTTAAAAACCGTGCCTAGGATCCACTTTCCCTCTAATGTTGTATCATTACACGGCACGTAAGATAAACACTGCCATGGACCGTCTCACTTTATCCATGCGCCATCCAAGTAAAATATAACGAATTTTCAGGAAATTAAAAGTATTGACAATATGAAAATGGGTGCTCTTATATGTTTAAAACAAAAAAAAAACTTGAGACTTAAGTAGTTAAAGTCTGTTCTCGGTTTCTTAACACTTTTTGAATCAAACCTTCAAAATCTCGCCCCGTGTTCAACGTGTTTAGTTATTTCCTAAATACGCCACGTATGACAAGCGTTTTATACCTCTTTCAACATAAAAGTACCTTACTTTCCGTTAAATTGAATTTTTATCTTGTTTAATTTACAATTTNGAGCCATCCAAGTAAAATATAAGGAATTTTCAGGAAATTAAAAGTATTGACAATATGAAAATGGGTGCTCTTATATGTTTAAAACAAAAAAAAAATTGAGAATCTAGTAGTTAAAGTCTGTTCTCGGTTTCTTAACACTTTTTGAATCAAATCTTCAAAATCTCGCCCCGTGTTCAACGTGTTTAGTTATTTCCTAAATACGCCACGTATGACAAGCGTTTTATACCTCTTTCAACATAAAAGTACCTTACTTTCCGTTAAATTGAAGTTTTTTCTTGTTTAATTTACAATTTTAATTAAATTAAAATAAATATGAATAAAAACAGTGAGAAAACACGTATGTTGGTGGCGCCCAGTCAGAAAGAGTTTTCATGCAAAATATTATTACAGTTGTGTGCGCACAAATTAGGTGCGTTGTCCTTTGGTGTAATTATCTAGACTTGAAAGTTTGTTTGCACGAGGCGGGGGAATAACCTGGTAGTAGAACTTAGACAGGGCTTCAGAAAAGTTTGAAGTAACCGTGAATGGACTATACAAATTACTTATAGACATAGTAGGGTGTAATTTTCGAAGCGATTAAGATTTTAAATATCAAATTTGTAACATGGACATCACCTCCGACAAGGAAAATTACTTCAGGGTCAAGTAAAAATATATTTATAAAAGTTAATAGCACAAAAAAAATACCGACAGTCTACTCAGTGCCACGACCGCAGTCCTGCACGTTCATATTAATAAAACAAAAGTGACAAGCCGCAGTTTATTATAAAATATATTTACAAAAATTAATGCCGTGAAAAAATATCGACAGTCTACCCAGTACCGAGGCTGTAGTCCTGCAAGTTTATACTAATAAAACAAATAATCGCACATCTTTAGCTTCAAGGATGTTAATCTTGAAACAGACTATACATAGATTGCGCGAACATCCACGCCGGCGTGAGGCCGAACGCCGTATACACATACTACTCGCTGTGCGAGGGTCGGAACGTATCCGACACTCTGTTACAACCAGACGAAGAAAAAAAAAGTCTTAGTGCCTTCATATCTAATACCAGCTGACCTCGTACGAAACTATAGAGGACGCTAATGGCTGTAGCCTCGAACAGCGTGGCCCCAGTCGAACTACAGTTTAGACTCCTATTCAGTATTCGTCTCTATCAGCAGTCCTCGCCCATTCTTCAGTAAACACACGAATGGTCTCAACTGTCCAGATGTCTAAACACCTGTTATCGTCTATCACTTCCCATCGGACACGTGCTTATCAGCCATGTCATTCCCAGACCTACTCCTACAGACTTCAGTAAATAAACACACCAGCATGTTACACGCAAAGGGAATACATTGTATGAATTTAAAAAAAAATATACACAGCGCAAGTTCTAAGAATAAANCAGCATGTTACACGCAAAGGGAATACATTGTATGAATTTAAAAAAAAATATACACAGCGCAAGTTCTAAGAATAAATTTATTTATACCTGAAAAAAAATACATTCAACTGTGGTACATACCCATACCTCTTGCAATGCCGTATGAGACCAATTATATGTTTGTAAGCGTCGACCTCATTATTCAATGACAAGTCCAAAAACCTGCTTGACTGAATCAGATCAAAGGATGTACATACAAAAAACAAAAAAAAAANTTATTCAATGACAAGTCCAAAAACCTGCTTGACTGAATCAGATCAAAGGATGTACATACAAAAAACAAAAAAAAAACAAGCTATCATTTACATCAACAACCTACCCTGTACAACTCGTGAACTCCCTTACATTCCCTGCTTTAATATGTTTCTCCACTTCTTTCTTGGTATGGTACATCAGCTGACCAAGACCCTCGTTCTGATTCCCGATCGAGGAAGGACCTGCAGAAAAGTCTACTTCCTTATATGCATGATTCCACCACGTCTTCTTCGGGAGAGAACTCACTGACCAAGGAAAAAAGTTTTAACTGTACAACGTATTTCTCCTTCTCCAGGGGAAGTTACATGTATACTTCACGCGTTCTTTCTTGTAGAGATACTCGCAGATATTAGGCTGGTACTGGACGGTACCGGGGCTGACTCGGTGAACTGTCTAAACAGACTCGAAACAGACAGCAAGCCAGGCATATGGTTGGCGACAGTCCAGAGCGCTGTCTTCCACTAGACACTAGATAACAAACTGCAGCCCCCATGGACTATGTATACTAGTAAAAAAAAAACACAATCGAAAACACATACTGCATCNCACGAATGGTCTCAACTGTCCAGATGTCTAAACACCTGTTATCGTCTATCACTTCCCATCGGACACGTGCTTATCAACCATGTCATTCCCAGACCTACTCCTACAGACTTCAGTAAATAAACACACGAGCATGTTACACGCAAAGGGAATACATTGTATGAATTTAAAAAAAAATATACACAGCGCAAGTTCTAAGAATAAATTTATTTATACCTGAAAAAAAATACATTCAACTGTGGTACATACCCATACCTCTTGCAATGCCGTATGAGACCAATTATATGTTTGTAAGCGTCGACCTCAGTATTCAATGACAAGTCCAAAAACCTGCTTGACTGAATCAGATCAAAGGATGTACATACAAAAAACAAAAAAAAAAAAACAAGCTATCATTTACATCAACAACCTACCCTGTACAACTCGTGAACTCCCTTACATTCCCTGCTTTAATGTGTTTCTCCACTTCTTTCTTGATATAGTACATCAGCTGACCAAGACCCTCGTTCTGATTCCCGATCGAGGAAGGACCTGCAGGAAAGGCTATTTCCTTCTATGCATGCTTCCACCACTCCTTCTTCGGGAGAGAACTCACTGACCAAGGAAAAAAGTTTTAACTGTACAACGTATTTCTCCTTCTCCAGGGGAAGTTACATGTATACTTCACGCGTTCTTTCTTGTAGAGATACTCGCAGATGTTACGCTGGTACTGGACGGTACCGGGGCCGACTCGGTGAACTGTCTAAACAGACTCGAAACTGACAGCAAGCCAGGCATATGGTTGGCGACAGTCCAGAGCGCTGTCTTCCACTAGACACGAGATAACAAACTGCAGCCCCCATGGACTATGTATACTAGTAAAAAAAAAACACAATCGAAAACACATACTGCATCAGCCTAAAAGCTGAGCAAACAGCATCCGATAAAATCAATGTTCAATAATAAAACATAACATAACAAAGTCGAACAGTTGATAAGTAATGGAAAATTCCCACAACTTCCATACGTTAAGTCTTAAGTCCTTACGCATAAGTATCGGTCATGTCCATGTAACCCTGATCGCGTCAGGCAATAGATCNGCATCAGTCATGTCCATGTAACCCTGATCGCGTCAGGCAATAGATCGGAATTGCGTTCCGTGCACTTTCCCCCGCTCGACCTGGCCGGCGCGTGGTCCGTCGCGGTGATATGTTTTCAAACCTACTTCTCTGTACCGAAAAAAGATGAACGCAATTGTATATTTCGTAGTGTCAAGGACGGTAAGAGAGGAGGAGAGGTACGTATACCCACAGGTTCGTATGAGATTGAAGATATAGGCGAGTACCTTAAGCGTGCACTGAGACCGGATGTAACGTTGGTGCTGCGAGGTTAACGCAAATACACTACACGGCGAGATGTATTGTACTGCACAGATGGACTTCACGCGAAGCGATACACTCACCACAATGCTGGGATTTGAGAACGCAAAGTACGAAGCGAATAAAACCCACGAATATACCCTGCCGGTAAACATCTTCCCCGTTAATATCATAAGAATAAACTTTTATTCGGTTACCGGATCGTACCTCGACGGTAAGCCTAGCCAAACACTACACGGATTGTCCGCGATGGTACCGCCAGGCTTTAAGCTGGTGGGTGTACCAATGATGCCCATTTACGATCCGGTCGTGACGGAAGGCGTACAGGAAGTGGTCGTCTCTATAGTAGACCAAGACAGCCGTTTCATTCATTTCCGAGGCGAGGAAATAACAGTACGCTTACATTTAAGGAAAGATGGGTCTGAAATTAAACCGAGAGCGTACAAAGGTAATGACAGCGGCCTCGGTTTTCCTATATTCCTTTTAGCATCCTTTCACCTGGCACCCTGACGACGATGTGTCTAAGGATCTACCATTCAACCTCGGTTTTCTCATATTCCTTCTGACATCCATTCACATGGTGCCCTGATGGGCTCGAATGAAGAATATGTTGAGCATGTATCTAATATCAATATATATTCTTATTATGCCAAATCTGTAAATAAATGTAAAGTATATAAATTATTTCTATGTAATTCATTTATCTCAACACTCACTAGGTTCTTCACCATCACTAAAAAAAAGGGGGGGGGCAGATTTTTTCTAAGTCTGAAAGTGAATTAATAGATAGTGTCAAGTCTCGAACTCAGTTCCCTATCGATGGCTGCTTGAGCAATACACACATATGCTCTCGACATCTTCGCTTCTCCAGTCGACCGCTAGATTGTACGTCCAACATATGCTAGGGTTGCTGTAGTCTTCAGCCTTCTTCATTTCCCCTGTCACTTGTCAGGGGGACTCCAACATCATTTGTGTTTCCGACGACGGATGCTAGGAGCGCTCGTGTCGACACACATGACCGAATTTCTGACATGCAGCATCCAGAAAAGACACCTATGCATGCTGTACTTGGTGCAAGTAGCTAAAAAAAGAAAGTTAGACACGTGTTGTGACGATTCAACCTTCAATGAGAGCTACAGCTCGGCGGTTCTGATAGCACAGGGAGACTATACATCAGTGTGGTTCGACTGCGAGAGATGAAGGTAATAAACAGCATCAGCCTAACACGACCCATACATGAAAAAAATTAAGTCATATAATAATAAATAATGAATACACAACATAGACGCAAGTATGCTGTGAGCGCGATAACATATCGAACTTCTACTATAAAAAATAATACCTGCCAGTTCCACAGTTTGTAATAGCAATATTAGTGTTGCTATTGTAACGAGAACTTTAGTAAACAGCTGGAATGTCCATCAGCGGGAGTAAGGGGCTTATGTTCACATGTACCAACCTCAAAAAATATGCATACAATACGTCACTTGCAGTGTAATATTTACCAGCAGAGTTAATTTGAAGGCATATTACACAACTTGTAAAGGTGGTGGTCCTTTGCTTGGCACTAATCATCATGCACGCAAGATACTACAGTCTTGGTGTCTTCGTCTTTGACGAAGCTGAAGACGAATGCAGCAGCAACTGGTGTGTATATGAAGAGGGAGAGAGTGATACTGTTTGAAGCACAGATACCTCGAATGGCAACAAGTAATATGTATTCTTGGGGTGAGAGAGAATCGTAGGCAAAACTACANAGTCATACACATTCATTATTCCAGAGTGCGCGTGGTCAACAAGTTTGTAAGGACCTCCCTCCCTCCCTACTGCCCTCCCGAGAGGGTGTATAAACCTCCTGCCGACCTGTAGGAAGACAAAATTCCCCACTTTTAATTAAACTATTTCGCGCTTGCGCCTCGCATCTCAGTCTGCCTCTAGACACCGTCTGTTACGGTCGAAATTTAGAACGCCCGAGGCGCTTTCCCACAAAATAAAACTTAAAAACCACATAGCTAACATATTTCTTAACACAATCCAAAATCCCTCTTCATATTTAAATCAATTGAACGATTTTAAATACCTAATTTCTACTCTGCTAACACAAAATGTAAGGAGCTAGCGGGTCCTGCCCTGATTGGCCGACCTCTCCGCAGGGGGCGGGGCCCTGATCTCCCCTCCCAGAGATAGCAGCACTGTCTCCTTTCGTACGTGACGTTCTTGAAGTTAAAATTACTTTTAAGAAATACCGCCTCCTATTTTAATTGTATTTAATTAAACTACTGTTAACATTAACAGAATCAACAAAAATGCCGCCAACGTATGTTTCCAACCTGTCTTAGGACTCGGGTACCTTACATCACCTCAAGGATTGAGAAATGATTGAAAATACAAAACTTTATAAAACTACTTCCAACATATAAATGTATATAAGTAACACCTCGTGACCACAATCGTTGCCATCTCATTTTACTGCAGGCAACGTCTTTGCCCAGACCTTATGCGAATAAATGCACGGGACTATTCAGGCTTAGAAGCAGCTTTCATAATATAAAATACTGGCCGGGGAGTTGTGATAAATTTTCGTCCAGTCCATAACTAAACCTGCACTTTTCAAAATACCTAATTAAAAGGGACATTACTATGTAGCAGCCTCACTGCTACCTCCTCACACGACCTCTGTGCAGGCAGAGTCGGGAGGGGGTTAAAAGTTAATGGGAACCAGGACTTGCCAGGGAGACCCGGCTTGCTCTAACATCTAGGTGAGCTTGGCTTATGAACGACAGTTTTATGGGCGCGGTGGGAGGGAGGGGGTTAGCCTCTCTTTTCCGCCGCAATTCAAATGAAAGACAACTGGGGGTGGACAAAGGCCCTCCCCAGGGCTTGTACTACACCCGCGCTGAGGAGCTCGCTCCGGTGATGCAAAGTGGCGGTGGCCAGGCAGATGTGATCTGACAGTCCGTTCGAGTGTGCATCGTTTGCTGTCATGCACTATGCCTTCAAGTACTCGCCTCATCGTTAGCTGTGCTTCACATCTAACGCTCGTGATAAGTGTTCCTCGAGACACGTTCGACAGTGTGTTGTATCATGTAAGTTGGCAAGATTTTGTCAGTTTGACGAAAGTAGCGCTAAATGTTTACTTTTCGTTTATCCTTTCGCCATAAGCTGGGGTGTCAAGTGGAGGCTGTATTTTTCATCAACACGTTGTCAACTAATCTATGTACCATTGTAAGTCTAAACAAATTTTAAGGTATTTATAGACTGACATCTGTCTAAAAAAAACTTACTAGGCTATAAAAATAAAATATAAAACCTCGAAAAAAAAAAATTTGAAATTCTCTTTTAATTTATCTGAGACAGTGAATTTGAGTTAACATTTGCGAGACGGTAATTGTAGTTCTTATCACACTTTGGATGTTATAGCTATTATGTTAAGACTGGAAATAAAAGTAATTCGGTGAACTTGCTTGACAATGCACTTTCATTCGCCAAATCACCAACGGCAAAGCTAGCGGGAGAACATGATGTGTTCTGTACGTTTAAGTAACGATTACCGACCGTAAGGAAATTACTGGTGATCAAAATCACTGTACGTGAAAATATATGTCACTTAAAAAATTATACAGAGCTCGCGGAAAAATAAAGGCATCGGCATGTGTTCTTAAATTTGTTATTTTACACAAAATAAAGACATTTATTTTCTGGCTGGTTAGTGCTTCGGGAGAGAGACAAATGGTGCTCAAGATATGGCAGATAGCTATTTTTTGTGAGCTGAATACGTTTGTGCATGTCGCCGACATTGGGAGTCAAGGAGGGGGGTGACTGCCACGTTCGAGTCATTTTGTCCCCAGTAGAGGGCATGTCGTAGCTACGCTGCTGTAACGGGACGAATGGGCTAAGGGAGGAGGGACATTGCATGTTTCATGTTTACATTTATAATGTAATCAGCCCACGAATGCGAACGAAAGTATATTTAAGTTGTCTCCTTTTTCTATCATTAGGACACAACATGGGACAAAAGTTCAGTTTTCTGAATGCCTTGCGTTGGAACACAGGCTGACTTGGGACACGGGAGGTTGGGACAGCGTGATGATATCAGACAGTCACGTGCACCTATCGGCATATTCTTATCTTAAGACACAGGTTGGGATAGCGTAATTGTAGACAGGTCCTAACTTGCTGCGCATGGAGGTACTTATAGGGCTCCACTTTGAGACAATAATTTGAAATAAAGTGTTCGAGGACATGATAATATTGAAAATCGAGCCCGAAACCACCACGAATGTAACCTACAATCTCAAAATATATCTGAGGTTAAACTGTACTTTATGGCTGTATATTGTTCAATTTTCTTTGCTCTCTTTTCTTTATATTCAATACGACTCTTGTTTGCTCCCTCCTTTTTACATTTTAATTTCGAACTACTTAATTTACAATACATCTTGCTAAGAAAACATTTTGTTGTTTGAACTATTGGATAACAGTCAAACTTCGTAATTAAGGTACGCCTTAGCATTTCTAATGATAATCACCTAGTTAATCGTCCTGTGCATTCTCTCAGGAATGCCTGCAGGTCCTCGGTTGGCAGCCCAGAAAATGTGGGCAGTGAATGGAACAACGCCATTCTGCTGCCCTAGTCAGTGGCGGTCAGCTGTGCTGCAGATGTTGGGTGGTTGTTGTGCCTGGAGGCTGTGATCAACCCAGACAGTGCAGATGATGCAGTTGTGTGCGGCTGTGGCCACACGAAGCCAGTTGGTGCCAGTGGTGTCTGGGGTGACGCCCATGGTGTTGGTTGGATAAGTTCAGTAGAATGTGCTAACTGGCTATCTTAATGTCTGCTCGACCCCACACATGTGGCTGGTGGGCGGGGCACTGTCAGCTGTAGTGCCGGAATGCACTGTGTACAGCGATAGTTGCCAGCTGCGACATTTAGAATGTCCCATGCGAATGTGCACTGCCAGTGTGTGATGCGCCCACAGTTCTCACACGCCACTGTCTCTGTACTCCCCTGCCTACACAGGTCATGGTGGTGGCTGAGAGGGGGTAACACTTCTCCTGTGAGGTCTGCAGGTGATTGTTGCACTAGTATCAATATTTGTGTGCAGTTACTACACATTATGTGTCCGTTTCTGACAGTTGTCACATGTTTATTTCCAATAAGGCACTCAGTGGAGAAAATAATAGTCCAATTTGCAAACTGAATTTTTCCTGGGTCGGTGCATTCACAACCGTGCTGTTTTCCACACCGTCGTTCTTGATAATTTTGCGGTAATGAAGCCCAGAAATAATTCGGTTTGGTTTTGCAGATGACACTTGTGCGTGCAGCTGCGGGCTACAGGTCCAACAGCGCCTCAGACTGCTCGCAGTCTAGTGCAGTCGATGCACAAAGGTGCCTCCTTGCTGGCAGAGGTACAGCTCCATGCGTGTCCGACATGTTCGCTGTTAGCTCGGCGAATGTCGTCCTCGAGACCTCTCGCATTGTTGGGTTCTCGGCACTGGCACCGAGTGCCATGGAATGGGTTGGACACAAGGAGGGACTGTACGCACTTTAGGCACAGTGTTTTTGGTTGACTGTTTGAGGTTCACTAGTTCATATTGGACTTGTCCTTGTCCTCACAGGCCAAATGGTTCGGCACACATGCTGTCATCGTGACAAATGTTTACATCACAGGTGTTGAGACCAACCTCCATTTGCACTCGTGCAGGAGGGAGGAAACAGGTTCGGCCGGCAGGGTGGTTGTCACCACATTCGCGCGCGCCCGGCTGGATAGTCTGTTTATCGACCACACCCACTACAATGTTGGGAGGGGAGGTTGGTTGTCACCCGCTAGTCTGGCTCGTAGTGTGTCCCACAATGGCGACATTCAAGCCGGGTCTTTATCCAACACTTGTTGATGTCCTAAAATTGCGAAAATATCCAGAACTTAATTTGGAAAGGTAGTTAGTCCAAAATTCAAGTAAGTTAATTGAAGGTATGTACTTTGGCAGAGTACGTTACCCGAAGAACACTATTTATCACACAGTTTACCCTTAGATGTCGTACGGCATACACATGTGCAAACAAAAACAACTTAATGGCAAAGTTACACTTGAATGTCATGGGATGTAAACAAAATTATCCAAGTTGCAGTAAATTACAAAAGTTACTCTGAAGCATCGTGGGATGTAAACACATAAAAACCAAATTACACAAATCACAAAGTTTCTCTCGAATATCGTGGGATATAAACAAATGTTTAAAACGTAAGGTACACGGTTACTCTGAAACGCCTTGGGATATAAACACACATAAAATTGCCCTTGTTCACTACTCTTGACATACATTAAGAGTTTTTGCACTATTCTTTAATGGAAAGTAGCCCCACAAGTTGGGAAAGCCATTTGATGCCAGGGGTTTCCAGGGATGAGATAATTGACCCCAACTTCCCTTGAATTTGAATTAAGGGGTTGTACGGTAATATTACCAGATACCATAACTCAGATCATGAGTTAATTGAGGGTCGTTCGATAGATGGCCCATGGGTTCCTAAAGTCCTCAGCAGTTCTCGTGGTGCTTTTAGACGTAGGAGCAGATAATCCAGAAATACTTACCTGACTCTGAACATTTGTGTATTGAGTTGTTAGCCATCTCTCATGTTTTAATTGTACATTTATTCGTGCTGCAAATGGGTGCAGTGCCCCTAGAACCCAGTTATACAATAAAGAAAATACAAGCATGAACTAGAATCTTTTAATTATTCCCTTTAAATGCATATGCGCATTTACAGCAACAAACAAATTGAAGCTAACTCAGCACTCGGTCTGTCGATGACCAGTACTGTTTTAGTTGGCCTGTGCCATGAAGAAAGAAATGCAAATGAGCATCGTGCTATGCCCTAGATACAGGGGATAGATGGTCCAGCCCTCGGCACTAATAATGAAAAGAATGTTCCAGTTAATTATGTTACTATTGTAGTGAAGTGGTTATAGCCTTAAATGAATGTGCCGAGGGGGCCCAGACTGAGCGGGCCCAGGCTGAGCGGTACTCCCATGCTGCCAGTCGGTCCGAGTGCTGAATTCTAACTGCTGGAATGGTAGCGACTTCTGCAAGGGGTTGCCGAAGCCGGAACTAAAAATATGTAAAAGTTATATTGAACCCTCTAATGATTAAACATATTTGCACAGAATATTTCTACACTACAGAAATACACACTGGTGACAACCCCGACAAGTGTTGGTTAAGATTAAATTTATAACATTGGATATTTCACTGCACTAAAGAATTGAATTAGTAAAAGTGAGGTCAGTTTGGGCAGTTTGCTGTGAAGGAGAAAGACATAGTTACAATTCGACACTAATTAAAAACATTAAAAAAATTAACAAACATTTTTAATTAAAATCGTTAAACCCAGGTTTTGAGAATCTCGCCGATGGGTGAGTCCAAGTGTTCCAACTACGAGGGTTGGACGAGTCCACCATCTCAAAAGAGGTGTGGGTTACCAGGCTCGATTTGTGAATTAATAAAGAAAAACACAAAACTGATTTGGTATGGGGTTTAAAGCCCTTTTAGGTGATAATAGATTATATTCTACACTCTTTACACTTGTTGGGGTATCGCCGCATGTGCCCCTAGGCCAGTAGCCCAGGCGAAGTAATGTCACCGACTCATTGAGGAAGATGCCAGGTATTGCTGCACGAGCTGACTCGACATTCCCTCCAATGGATGGAGCGCCTGATGGCTATAGCATTAGGGGGGAAACCATGCTGGACCGCCTGTTATTTGACCCCAAGAGTTACCCCTTGAGGTGAATAAAGCAAGACGGTCAATTGAGTTCATGAGGACGAGGCAGGTGTGCTCTTTTCTCGCTGGTACTTTCTGTCTAGCTCTTGGATGAGCGAAGTCACAAAATCAGTTCCAAGAATGAAGTCCGAACTTAAGCTCTCAGCCACAAGACATATACACATCCAGGTGATATCTTTACTTTAATAAAGACACAGCATGAAATTAGCAGGGGCTCACAAGAAACTGTATAACACCTAACCTTGGTAGGCTGAATTGATTTCACAATCCTTTTTTTTTAACTTCCTCAAAGAGTTTAGTAGAAGTTATAGTATGTGCAGATCCTGAATCTACTAGTGAATTTACAACAAAACTCCTCAAAATTAATTCAACACAAGAAATATTAACTTTCTGAATACCAATATTATTTGGACAATGGACCCTAACAAAACAACCTTCAGTGTGGGACTTGTTTGTATCCAATGGACTAAAAAGGTTTTGAAAAATTTGTAACAGCCTAATGGACTGTAATATGTGAGATTGTACTGAGTATTGTACTGAGCATTGCCCAAACATAAGTAGCGAGCACGACTGCACAAATTTTCTGCCCTAAGAACGAGTTTTTTCGGAACAAGGATTTGGGTGCAATATGGCCTACTTTACAATAATGACACACCGGTGGTTTTCTTTTCTTCCCCGAAACTGACTGAGGGCAAGATTCCTTGGGATCTTTCTGCTTATAGTCAGACTCAATGGGTGGGTCTGACTTAGATTTGGTATTAATTTGGTTGCAATCAGACTTATCTTTAGAATCTTTACTTTTGAAATCCTGTTTACATTTCTTATTATTATTGCTATGGGAGATCTTATATTCCCGTATTTGATCAGTGAATACACATTTGATCAAACTGAGACATGGTTCTGTGTTTTCCACGAAATGCTTATCTGAATTTCTCATGAGCTGTCAGGCCTTCAAGAATAGTGTCCGCAATCTCAATATCACGCAACCATAACCTTAAAATTGCCGCTACTTCTTTAATACTACTGATGTAAACTGAAAATGACTCATTGGATGCCTGTTAGAAGTTAAAAAATTATAGTTTTAACTGAGTGAGAACCCTGGATTGAACAAAAAAACCTAAAATATTAGCATAATATCTGCCAAAGGACAGAATCTGATTAATAACCAAACTGGTTCTTTCATCAAGGGGACCTTGGGTAAAAGGGTAAATATGTTCATTAAGTTGTGTATCAGGAACAGTATTACTTAGTTTTAATTTAAACATTATTTTTTAAAAATTCTAAGAACTTAGGAATATACACTGGAGAGCCAAAAAAAACTGGTATAGGGGTGCATATGCAAATAACAAAGGTATGGAACCAATCAGAGTAACGCGATGCGGTCAGCAGAGCCTACATAAAACAACAAGCGTCTGGCAAAGTTGCTAAATCGGTTACTGCTGCTACAATGGCAGGTTATCATGATTTAAGTGAGTTTGAGTGTGGTGCTATAGTCGGCGCACGAGAGATGAGACATAGCATCTACGAGGTAGCGTTAACATTTGGATTTTTGCGAACGACCATTTCACGAGTGTACCGTGAATATCCGGAATCCAGTTACACATCAAATCTTCGACATCGTTAAGGCCGGAAAAGATCGTGAACGAACGGGACTAACACGACTGACGAGAATCATTAAACGTGACAGACGTGCAACCCTTTCTCAAATTGGCACAGATTTCAATGCTGGGGCATCAACAAGTGCCAGCAGGCGAACTATTCAACGGACCATCATTGATATGGGCTTTCGGAGCCGAAGGCCCACTCCTGCACCGTTGTTGACTGCAGGACACAAAGCTTTACGCCTCGCCTGGGCCCGCCAACACCGCCATTGGACTGTTGATGACAGGAAACACGTTGCCTAGTCTGTCGAGTCTCGTTTCCAATTGTATCGGGCGGATAGATGTGTACGGGTATGGAGACATCCTCATGAATCCATGGACCCTACATGTCAACAGAGGACTATTCAAGCTGGAGGAGGCTCTGTAACGGTATGGGGCGTGTGCAGTTGGCGTGAAATGGGACCCCTGATATGTCTAGATACGACTCTGACAGGTGACAGATACATTAGCATCCTGTCCGATCACCTGCACCCATTCCTGTCCATTGTGCATTCCGACGGACGTAGACAATTCCAGCAGGACAATGCGACACCTCACACATCGAGAGTTGCTACCGAGTGACTCCAGGAACACTCTTCTGACTTTAGACACTTTCATTGACCACCTAAATCAACAGACATGAACATTATTGAGCATATCTGGGATGCCTTGCAACCTGCTGTTCAGAAGAGATCTCCACCGCCTCGCACACCTATGGATTTGTGGACTGCCCTGCAGGATTCATGGTGTGAAATGCCTCCTGCATACCTTCAGACATTAGTCGAGTCCATGCCACTTAGTCTTGCGGCACTTCTGTGTGCTCGCGGGGGCCCTACACGATATTAGGCAGGTGTAACAGTTTTTTTGGCTCTTCAGTGTATAATCCATCAGTTAGAGGAAATTTTTTTAACATTCGCTCTAGTGGATTAGTTAACTTTCCGAAAACAGAGGGGAAAATACACTCCTATGTGGATTCAACACAGAGGTAGCCATACTGAGTGGGGTTGTGAAAACCACATCACAGTTTAGACTACTAGGTGGTAAAATGAAGAATATTTGTCCAGACAATGGCACTGATGGATGGGGAACAGGAGCAGAGATACAAAAGGGAATGCNTGGCACTGATGGATGGGGAACAGGAGCAGAGGTACAAAAGGGAATGTGGGCACCTATATTACAAGCAGAGGACACAACAGTGCAAGTAGTTGATGCACCAATACCAAGTGAGGCAAACTACTACAAAAGAGGAAGAAATGTAGCAGCACTACCGGCCTGTGACGAAAACTGCTCTTCAGATTTACAAAATAGAAAGCAAGTTTTCAACCCATTGTGCAAAATTGAACAGGGAAGATTTTAGAACATCAGAAAGGTTGTCTAATTGTAAAGTCAATGAATTATTAACTCGCCTGCCATGATGTGCCAATCTATACATTACTCTGGAAAATGACTGAGCCAAAATATCGTCCTCAAGGTTATTATAAAGATCATAAAGGATCACAATCTTTGTAGCACATGCATTATATTCAGTGTCAATATAAATGTGATAATCATTGAATTCAATAGGCGAGTCTGCTTGAAGAACCAAAAGCAGGGCTTTTCGAAGAACCGCAACAATATTTTCAGAGGGGAAAGCCCCTTGTAAAGCGCATTTACGACATAATTCGTCCTTAACAAGGAACTCAAGCACTATAGTACCCCTTGTTAAAAATGAATAACAGCACAAAACACTAATAATTACAGATTTAGTAACTAAAATAAAAGTTTGATTTCACATGCATATCACCACCATCAAGAGCAACCGTGACCTGTCAAGGGATTATGGGAAGCACAAGAAACTAACATGCAAAAACACTTGAACAAAATAACATCTAAAATAACCATGCGGCTCTGCTACCACTTCTGCACCATCCCACCGAGACAGATGTACTAATAAAAATCCCAAGGCAAAAAATATATATATATAATTTGTATTTTGGACATCCCTCACAACCCAACCGCCGCAGCCACAGTGAGGCCCTACACATGAATCCGTGATTACCGAGAAGTGCTAGTTAAAATTAAGAACATTGGATAAGCCACAAAATTCCTAGATACCTCACAAAATGTAACAGAAATAAAGATTCTTCTTTTTTTAAATATTAGGTAAGAAAGAGTTTAAAGTGTAGCATGCCTATTCATGATGCATAATAATATCATAATGCTGAATCATACTTGTCAGTTTTGCTGGGGCACTGGTGAATGTGGAAGAATCCCCAAGCAGAAGGTAGTTAGGAGAGGAACACGGCGTCTCGGTTAACGGGGTTACCCCCGATCCGACTCCATTCCTTCAGGCTTCTATTGTCAGAAGGGCCATTGACAGCAACCCGAATTCCACTTTCTTCTATGCACCACTATACAAGAAAACAATTTTACTTTTATAAAATTTTCAAAACAGAGAGCACACGAACATGTAAATAAACAAACACAACCTGAAAACTCATCAACAGCAGTATTCAGTAAAAAAATCACGACAAAATATTGTAAAAATTTTGTTATTTCTTGCAGAGAGAAGTTTTGAGTAGTTAACTACTCAAAACCTCTCGCTGGGCTCCCAACCATCTGTCGCACCCGTCAGTCACCCGTCCGTCAGTTATCCGTCGGTTTTTTCATCCATCAGTTGAGAGCGACTTATAACAGTCCGTCGTTTGTCAATCCTTCGGTACTCCAAAATTTCAGTATGACAACATAACATCGTGATATTCCTTTAGTTGGAGGTATATTTTGGTTGGAAATACATTTCCAAGAGAGAGACATTTTGGGCAAATAAGTGTTTTAAAAAGTAAGAATATATACTGAATTATTGTTAACATTTTAAATTCCTATATTTACCGCCAAAAATAATATACACAGATCCACCACCTTGTGCTTCATTTCAAAGTGTGTATTCATGTCTATGGAATGTTGTCAGAAGGTGGTAGCGCATGCATGCATCCATCCATCCCTCGAAAGTCAAATTTTTAGAAATATTTGACAGATTGACGGATAGGAAAAAAAGTTGCCCTGCGAAAGGTTGAAGACCACGTGACTGCCTGACGGACAGGTGACTGATGGATGCGATGGATGGTTGTGAGTCCAGCTTAACATGGCCGAAATTTCTTTAACAAAAGGAAAGGGACCAATTCAGCACATTCCAATATAGGGTCAACAATCTTCGATATCTCAAAGATGGTACACATGCATGCTTGCCAATTATAGCTACATAGCAATCGCAAGAACGATCATTGTGCAGTGAAACATACAATGTAGCAAGATTATGCATAAATAAAATCTTCGTTCATTAAAAAAAAAAGATCCAAATAATAATTATTAAAAATATTATTTTTACAATTAAATATGACAATGAAGCCATGATTTTTAATGTAGAGAGTTGAAGTGCCATCACAAATGTCATAGTTAATGTTTACCATATTAAAACCGACTAAGGGCGAGGTTTTACAAATTAAATTACTGAATCTTTTGTCACATATTTTACTTGAAGGAAAAAACTTGTCCTTATAATTTTATGTTTAAATTATTCATTAGTGACTGCCATTTTGGAGTGACAAAATATTTTACAGTAGTTTTCCAACATTGCACAATAGATGACAGTGCATAATTACGAAAACGTTATTTTAAAAAAAAAGGAATAAAACTAGCCAAAAGATAAGGAAACAACATCATTATTACCAAACAAGATGTGCCACAAAATTAAAACGGCACACATCCCTCCTCCCTTAGCCAATTCTTCTCACTGCACCAGCACATTTATGACTTGCCCTGGGAACAGGCTGGCCCGAACATGGTGGGGCCACCCCTTCCGGTCACCAGTGCTGGCGACGGGTACTAGAGTGCACCTCAATTACACTACTGTAAAAAAAAAACACCAGATTCACGGGGCCAAGTAAAATGTGCTATGGAACCCCAAGTGGGGTAAAACAGTGAGGAATAAAATACAGTATGCATCAAGAGTGCTTCGAAACCCATATATAAAAAATTCAGTTCCGTTTATTTATGAAATATGAAATCGAACATTGCTACCCACAACCCATCTGAGGGAATGAACTCGTCTAACTTCCCAGGTTGGGAAACTTGGACTCGCCCACCTGTGGGGGTTGCCGGAAGTGGTGTAACCGTTTTTCAGACACATGTTTTATTTATTTTCACTTTTTATTTTATTCAAGTGTATTAAAGTAAATGTGTTTTTTTTTTTTTTTTTTTTCCTTTTCAGCAGACTGCCTAACCTGGCCTTAATTTCATTTAATTCAATTCTTTAGTGTGGTGACATACCCCATGACATCACATTCACAGACATAATTAACATTTAATTAGAGTCGGGTATGTCACCAATATGTATTTCTGCTATGTATTTTTATTCAGTATCATTTTGTTTAGTTATAAGAGAGCTGAGTGAATTTTTCACGCATTTTTGGCGCCGGATTCAGCTATGCCTAGTGGAAGCCGACGCCATGATGTCAGTGTGGCATCTCCACACTTATACCAGCCAGCAGCACAGGAGGTTCGCTTCGCTCGGACCCCCTCGGCACCTACAACTTCGGCTGTAACCACTTCACTGCAATAGTTATGTAAAAATCACTGAAACATTTTCTCCTTTCGTGCCATGTGGTCGACTGTCTGTCACCCTGTAATTAAACCAGGGCTTAACATGTCACTAGTCCTTCAACCTAATTTTCAAGGCCTTAACAGATCGAGTGCCGAGTCAGTTACATCTGTTGTGTGTGTAGCATAAGGGCACATGTACCACAAGACAAAAGTAAACATTTAAAGTCTATACTTGAATTTCATTTGTTTTAATACCCCTGGGTTCGTAGGGCATTGCACCCTCTTGCAGCACAACACAAGTAAGTAAAAGTGTGCGAGGTGGCTCACAATCTCACCAACATAATGGTGAAAACAAGGTATGCATATTGTATTATGGGCACTATCTACATCTACAAGAACCGCAGACTTGTAGAGAAATCCAGGGACCCATAGACCATTGACGTACGACCCTTAATTAACTCGCGTTCATCGTGTTATGGCACCAGGTAATTCAGCATTCAAACACCTTAATCTGATAACAAGGTAGGATAGGGTCTCTCATCACAATCCCTGGAACACCCTCCACATCAAACCAATGTAATTTTCTTATCGGCCACATGCCATTTTTCGTACAGCGTGAGTTGCCAATGCACCATAGCCGTTGGGAAATTGTAAGTGCCTCCCAGGAGGGTTACTATAGTTAGTAAAATAACCTGCTCTTCGAATGGTGCTTTATTTCACTGCCATGTAATTTTGGGTCCTCTATTCACTCAACTACTGCACCCCATACGCGATGTGAATATTAGGCCTACATCCTCATTAGGCAGGCATACAGGATTAACCCTTCAACAATACGACTACATCGTCGGTACAGGGTTAGTCCAGGAACAGTCACTCAGGCGAACAGCCTACCCCTAGAGAAGAGTCTCACTGCTCAATTGAGCTGGCACCCTTATAATCTAAATGCCACTAAACCAACATTTCTGAAACCTTGCACCATGAATTCCAACAACCTGTTACCTATTCCTGAGCCCACGATAGCCCATTAAAATACTGCATTAAGTACGATGAGTGTAACATATCGTATGTATCATGTGAGATATTATTTCTTGCCCGGCTAACACTGCAGACATACGAGTGGAAATAAGATACAGAATGTATGCAACCATCAATAAGAACTTGCCACCTTTCAGCTTCTCGGTACACCCAGGCAGATACTTACTAAGCCTTTGCTCAGCAATTTATAAGTTAACAGACTAAAAAAACACAATAGCTAGCTACTGATAAACTACTGCAACGAAAACAGTGGCAGCTCTGAGTCCCTCAAATATTTTAATAAAATTGAAGATAAAAAGCTTAAAAATAATCGAACGAGCTGGCAATTTACACCTTTTAGTGTTGGTATGGACTTCAAAAATAAAATAATTATAGTGCCAATAACACAAAGCTTAGAAGTGTTTGCTTTACAATTCAACCAAAATACACATGATTGATGCCAACACTACCTAATAAAATATTACCTGCGGGCAACGCATTTGTGTAAGTTAGCATTCTCGTTGAAATAATTTGATTCAGAACAAATATTCAACATAAAATTCCACTCAATCTCGAGCATCAAGAACTCTTAATATCATTCAGAGAGTTCGTGTTAAAGAATGTGAGAATGGCATAAAAATGTAATTATTGTGTGGTGCAGAATAAAAAAAATTGTAAATTCCAACGAGCTGTGTGCTGTTGAAATTGTGCAGACTTGGCTGGAACAGCAAACGCTAGTCTTCATTTACGTAGCTTCTCGGCGAACCAGAACACGTAAAAAGAAATACGCCATCTCCGCTGCTTTAGTGGTCCCTATTCTTCTATTCGTGATACAAAAATTTCTTCCCTAGACGAGAAGCTCACTGGCTTATATCGACACACTACACTTTTAGTACACTAGCATGATATGTAAGTGGAAGGCGAACCTTATCTAACATTTTTAATACACTGCTGTCGTTCGAACACGGGTTTCATAACATAACTACGTCTTTGTAAAAACCCACATACCTGGTGCAATGCAATTCGGACTCGTTAAGAAAAAAACTAAATTACATACCTAGCTAGGTGATCACCTCAGATCACTTCAGCGCTAACGAAAAATCCAATATGGCTAGTCCTTCTCTCATGAATTTAAAACCCAAACCGAAAAAACAAAAATTTTCAACTATTTCTCTTTTGAAATTTGTTCCCCTCATTAGTTTGCGCATTACAAAATGAAGGCAATGTTCTCTCTACCAGAAAAATTAATTTCGTTACAAATTCTTAATTAAAAACTTACTTCCTATCACGCGTACATAAATGCGACTCACATTTCTGATGGCAGATAATCTTTGGCGTGTTTTTACTTTGTGTCTACCAGCGACCGTTCGTCCCGTCAACTGACAATCAGCCTTACTGAGCAAAGAGTTTCACTACTCTGCCATTAGAGTGCAGTATACGAAATAACGTGCTGTGCGAAGTAGTTTTTAAATCTTAAAGCGCTGAATTGAGCCAAATAATCAATTTCTCAGAATCATTTGAGGCCTAAATAGTTATTCGCAATGCTCGGTGTTTCTGATATGCATTACAAGTCTCGTAACTCAGTTACGTAGTGTTATAAACAAACCCACTAAATGATTTTACTCGTACACAAAAGCATGACGCCGACCGCGGCTTCCCACAGAACCCATGTCTACCTGCACACGCCATCTAGCCAAGCAGGTAGGAACTACATGCACCATGTATTAGTCGCAAACCTAGGTACCAGAGGCCACGCAAATAGATATGCCACGGGAAACAGTAGAACAATTCTCAGTAGTACAAAGCGTAATTAATAATGCCACAGCTCGATTAAACTACCTAAATACTAGTTGATAATTACCGCCATACATTTTACCAGCACACCAAATGAATGCGACAAGATCCTTACATAAACAGAGTAATGCACGTGCAAAGTGCCGACCACATGATCGTTGGGCTCTAAATAAACCCGTAACTTTTCAGGAAAATCATTAGTGCATTGCGTAATATCCGTTAAAGGCACAAGAAAACCACAATTGACGTCCTTAAGAAGTTCGGTTATATGTGCGTATTTGCTTTACTAGTAAAAAGACACTCTATGCAATTATTTGAAAATTACATAAAAATTATTTGGACATTATANGAAAATTCCATAAAAATTATTTGGACATTATATTTATCACTTATTGTTATGTCGATGTTAACAGTAATTAACGCCAAGCAATCAGTGATGTATTCCAAAAGGTTATATTTTACTTGTCCATGCAATTTATTGTCGAGGGAAATTATGTTTCGACAGGTGGTGGTCAACCACCATTGCCTCAACCAAGCCATCCACTCCTCGCTCTGAGAATAGCTGGCCTAAGGACATGTCGCATCACACAGCTCGAGAGTGAAGCAACTATGTATGCTGATAATTTCACTGCAATAGATTTAATTACTGGAACCTTTTTTCGTATTACTTCGTGCACCTCCCGAGTTCGCCTCCCTTCCAGAGCAGACTCACGGTCCCTCCTGCATAATTTCCTATTCAATCTTTGTTCAACATTCGTCGATGCTTTGTTCCAGCCAGCTCAGGCCAGTGTGCGGTGCCTCGTGCCGCACGCCTGCTTAACTTTTTGCTGTGGATATTCTTCAATACAACTGGCATTTTTGAAACCAGTTGTGCATGCGTACTATATTCCCGCTTCACTGGGAGCTTCAAGGCGATGGCCCCTTATAACCATCTGCCACGTTCTATACGTCACATAAGTCAGTGTGTTTTTTTTTTATATAAACTGAAGTGTTTCAGGTACGTGCATTAAAACGGAATGCTAGGGAGCCACAATACCCCAGTTCGGGAGTGCGTACATGTTTCGTCGTCTGCCTAGCCAAAGACGTCAGTTAATGTGCGGCCTCGTCAAGACACGAGATGGAGGATCCCTTAGCCCGGGCTGTGCAACGACGGCCCACCTCAAGTGTCTCGTGCTTACCAGAGCGGATTCCCTTAACTGGCTAGCCGGCGCCCTCCAAGACATAATTTCATACTCTGAACCCTGTGGCCATCCCAAAATGTGACAAGCATTCAAATGCCACAGGGTATTTTATTGTTTCATTTTGGCATAATCATGAAATTGTTTTGTATCTTTTTCAGGGACACATTGAACGCAATATCATGCACCAAGTTGCCAAATTAACATAAAATTTATTTAGAATTTCGTAACACTTAAGAAGTAACATATTAGAAGTACGTCAAGCACTAAATGCAGTGGCGGATTTACCAGCAGGCTGGAGCCTAGGGCGGCAGATTTTAGGGGCGGCAAATTTGGGGCCAAACATTTCTTTATGTCTTACAGAAATTAAAAAGATTCATATTTATATACCTAAATGTTATTAGGTCCACACAAACAATTCCACATGTAATATGTTTCACCACTTAGATAAATTTTTCTACAATTTGCGTAGTCGCGTTTGGTTGCGGCGCGGGAACGAGTGACATGACCGTTCGCTAAGTGTGTCTGGCCGAATTGACTGCACGAGCGTGGGAGCCGAAGCAGTGTTGTGCTGTTGTAGGCATATGCCGCGTGGTGGCTACGAGTTCCAAAGAGATAGATATAGAGCGGCGGCCGACGATACAAACGTGCAAGTCCCGTCCCGTATTTACTTTTTCTGGTTGTGTGCTGCAATTTTTCAAAGTGTTTAGTGGATTGTATGAATAATTTCATAGCATAATATAACCGGTACGTAGAAACTTATAGTAGGTAAGTAATCATAATATATTACAATAAATCATCCGTAACGAATCAGTAAGACGTAATTTAACTTGATAAATAGCTGTTTCGGAAGCTGTGCAAAGAAATTTAGATTTTTTGTTATATCATACATAAATAAATTTCTTTTACTTATGTTAGGTAATTATTCAATGTCTGAAGTCTGAACAAAGGATGTACGAGAAATAAAACTCCCAATGTAATCTTTTTTATTTCAGTTCTTGCAATCCAAGAAATTGTATGAATGAGTGATGGGAGAAAGCGACTTAGTGGAGCTGAGTATAAAAATAAGGCCAAAATGAAAAAAGAACAAGAACAGATTATCCGTGAAACTATAAAAATTTACAGTTTTTTTAAAAGTGGAAATGGAAGTAGTGTTGAAAGACCAGGAACTTCAACAACATGCACTGACACAATACAATCTGGAAAAGATGAAATGGATATGAACTCTGCGGCCCAACAACAGCCATCTGTTGAACCATCTACTTTTGAAAAAACAGATGTTTATGTTTTTGACGTAGAGGCGGTAGAGGAATCATCAATAAGTATAACAATTGAAGACGCGTATCAGAATCAGACGTTAAGTAATGACCAAGTGCAAACAACAGTAAATCTAAACAAAGATCCAGCTTTATGGGAAATCAACGATACCTTAAGGGAGATTATCGCAAGGTACGGCTTCGATCAANAAAAAATATATGCTGATCAGCGTTGTTTCTTGCCAGTGAGTATCTTCCAAAGAAAAATGAAAAATAATGAAGTGAACGACAGAAATTGGCTGGTTTATTTTGAAAGTAAAAGATCTGTATATTGCGGGCTCTGTTTGGCATTCGGTCTATTGGAGAATAGGACTCGGTTTGAGAACGAAGGATATAATGACTGGAAAAATGCAGAACACCGAGTAGCTCAGCATGAAAACTCTGCGAGTCATAAATCTAGTATCCTTAGTTTGAAAGTTAGAAGTGAGATTGATGGCCGACTCGATAATTTACTGCATGTCCAGATTGATAAAGAAATTACTTATTGGAGAAACGTTCTCAAGAGGGTTGTTGCCGTAGTGAAGTGACTCTGTTCAAGAGGCCTCGCTTTCAGAGGAAAAAATGAAAAGTTCAGTGATACGCATAACGGAAATTATTGTATGGTTTTGGAACTGTTAGATGAATTCGATCCTTTTTTAGCCAGTCATATTGAACGATTTGGGAATCAAGGATCTGGAAGTACCAGTTACTTATCAAAGACTGTATGCGATGAGTTTATTCTATTGATGGGTCATAAAGTCTAAAAACACGTTGGAGGCGAGATAAGAAGGGCGAAATATTTTTCCTTAATCATTTATTCAACACCAGATATAGCACATGTGGACCAACTTACCCTCGTCATTAGATACGATTTGGAAACAGGCGAACCGTGTGAAAGATTTCTCAAGTTTTTGCCCTCAGTGGGACATAAAGCTGAAGAAATGTTTTCTGCCATTATTTTGGAACTCAAAACACTGGGCATAAATATTGAAGACTGTCGTGGACAATCCTATGATAATGCCGCGAACATGTCTGGTGTGTACAATGGCTTACAGGCTCAAATTCAAAGCCAAGCACCTTTTGCTTTTTCGTTCCTTGCTCTGCCCACTCTTTAAATTTAGTGGCAACTGCGGCTGCTGAATCTTGCACAGAAGCTTGTCGCTTCTTCATGTTGCTTCAAGAAATCTACGTTTTTTTTTTGTAAGTTCGACACAGCGCTGGCAAAAATTAATGGCTGAAATCGAGAGAGGGAAAACGCTAAAGAGAGTAAATCTGACACGTTGGTCAGCTATAGAGAGGACGCATGTAGAAGTTTGAGAGATTGTTGGCACAAAGTCCTTAAAAGTTTGAAATCAATCAAGGATGATTGTACGGAAAAGCCTGTAACGCGAAACGAAGCGACGGGAATACTTTCGAATTTAGAAAAACTGGAAACGGCGGTAATGGTTGTTGTGTGGAATGTTTTTTTTTTAAAGAATAAACAAAGCGAATGTTCAAATTCAGACTTTTACTGTAGATTTGATCACTGTTGCCGATCTTTACGAATCTCTTTGCAAGTTTTTCGTAGCTGAACGAGAAAATTTTAAGAATTTCGAACAAAAAGCGATGGAATTAAGCGTGTCGAAACAGTATACAAAAGACAACCGAAAAGGAAAAAAAATTATGATGAAACACCACCCGATGAAGAAATGAGAATGACTGCGAGTGATACTTTCAGGGTTAACACATTTCTCGTCCTCATTGATAGACTCGTATCCGAATTACAAAAACCGCAGGCGGCCTACAACTGGTTCAATGAAAAGTTTTCATTTCTGACAAAAATGAGTGAATTGTCATCATCAACCCTTACGGAAAAAGACCTTTTCTTGGAAGAAATGTATCCTAATGATTTANGTGAATTGTCATCATCAACCCTTACGGAAAAAGACCTTTTCTTGGAAGAAATGTATCCTAATGATTTAGAGACTGACTTAGTTCAAGAATGCATACATCATTTTCAATGCCACCTTTCTTCTGAAAGAATTTTGGTAAAACCAGATTCTGGATCATTGAAAAGTCTATCTTCGTTCCTGCGAAAACAGAATTTGCAAAACGATTATCCAAACTTGGATATAGCAGTTCGCATGGCTCTATGTACACCAGCGACAAATTGTTCGGGTGAGAGAAGCTTTTATTGCTTAAAACGGGTGAAATATTATCTAAGATCTACCTTAAGCCAAGAAAAGCTACACGTCTTAGCTCTTTTGTGCATAGAGTCAGAACTAATGAGCAAGATTTCATACAATGTAAAGTTGATGATTTTGCCAATAGAAAATCCCGCAAAAAGGTAATGTAAAACTTTCATAACTTAATTAATTGAATTTCATCGACATCAGCCGAATTGTTACCAGATAATTGAATATATTGTTTTTAAACTGTAGGTAAGCAAAATAAAAATTATTTAATTACGTTTACTGAATGTACATTTTTGTGTAAGTAGTATTGAGGCATACCTTACACCGCCTTATTAGTAGTACATGATTGAGCTTTTATTAGCTCAGAAATATACCCAATAACTATTTCTTATGCAATTTTAACTAAATCGTTGGGTTGTAAAAATAATCTAGAAACTGACACCTCGATCCCCTAGTTCACAATCATACTAATTACGGGGAAAAGTTGATGTAATTAGGACAATAGTGCACAAATCATAAAGTTGCAATTTCATTGACAAAAAAATTGTAATTAAAATGATTATGAACTAGGGTATCCAATTAAAGAGGTCGGTAGGGGCGGCAAAATTTGAATAGCCTACTGGCGGCAAATGTGTAAATCCGCCACTGAATGCCAAGTGTATTACTTTATTTGTGTTTAATTTTGCATCAGTTTTGAATGTGCACATTCATTAGATAATTTTAAAAGTGTTATCATGCCATCATTATCATTAATTAAGTCACTTTAAATTCACATGTGTCACGCCGAGGCAGCCCATCGTCTGTGCGATCAAATAAAGTGTGTCAACAAGGTACTGTGCGGGGAAGCTTGGGCACACATCATCGCAGGCACACCGAACTTGTGTGTGCTGTGTATGAGACTCCGATGGGCTTTTTCAAACCTGTTCCCGTGCCTGCGTACCTCAACTTATCTCCGCGCCCCTAAGGGGAAGAGATTTCTGTTGGCGGTGACAAACTTATTTTCATAGTGGGCGGAAACATATCCAGTCTCCAGTGCGCGGCCCGGAACGATCGCTTAAGTGCTCGAAACCTAATTTTCCGCCCACCGGGGTTATCACATAGCGCTGTTCAGTGACAACGGAACACTGGTCATGTGTGGTGTGATTTCTGCAAGATTTTGGGCGTGCAACATCATGTGATGGTGGTATATCATCCACACACAAATCCTACAGAGCGCTGCAACCAGGGGTTGAAGAGACAAATGCGTTTGCTCACTGGAGATAATCACACCTCGTGGGCCGAACATCTGCCCGCCGCCCTATTTAGGTTGCACACGAGGGCCAACCTGGCAAGCTGCAAGATACTTACCCAGCTGCTCCAAGGCTGCGACCTTCCCTTCCCGGAAGAGTTCGCAGATGGAGCGAGGGAGCGCGCCTCGAGTATTGCAGCAGACAGTAGGGGAAGAGAGAGAAGATGCGAGCACAACCTCGATGAGGCGCGAGAGCATCAGCGCTGCTACACAGTGCAGTGGCCGCCCACCACCACTGGCCTCGCTCCGCAACCAGGTCAACTAGTGCACGTGCGAACACACCCACAGTCCGTGAGCAAGAATGGGTTTTGTGCCAGCTTCATGTTTCTTAAAAGCGCAACGCAGTTACGTTAAGTGTTAAAAGTGCAACCAGCATATTTTGTCATTTGTTTCCCCTTGTTAACATAACCGGCACATTTCAAAACAAGCACAAGACACATACACAAAAGCATTCAAATGCAGCAGGGTATTTTGTTAGTGTTTTATTTAAAAAGCATTGTAGTCATTATCCATTTTGCGTCAAATTTGACAAGTAACATTTAATGAGAATAGTGTGCTGTAGTGGGATGCCTAGCCCAAACCGAGCACAATAAAATTTGTAGGTGGCTTTAATTACTGCCGGTAATTACCTATAGAGTAGCAGTTGGGCCACTTAGTTACATCCTTTGATATTTACAGCAGCATCAGTTGTTGCACTGACTTGGGAGGTGCGGCTTGAGTGCATAGCCTTCGCCCGTGCCACGCAAGGCCAGTGGTACAACGAGGGTAGTTTCTAACTTGGCCGGCAAAAGGTGCACTAGGATCAAAGTTGTCCAACAAATTACCAGGATCCATGTAGTTTGGTTCTGTGTTGCAGTGTTGTATACCCTCTTGGATGTGTTCACGTTTGGCCAACAAATTATGTGAATAGTGTAACATGTTTATGTACAGAAAAAATATAAACGGTCTAATAAATAAAATAATACACTCACTTAAGTATTCATACAATATATGTACGAGGGTAATTCCAAAAATAAGGTCTCCTATTTTTTTTATACATAAGAAAAACGTTTATTGTCTCAAATATTTACATAATTGTAAAGGTTGAACATTTATCTATTTTTCTACACAATCACCATTTCGGTCGATGCATTTTTGTAGATGCTGTGACAGTTTTTGTATGCCCATGTCATACCAGCTCGCCACCATGTTGTTAAGGGAGCGTTGAAACTCATTTTTCACCTCATCGTCGGAGCTGAATCGCCTTCCGGCCTAATGTTCNGCTGAATCGCCTTCCGGCCAAATGTTCTTTCAACTTAGAGAACAGGTGGTAGTCACTGAGTGCCAAGTCCAGACTATAGGGTGGGTGGGTGATGATGTTCCATTTAAACTCTTGCAGGAGAGCAACGGTTAGACGGGCGACGTGTGGGCGAGCATTGTCATGGAGAATGTTCACACCCTTGCTCAACATTCCTCTTCTCCGGTTCTGAATTACCCGTCTGAGTTTCCTGTGTTTCACAGTACCTGTCAGCATTTATTGTGGTCCCAGGAGGCATAAAGTTGACCAACAATACCCCCTTTCAATCCCAAAACACAGTTGTCATGACTTTACCGGCAGACTGTGTTTGTTTGAATTTTCGCGGCTTGGGCGAAGACGGATGCCGCCACTCGCGTGATTGTTGTTTGGTCTCAGGTGTAAAGTGGAACGCCCAGGTTTCGTCACCCGTGACAATCGAGTCCAAAAAGTTGTCCTTTTCGTTTGCATAGCGGCAAAGAAATTTGCGGGCACAATCAACACGTTGCCGTTTGTGGTCTTCCGTCAGCATTCGTGGTACCCATCTTGCGGACACCTTCCGATATTGCAACTTTTCCGTTAAAATCCTGTGAATGGTGCTTCGGGAAATCGCAGAAACCAAAATGGAGACATCATCCAGAGTGATCCGCTGATATTCACGCATGGTTTTCTCAACCATTGCGATTGTCTCGTAGAAAATTGACGGTCTCCCGCTCCTTTGTTGGTTGTGAATTCCAGTACGACCGGCTGTAAACTCTCGACACCACTTGCGAAAGTTTTTGACATCCGTGCACGACTCGCCATACATTTCCTTCAATTGGCGATGGATTTCAATCGGTTCAAAGCCTTTTGCTTTCAAAAACCGAATAACTGTGCGAACTTCGCACTTGGCGGTAACGTCCAACGGTAACTCCATTCTCAACGGCTGCCAAGCCAAGACTGAGCGTCCCAGCGAGGCGCGCACATGCTCATTTGAAAGGGCAGGAAGCACACATCACAACAATGTGGCCAATAGCCGCACGAACTGTTCTTTGTACGAGTATGAAAAAATAGGAGATCTATGTTCAACTTTTACAATGATGCAAATAATTTAGACAGTAAACGTTATTTATAGAAAAATAGGAGACCTTATTTTTGGGATTACCCTCGTACTATACATTCGTTTGAACCAAATTATCATGGAAAAAGTATCTTTATGATATGTTAGCTTTGCCAGCAATATGCTGACAATAGTTGAACAAGAACTTGAGTAGACAGCACATTAGTTGCCTTCAACATCAAAGTCCAGTGGAGCATCGTACCCTTTTAATTCGTCCGACGCTTCTCCTTTTCCAACAATATTCTTTTAAAACTGCTCGACAGCTGGAGGAATCAGATGCATGATCGACAGTTAGGTCCTAAAGTTTTGGCAGAGAGACTACTTTACCATACGGCCACAATGGTACGAGTGCACTAAAAACAGATCTTGATGGGCGACCCACACATCTCTTCCGGATGTCCACTGGCTGATTGTTTGCTGCTGTAAACCCAGTTTTAATGTGGAAAAGAAATNACCCACACATCTCTTCCGGATGTCCACTGGCTGATTGTTTGCTGCTGTAAACCCAGTTTTAATGTGGAAAAGAAATTGTTCAAACTTTTCCAGAACTATTTTTCTAATTTTTAACTAACTAACTCACTAATTTTATGTCTGTTTTTGCAGTTCAATACTGCCTTTTTAATTTCGCTGCAACAAAAAAAATATTTTTTTTCTTCACGTGATGAACACAAATACTTTCTCTCTCTGCAGCTTTCCATTACAAAGATATAATTCATTGGAGTGAACAATACTTTTGAATTATTCTGCAACCAAACAAATCTTTTTCCTTCATGTGATGAACACTTCCTGTTTCTGCAGTTTTTCAGTACGAATATATAGTCCGCTGGAGTGAACAATTTCTGCTCCAGTTTTAGAACACCTTCAGTCTGAATCGTTAGGCAGAAAAGAACACGCTGAAATAAAATATTTCATGGTAACTTGCTGAAGCGTTGGGTGACATTGCAATATAATCTTAATCCTGAGAAACACCTTTATATTTTGATTGAGTCCTCCAGAAGAATTGGACCAATTTTGAGAGGAAACGTTAATTAAGGTGGAGGTTAAAGATGAAATGTTTGATGAAGTTGTCGAACAGGACGCATTCTCTCCTCAACCAGCCGCAGTGTTTGACGCACACAGTAGCAATGACCAGGAATGCAAATATTCTGCCTTGGAGACGAGTTGCACTGCCGGATCACAGCGAACTGAAGTAGAGTATTGCAGTGAAGAAAGTGACAGAGTGAAGAGTGAGAGTGCACTTGAAGATGACAACATTGCAGAAGCTACTCTGTATGCGAGTGTCTTGGAGTGCAAGTCTCGTGGTGTGGTTTCTGCAGATTGCAAGTGCTGGCAACGATGTTAAAAAAGACTCCACAATTTTAGAGCCATAGTTGATGTCTATAAAATATTAGATTTGTTAGAAGACTCGGCAAGGGAAGTGTCTTCTCCGAGGTCACGTTAATACTTACAATTTAGGGTCAGTCATTGTTTTTGGCATGTCTTCATTTATTTGTTTCCTTGCTTGTTCTGCTTCTTCCCAGCAAATCCTCTGTTTCTCTTGTCTCTCTTCATTGCTGACTTCACTCCTAATGTTTTCATTCAGACTATCGCACGAATTACAACAATATTTTTTTTAGTTTCTTCCTTTTCATGTTAAAGTTAGCATGGAGAAACTTCCTGAATGTTTAAAACTTCACTGGGGCAGAAACGTTTTGCTGATGCTGCTTATAAAGAGCAATTTCAGTCAGATGAGTTGGTAGATATCATGTGCTGCTGTTTGCTCTACAATACAGAGATTTGTATTTTGGAACTTCATTCACAGATGTTATTACTTCATTCTTTTTTTCTTGCCGATTTCGTTCTGTCATCTGTTAACAGAGATATCTCAATTTCCTACTTTTGCCAGATCTGTTTTAACTCTTTGTAAAAATACCAAGATTGCAAGTAGGCCGCTAGGCTAACAAAAATATATAAAAGGACAGGAATTCAAATACTCGCGCGCGCCCACACACACACACACACACACACACACACAAGGACGACACATTTTCCACAGGGAGTGTAAAATCTTCCGCGGTGGATGGTGGAACACCAAGCTTACGACTGAGACGCATAGTCGATGCACGAGGGTTTTGTTCAATTGCTTCCTGAATCAGTTGCACGGTGTCTTCAGGTGCAGATGGCCTGCCTGAACGCCCTCCGTCCGTAACACTCCCTGTGCTATTGAATTTGTTGACAAGACAGCAAATGGTCACATTTGTGGGACCAGGTTTCCTAACTCTTCCTGTGCAGTCAGCTCTCACTGCATCGTACGTTAGCGCTCTCGGACGAGCACAGACCACGGCTATCTTCTCTTAAATGGTTAACATTTCCAATACCTAAAACAAAATTAAGATATATTAGGCATTTCCCACAAATGGATAGGAACTTTATAATCATCCTGTATTTTAATGCTATGCATTTAAACAAATAAACCATCGCATACTATTGAAAAGCACAAACTCCAACAATGCATAAGATAATGTAGACTGGTTCCTTGTAGCAAAATGAAAACACCAGAAATAAACAAAAAATAATAATATTGTGTGGCTTGGTTCCTTGTTGCAGATTTACATTACCTACTATTAAATCGTTAACTTCACGATCTTCAGGTTGGGTTCTGTGTTGCAATCAATCAAGGGAGCGTGGACGTGCATATGTATTTTATTTACAAAAGGTATTTATGTCGAGTAGCACCGAATTCAGAACCCCAGGTATCAGCCCCAGCAAGCTGATGGCCATAAAGTCAACAGCGTATTTTGTAAACAATGTAACGTGTCTTACTATATCGCTGTAGTTCTCGTAGTGAACACGAGGGTCTTTTTGTTTCCAAAGGGTACAATTATGTAGGATTGTCCTCCTGTAAAACACATTCCATTCACAATCTTTTACAAGGGTCTTTGTTTTTGGCACACTACGTAGATGCTGTCAGCACTGTCGCACCAACACTCTGACAGTGTTGCATAGAGGTTGTAATGACGCAATATTCTTAATTTTTCGGGACACGGATGTAAAATTCTTTAGTGTGTATTTAGCTTTGGAAAGCTTCGTAATATTTTTATCAGGTTTCAAGTTAAAGCCGCGGTGGTTCGTTTCCCGGGATAGTTTTTTTATCGAGCAGACGTGTGCTTTTGAAGGTTATCGGAAGGACACCTGCTGTTTACGTTGTAACAGGAGTCCGTTTACAGTCTAGTTTCGAAAGTTGTTGTTTTGGTTATGCATCAGCATTATACAGAAACTTTCCGGCTGTGACGGGACGGTGTCAACAGTTTTAGTTTCCTGTGGAGCCGTTTCGAGTACAATAACATGTTGTGAGCGCGGGACACAGCGTAGTTTTGGATGATGCTACTGGCAAGTGCCGGATGCCATGCGCTTATCTTAGGAGAAGGGGGGGATAGGCCCGCCTAATATATACTGGTGGTGCCTATCGCATAAGGAGAGAAAGTCACCAACCGTCGAAGAAGGCGCATCGGGCGTGAGAAGACGCGTTAGGCGTGAAGAATTTCACCCACACCGGCAAGCACCCGTGACCGTAAGATCTTTTGTTCAAATTTCTTTTTCAGTTTAACGTCACTTAAATTCTATCAACTTATTTCCGCCGGTGTGGGGGGTCTTTAGGGTGCCAGGAGGGAACGAACAACCCTCCTGCCTTCGTAACTTAGTTTTGCGATGCAAGTTTGAGACATTAATAATCTGTAAACGACTGTGGCGCTGTTTTCTGCACTGGTATAACTAATTGTGAAAGTTCGTACTCCACAAACTGGAAAGTCGTCTGTGCACTGTGAAACTTCAATGATAAATAAAGTATAAAGCAAACTAATCTGGAACATCTTTTTTTACTAATCGGCGTCACCTGGTACTGAGTCTCGTATTCTACCTATGAGCAAGCCGTGGCAACGTAAACATTCGACAGTGTAATCAGTCCGCAACGTCACAACATGGAACCCAACGGTGAGGCTGTAATATAATAAACATCGGCCAGGTAACAATGCCGGAACATTACAAGGTGTATAGAGGTTGTGCGAGAGTCGCTGCTCAGGAACCATCATATTTTGTACTTGGTCATCATTAAATGCTATACTATAATATTGATGTAACAGAACACTTGTGATTTCTTCTTTGCCCCCGAGTACGCACCTTGCCACTTCCGACTTACAGGCACCGAATAGGAAGTGAATTGGGGGAGAGGGGGACAAGAGGGAGTGGTCGCTCCTCCACTTTTCAGCTAGCAGGGACATCGCCTCCCTGGGTCGATAGATTGTGATCAGTAACTACTTCTGTTTGTATAGGTATTTATACCTTTTGGCACACTACTTGCTTCACTNTTTATACCTTTTGGCACACTACTTGCTTCACTCTTTTAAAAAGATATTTAATTTTATTGGTATTTATGAAACCAAAAACAGGAATATTCAGTCAATTTAATTAAAAAATTTTTAAAGCAGGATGTTCATAGTAAGGAGAGTGGGAGAGAGGAGTTATCAAAACAAAATTAATGTAAGTTACGGTTAAGTATGAGATTTTCCCACTTCTGGAAGCAAGATGTCACCACCAACGTTCTGACTGCAACCCGACCATGTTCATGATTTTCAGTATAATTTCTTTTTCGTGCGCGTGGCGAGTTTTACAGAACTTAGACTAGCGCGAAGCCTTAGCAGCACGCCCAATTGAGTGGGCAGTGAACTTTATATCCCCATCACCACCAGTTTTGGAATAGACGCAAATATCAAAACACATGGCAAACTTTGGGTAACGGATCCTGTTCCATCTCCAGTGTTCTTGCATTACATTTACCGCAGTGTCATATTACAAGCTGCGAATACGTCATTATCCATTTGCGATTCACACTAGGATGCAGGGTTATGCCCAGCCGTCGACCAGCCCTGAGAGGTCGTAACGAGTCTTATGCTAGTCCGAGAGGCATCCATTTTGACTAGTTGGTGCCTGTAACTGCCATACCAACATCTCTGTGGCCCACCGGGTACGAACACCATCAAAGTGTTGCCTGTCACATTCCAGGTTGGAAATGTTGACACGTGACGAGTACATAGGATAGGAATTGCGCTGTATTCACACCCTGAGAAATAACACCCGGGAAGTCCCGCCGTATAAAAACTTCCGGGGATGAACCGCATTCTAGAAAAACAGGGAAAGTCCCGAGAAGTAGCTGATGCAGCCCTCTACGAAGGAAACAGGGGGTGCCCCCGACGAGATTACTGCCGACACAGCTTACAGGAATCCCCGGGACGTCATGCCGCACCCCTCCCTCCACCCCAGTTGTAGCACGCGAGCCGCTGAGGACACACTACATCCTATACAAACAACGTGCGAGGGACGTCAGGGAAGTCCCTGTTTCTGTCGACACAATGTGCTGAAAGCCAATTTGAATATATCGAGAGACGGGTTAAATTCGGGGGCAGCCAAGGTTTGTGGTCATTCAGTCGCGAGCAGTCAGTCAGTGACCGTCGGGCAGTTGTCATCGGCAGTCNCCGCAGGAAGGAGCCAGCTGAGAACAGCACGCCAACGAGAGCCAGTCCGAGGCCTGAACCAGGGCCACCCAACTCACCAGGCCTTGCTACCAACGAAAACAACTAACCAAAAGCCGCAGTCAGAGATAAGTAGAGTAACGTCTTCCTTCAACAACCTTCCCCGACGCATAGTATTCAGCCCAACAGCCCGTCAGGCAAACGACCTGCAGGGGGGCTCAGTCTCACCAGGGTGTGTAATAACTATGTGACCTTCAGATCAATAAAATCCTGGTGTGTTAAATAACGGAGAATACGAGTATTTGTTTACCCCTAACGCAACAACCTCAGGTGTCATTAGTCTGCACCAATAAAATTTAACTATATGAACTACTGGCCACCCCCTGTATAACTCAGGTGACCGAGTAGCGACAATGTGACCGCATCTGTGCATAACCATCCCCCTGAAGCTCACTGGCAACATCAAACTCATTGTTTCTGAGACAACCAGGCATGTATACCCAGCCTTCTTTTTCAAACATAGCATCATCCATTGACAAAAGCACGAAGAATGTGCCAAACTTTGAATAAAGTTGAATTTTGGTTTTTTGCCCTAATTAATGGATACAGGGAAAATGTAATTTTGTGCTCCTTAAGCAAAAGATTGATGAAGACCGTTATAAACTTCCTTGATAAATCGTACTACGTCAAATAAATACCAAGCAACATATTTCTACTCCTGCTAAAGTGTTAATGTGTATTGATTGAAATTGTTTAGTACTTATTATTATTTAAGGGTAATGTCATTGTTATTTGTTTACGATTCTGGTACCCTCCTTGGCCACCTTCAGCCCAGGCTGTCACCATGATGATAGTGAACGGGCGTAAGAGGGTTCAGGCGTGCTGTTCACCCGCCCCTGGGTAACTTCTTTACTTCAGACAATGTAGAGTCAACAGCTCATAAGTTTCTGGAACTGTTTTTGTTTCTCTCTACCCNTTCTCTGTTTCCATTTAGACTAATGGCAGGCCTCAGTCCAGTCCCATTTATATATACTTAGAACACTGTGAGGATTTTTGTACCAAATAAGGTATGTGTGTGCCTATTTGTGCTCTGGTTGTTTTACGACCATATTGGGACGTCATACGGGCAGATACCAGAGTGTGTTGAATATGTTGAATATGTGGGGGAGAGGGCACACTACAAAAGATATCAGACATGAAAAGTTTTACCGCTCATTGGTCAGTGTACTGCAACCGACTATTTAAAAAGAATTGTGTTTCGTGGTAACCTGAATATTGTGAAAAGTCCTACTTGGTCTTTTCTTTATGCCCATTGTGGATTCTTCCACCAAATTTACAATTAACAATGTCATAATCTTAGTGAGTACAATTAAGTTATCAGCAAATATTATTTCAGAAGTAGATTTTCTTAATAGCCAACAAAATCCAACCAAAATACAAAAAAAAGAGTTTAACAATTTTCTACAAGCTCTACTATCTGTTTATTTACTGTAATAAACGTTTCACAAATACAGTGGAGTATTTTCCTTTGCAATCTACCGCACTTTATGAAATTTAATTGTAAATAAAACTAACAGCAACATCAGAATTTTAACAAATTGGCAATGCCTACTTATTACAACAGGATGCTCTAAAACATGTGATAAAAATTAATTCATACCATGCATTAACTATAGAGAATACATTAATAATTAAATCTTGACAGACATATATTACACTGAAAATGTTGGAAGTTACATATTTTAAATCAGACATATATTACACTGAAAATGTTGGAAGTTACATATTTTAAATCAGACATATATTTATGTGTATAATATCAGAAAACAACAAATCTTACTATATAGAGTTTAAAACTGNTTGGCCATACTGAAAGTCTTCAAATTAGTATTGGTAATGTAAAAGATGTTTTAACAATTGTAACTATTGTGAAATGTGATTAATTTTCGTACCCGAACAGATTGCGAATATGTACAATAAATAGCTCGCTTTAAAAATGTGTACTTCAAACACAATGCAAAACATTTCGCGCACCAGGCAGACGGGCGCCTAAAAAAGCGAATTTAAAGGTTACTGTTATAAAAAAAAATTTTAGAGGCGTATACCATAACATTATAGAGTATGTTTGTATGCGTGTCGTATGAAAGGAAAATCTCCCTGCGAACTGATAGTTTTAGTACTGGTAGTACAGGTTNGGTAGCAAAGGTTGGAGGCGAAGGTGGCGACATTGCGGCCCACCTTCCCGCTCGCCCACCCTGCCCGAATTCCAGAGCCTCGCCTTCTCCTGAGCTCTGGACTATACAATGAATGTATATAAAAATTTTCTAAAATGTTTCTATGGAATAACTTAGTTTCTACAAAATTTATCAAAACATTGTTTGAAATTTGGTGGTGGGCAAAGCTGGAAATTTCATTTCAAAGCAAATTTTTTTTAATACTTGCGAATTGTAATTGAATATAGAATCAAAGGGTTTTGTTGACAAGTACACATTGCACCACTTATATTTTTTTTAATGTAATAAATACATATATTTTAACAAGCTAGGTAAAAGGCAGATAAAAACTAAACGTTTTCCACTGATTTACAAAAAAACTTGATTATAGTTTTTTACAATGTAAGAGCACACATTGCCTTTCATGCTAAACAGATCTAAATAACAAACTGAAAATTAATCCAGACACATTCCATGTGAAACCATCAAGGGGCTGAAGCTGCACCATTCATTTTTCTTTACACGCTGCAAGCAAATTTCACAGATTTAAGAAGTTTACGCAACTAGTCTTAACGTTTTTAATAAGTCACCTATTGTGGAGTTTTTAGTGTCATTTAAAAGCTTACATAAGATACTTATACACTGTATATTTATATTATAAAACACATTTTTTATTTTCAATATGGCGGCCATATGCTTTCAGCATTTAGGTGACTGTTTTACCCCACTTTACATCCCACCCTGCCTCAACAGAGTTGCATTTAGAGATCTGATCATCTGTGCGCTTAGTGTCTACATGCAGAACAGTGTGCAACATCAAAGCTATTTGGGTTGAAGACTTCCTTCCTAGAAGAAAATTGCCTCCAACATGGGAAAAAATGAGTTTGCTGTTTCCGAAGCAAACAATTTATGTGGAAGGTGAAATAAAGATTTGAGTTTTTTAGAAAAGATACTCTTGATGAATAGCTACATGGCACAAGTTGTCCCATTCTGTTATTTTCATCTCTGTTGAGTACACGGACCTTTGAAAAAATAAAAAACAAAAAAGTTGATTTTTTTTTTTTTAATTTAATTTGTTGTGCATTATATAATCCCACTTCATTCTGAATGTCGTTAACATTAGGGTGACAAGAGGAACTAAGTGTTAATACACTGTTTGGGCAGCGCAATGCAAAAAAAAAAATTGAAAAATTCACAATTTTACAGTTACATAAATAAATATAAATAAATCATGGTTTTGTTCAAGTAGATGCTGCCTACGAACACTCATCATGACAGAACTATTTAGTGGTACCATTCACCAAACCACAATAAGCTGGTTTGCCATACCTGAACGATTATGTCAGTTTTATTTATGACGGTGACTGGTGGATTATAATTGTTACAGGCAAAGAAACTGAGGGACAAATGGAGTACAAGGTCATATTTCTTTATCCTTAAAGCCCAAGCACTCACTTCAACTTACAAAGGAATTAATATGGGTGAAACAAGTTAATATTTTAAGAACGTTGACACCACTTGAGGTAGTAACTTACAATGGAAGAACACACAACATCAGCAACAAACTGAGGGAAATGTGATCAGTGAATTTCATAGAGAACGGCACAAGCTACACAGTAACTTCGCTGCATAAGCATGGAGTTTGTAAATATTAGTACGAGTGTAGAAACAGTGACTAAATTAGAGTGAAAGTACAAAAAGAAGACTAAAATGTAGACATAGCAGTACAAGTTAATTAACTGGTACCACAGCTAGAATTAATTAACTTTTGCAATNATGAGTGTACAAACGGTGAGTAAATTAGAGTGAAAGTACAAAAAGAAGACTAAAATGTAGACATAGCAGTACAAGTTAATTAACTGGTACCACAGCTAGAATTAATTAACTTTTGCAATGATTAGGTATTTGTTATGCGTAAAGCTGTTTTTGATGTTTCGAGGTTACTGCCAGCACGAAGAAAACTTATATTAGCAAACTCTTCAACTAAATCAAAGGTAATTCACATTTGCATTCCTTTGACACACACTAATTAATCACATTAAGAAAGAAGTGGGATTACATAATGCAAAATAAATTAAATTTATAGATTTTTTTTGTTTTTTCAAAGGTCCATGTACTCAAACAGGAGTGAAAGTAACAGGATGGGACAACTTGTTCCCTATAGTTATTCATCAAGAGTAGCTTTCATAAAAATCTCAAATTTTTATTTTGTTCAATTAGGGACATTCCCTTGACCAAATAGTCCCTCGAGTTCTTTATGCCTTTCGCTTAAAGGCTTCGGTTTAACGTTCAACATTAAAGCATCCTTAATGGACACTTCAACCACGGGCTGGGCACTAGCGTAACGAGCCTTATGCATGTGATGCACGCAGTGCATGAGCGCCGAAGCCCCGGGGGCCGACGAGGGATGTGGAGGGTTTTCTTAGTTTTAAGTTTCTGTACAATTATTTTGCCAGTGTATTTGTGTGCACGTTATAGTGATTTGAAGGGTTTTGTTAGTTGTAAGCTGGACGGTGATGGTGGCTCGGCCTCATGTCTCCGTCTGCGAGCCCCAGGTGCTACACTACGCAAATGGAGTCTACCACTTGCTCGTAAGAATCAGGTGCCATCAAGAGTATAATTATAATAACTTCACTTGAGGAGGCACAGAAAAAAACAAACACACAAGTTACACTAGAAATTAGCCAAGCGGCTGCAACCACATTACGGTGAGGCCCTGTCTGATCCAGCTGGGGTTCAAAGTACAAGTTCGCAAATTGCGGCGACAATTATTAATTAAGAGTCTGCAAATGTAACTACCTCCTCATAGCAACTACCCCGTCATACTGCGTATTCTGAGATAATAAAATTTCCATCTCACCTGTTTGTAAAACTCGCATGTTTGAGCTACAGTACTTTTGTATAGCATACAATGCCTGAAAGTAATGGAAAGAAAGTGTGTCCACTTTTATATCAAACAAGAACTCAGATGTTCATCAAATTGATTTTTCCATGCATACTCAGAAGATCCACAAATTTTTAGACCCCGATGAACTGGTGGATTAACTGCTTTAACCGGACTCAACCAAAACAGTAGTTTTCAAATGTCCGGTATACATCGGTGGCGAAATTTTGAATATGTGGTTGGCAACAACCTGTAGAAACAGCGTAATTTAATGAAGAAGGTAAAAATGTGTTAAATCACTGGGTTTCATGTGTGATCATAACTGCACTTGTGTTTCAGACAATCGCATACACATGTGGCCAGCAAGCTCTGCTGTAATTCAGTCTTGGTCCAAGCTACATCTGGGTTGGACGTGTTGCTGCCTGCAGGAGAACATCTTTGCATAACCTGATTGCAGTGTCTGTCTGATCATTTAACACTAGAACCTTTAAATGATTCTTCCATGCAGCTAGACTCCCTCTTTCGCAGCAAGTTGGTGCAAGGGACGCATTAATTTCACATTTCTGGACACTGTCGTCTCTGTGCGGTTTTTATGCGATTGCCTGCCAAGTGTGTTGGCCACGTCAACTTTCACTTCATTTGCTTCGGCAAGCCATTTAAGTATCTGCTTAGTTTTGTGATCAGGGATTGTACTAGCATCAGGATCTTNGCTTCATTTGCTTCGGCAAGCCATTTAAGTATCTGCTTAGTTTTGTGATCAGGGATTGTACTAGCATCAGGATCTTGCGTATCGTACTGCGACGCGTGCATGCTGCACAAAAAGCGTGATGTGTGTTTAACAGCAGAGCATAAGCAATCGTAAACCCCTCACGGGTCGTGTCGTCTTATCAGTCACGTTTGCTAGGCAGCACCACTTCACAGTGCGAGGGCGATGGCATATCGTACAGCCGGAACAGTGTAGTTCGTTTTTGGGTTAGATCCTCAGACGCAACNCAGTGAATTTCATAGAGAACGGCACAAGCTACACAGTAACTTCGCTGCATAAGCATGGAGTTTGTAAATATTAGTACGAGTGTAGAAACAGTGACTAAATTAGAGTGAAAGTACAAAAAGAAGACTAAAATGTAGACATAGCAGTACAAGTTAATTAACTGGTACCACAGCTAGAATTAATTAACTTTTGCAGTGATTAGGTATTTGTTATGCGTAAAGCTGTTTTTGATGTTTCGAGGTTACTGCCAGCACGAAGAAAACTTATATTAGCAAATTCTTCAACTAAATCAAAGGTAATTCACATTTGCATTCATTTGACACACACTAATTAATCACATTAAGAAAGAAGTGGGATTATATAATGCAAAATAGATTAAATTTATAGACTTTTTTTTGTTTTTTCAAAGGTCCATGTACTCAAACAGGAGTGAAAATAACAGGATGGGACAACTTGTTCCTTATAGTTATTTATCAAGAGTAGCTTTCATATAAATCTCAACAAATTTTTATTTTGTTCACTTAGGGACATTCCCTTGACCAAATAGCCCCTCGAATTCTTTATGCCTTTCACTTAAAGGCTTCGGTTTAACGTTCAACATTAAAGCATCCTTAATGGACACTTCAACCACGGGCTGGGCACTAGCGTAACGAGCCTTATGCATGTGATGCACGCAGTGCATGAGCGCCGAAGCCCCGGGGGCCGACGAGGGATGTGGAGGGTTTTCTTAGTTTTAAGTTTCTGTACAATTATTTTGCCAGTGTATTCCTATGCACGTTTTTGTGATTTGAAGGGTTTTGTTAGTTGTAAGCTGGACGGTGATGGTGGCTCGGCCTCATGTCTCCGTCTGCGAGCCCCAGGTGCTACACTACGCAAATGGAGTCAACCACTTGCTCGTCATAATCAGGTGCCATCAAGAGTATAATTATAAAAACAGTTACATAACTTCACTTGAGGAGACACAGAAAATACAAGTTACACTAGGAATTAGCCAAGCGGCTGCAACCACATTACGGTGAGGCCCCGTCTGATCCAGCTGGGGTTCAAAGTACAAGTTCGCAAATTGCGGCGACGATTATTAATTAAGAGCCTCCCGATGTAACTACCTCCTCATAGCAACTACCCCGTCATACTGCGTATTCGGAAATAATAAAATTTCCATCTCGCCTGTTTGTAAAACTCGCATGTTTCAGCTACAGTACTGTTGTATAACATACAATGTCTGAAAGCAATGGAAAGAGAGTGTGTCTACTTTTATATCAAACAACAACTCAGATATTCATCAAATTGATGTTTTCATGCATATTCAGAAGACCCCGATGAACTGGTGGATTAACTGCTCTAACCGGACTCAACCAAAACAGTAGTTTTCGAATGCCCGGTATACATCGGTGGCGAAATTTTGAATATGTGGTTGGCAACAACCTGTAGAAACAGCGTAATTTAATGAAGAAGGTAAAAATGTGTTAAATCACTGGGTTTCATGTGTGATCATAACTGCACTTGTGTTTCAGACAATCGCATACACATGTGGCCAGCAAGCTCTGCTGTAATTCAGTCTTGGTCCAAGCTACATCTGGGTTGGACGTGTTGCTGCCTGCAGGAGAACATCTTTGCATAACCTGATTGCAGTGTCTGTCTGATCATTTAACACTAGAACCTTTAAATGATTCTTCCATGCAGCTAGACTCCCTCTTTCGCAGCAAGTTGGTGCAAGGGACGCATTAATTTCACATTTCTGGACACTGTCGTCTCTGTGCGGTTTTTATGCGATTGCCTGCCGAGTGTGTTGGCCACGTCAACTTTCGCTTCATTTGCTTCGGCAAGCCATTTAAGTATCTGCTTAGTTTTGTGATCAGGGATTGTACTAGCATCAGGATCTTGCGTATCGTACTGCGACGCGTGCATGCTGCACAAAAAGCGTGATGTGTGTTTAACAGCAGAGCATAAGCAATCGTAAACCCCTCACGGGTCGTGTCGTCTTATCAGTCACGTTTGCTAGGCAGCACCACTTCACAGTGCGAGGGCGATGGCATATCGTACAGCCGGAACAGTGTAGTTCGTTTTTGGGTTAGATCCTCAGACGCAACACAGGCCACGCAGTGTAAGGTTAAGTGTTGCGGCAGAGTGGTTACGTATCACGCTAACCAGTTGTCGTCTCACTGGGCAAAGCAAGGTTCCCCCTCCAGTTATAGCTTGTTGTATAAAAGTACGTGTCACCCCTCTGCACTTCACCGGTTGCCTGCCAACCAACTTCGCCAGGTGGTGACTGTGACAACATGCTACGCTGTGTGCANCGTGCATGCTGCACAAAAAGCGTGATGTGTGTTTAACAGCAGAGCATAAGCAATCGTAAACCCCTCACGGGTCGTGTCGTCTTATCAGTCACGTTTGCTAGGCAGCACCACTTCACAGTGCGAGGGCGATGGCATATCGTACAGCCGGAACAGTGTAGTTCGTTTTTGGGTTAGATCCTCAGACGCAACACAGGCCACGCAGTGTAAGGTTAAGTGTTGCGGCAGAGTGGTTACGTATCACGCTAACCAGTTGTCGTCTCACTGGGCAAAGCAAGGTTCCCCCTCCAGTTATAGCTTGTTGTGTAAAAGTACGTGTCACCCCTCTGCAGTTCACCGGTTGCCTGCCAACCAACTTCGCCAGGTGGTGACTGTGACAACATGCTACGCTATGTGCACCACTATGCAACAGTTTGCTGAGTGGATTGCAGTTTACTTAGCAGCCACATGTGAATATTTGCTCGCGTGTACTGGCTCACTCAACAAATATCAGTACAGTGTAATCATGTCGACTACAGTTACACTTACTTGTGTTGGGCGACGCTGTTGTCTCAGCACGACAGGCGAGGCATGCTCCTGGTCTAGGACAACCGAGCTAACTAGTGTGTTGGGTCAGGTCCTCCGCTGCCGTGCATGCCCTTAGGTGACACCAACACCTGCAACATCACCAAAGGGGAACACTCTCACACAGATGCAGCACATCCAGAGACATCTTGCTCTCGCCATCTCAGCCGATTATCACTGGGTGGCATCCCCCACCAACAGTTACGTTCAGCATTCTCCCCCGTGAAGTGTCACCGATGCCTCCCTGTCCTGCCCTGACGACAGATGTAGGCCCGGCACTGCATTAATACAAAGTAGTAATTACTTAAGAAGTCACAACTAAGACAGTGGGTTCAGTAATTTAAAAAAAAATGCTACAATCTATTACAAAAAAAAAACTAATGGTAAATATACTCAATGAAAATAAGTCTCACAAAGCATAAAAGCCTACTCATTGAAGTTAGGGCGAATTCACATTGAAATAAACATGGAACTCATTGCATTAACTTTGCACTGCTGTTATGTTCAGGCATAGATCACGCGTCAGTTTATTCAAATTAAATTTAAAAAAAAGACACAAAAGGTAAATTTTCCAGGCAAAACGCTGACCAACTTCAACATAGTGTAAAGGCAACATAATTTTGATCATTCCGATTCACGAAACGATTCTTCCCTTTTGTTTTCTGTATTCATTTTTATTCCTGCCAACTTCTGACTGGAATGTTTATTGTATGATGTAATGCCATGATTGCACGAGATACTAGGATTGTTTCCGGTGTCTACTGGGAACACAAGAGAGTGCATGCTCGGTTATCCCCCNCCCCCCCCCCCTTTTCAGTACGACTGGAAAACCTACTTTTCACTTTTAGTGTGTTTCAAACACCCTTTTAATAAAGATTATGCGTTCCCATCCGATGTTCTAGCAGAAACCTATTTTCTACTTCATAAATTGCATGAAATTTGCAATTCTTTTCTGCCAAGGGTTTTTACGGTGTCTATGCCAGTAATTCCCTCTTCCTTCGTAGTATGGGTCACTACTTAAGATGGGAGGTACACAGCCCCAATTGCGGCCATGTTTGCCCAATCCCAGAAAAGCCACAATGCATGTGCCCTGTAGTTAGATTATTGTCAGAGTCCCCTTCCAGGATCTCTGACTCTCCCGTTGGTTTTGAGAAAGTTTAGACAAAATATTACTAAGTCGTTTACGCACTGTTATATACCTCATAACTACAGCGTATTACTTGCTGTGAGATTACATTGCAATACACACACCACCATACATCTAGTGATGGGAGCAGCGGTACAAATTTAGACAAGTCGCAACGAGATTTCCGCTGTTACCCAACATTGCTAGTGTTCACGGATATTACTGACGATACATGACAAAGCACTGTTGTGGTGTTTCTGACTTCGGTACAGGAGTAGATGAGAGCTATGAAAGCCATCTTATTTGCATAAGTGTGTTCATTCTTTTTTGTTTTTTATTGACTGTGTAAATAATAAATTTGTTATAATGCACAATCATAAAACTGATTCACCAATAAGTTACTATGACATGGCCTAGGCAGTGGATAAGGGTGAAGTTGCTGTATTCAAGTTACGTTGACGTGGATACATCGTACGAGGACAGAAATTACGCACAAGACCGAAAGTCAGATGTAATATAAATTGGCATAAGCGCCAACTCACCAGTTGGTTCATGTGAGTATGAGCTCTTAAGTCTCAGGGTTGTCGGCCATATGACCATGCAATGGTCTCATACACACACGGCACAACAAAACAACATCCACGGTTGACAGTGGGCTAGTCATGATCCCCTATGCAGCCTTTGCTGCATTATTAGCAAGTAAAGTTCACCTCGTCGACGTGGCGAGAATTCCCCAGGGAGGCCCGGAGCTCAGCACATTACGGAATGAAAGACTCTTAAGTCGATACTTCGGTTGAATTGACTAAAATATGTAGAGTTCAGCAACATGGCACGATTACATATTTGAATAAAGCCGGCCAGGCNTTTCGGTTGAATTGACTAAAATATGTAGAGTTCAGCAACATGGCACGATTACATATTTGAATAAAGCCGGCCAGGCATTCAAAAACTGCCAGCGAGTGAGACTGAATTAAGCCTAGACGGGAGTATAAAAAAAATTAAACTGAAAAGTAAAAACCTCTATGACCAGTCAGTCTGACCGAGTGGTGCTGCGATCATGGAGGCAAAGACAAGATGCAAAAGTTCCGGTTACTTACGTGAAAAACCACCGTACTCTAGGAACGACTGTTCGCAAAGACTTGAAGTCCGTCCATGTCGCGATGCACGTGCAGCACCTATAGTCTGCTGATTCATACTGAGAAGTTGGCACAGGCTGTCAAAAAGAGCTGAAACAAATACACGAACACTGCAAACACAATACAAGTGACTAAGTAGTAAATNTGGCACAGGCTGTCAAAAAGAGCTGAAACAAATACACGAACACTGCAAACACAATACAAGTGACTAAGTAGTAAATTGGTTCTCTTTTGATATAGTCATTTAGTATTCTGAAAAAATTTGAGCAACATGTAATAACTAAGACATACATATGTAGACACGTTAAGAAAATATGATTTTGCAAAGGGCAAACTATACAAGTACACAACCTCTTCTGAATACCCCAAGCTAGAATTGAAAAAAATGAGATTGGAAATCTAAGTTGCTGAAGTTTCAGGCCAGATCACCGGGACTGCACGTAACGTTTTGGTGTTGCCGTCAATTATGTCCTGGAATAATCATTTTACCAAACTTCAATAGTATCACATGTAATCCCTTCAAACAGATAGAGAAATTTTAGGACACATATAAAATAAATGTAGTTACTTTTTGTGTGGGTACATGGTTCCAAGTGAGCACATCATACTTAATCCCCTGCTGGGATAACATTTCCCCAGGTTCCAAATATGCTGAGGAATAATTAGCGAGGACCTCACTTTCATAGCACATACTGGTACTCCACTTTACTGTTATACAAGTGGGGTTTGTGAGGTGATTTTGGTGGTTCCACGAGCATCTCTGTTGGAGTGAATGGGAAACTGGACCTGTTCACTGCATGAACTCATTGGAAGCACGCACGTGAATGCATTGGCCATTTCATTCAGTGCAGCTGATGTGGCGACGCGACGGTGGTCAGAGTAAACCACAATGGGTGAATCACTATTTTACATTTATAAACTAACCTAGGATTGTAGGGTTTTTAACTAACGTAGGANACTTTCATAGCACATACTGGTACTCCACTTTACTGTTATACAAGTGGGGTTTGTGAGGTGATTTTGGTGGTTCCACAAGCATCTCTGTTGGAGTGAATGGGAAACTGGACCTGTTCACTGCATGAACTCATTGGAAGCACGCACATGAATGCATTGGCCATTTCATTCAGTGCAGCTGATGTGGCGACGCGACGGTGGTCAGAGCAAACCACAATGGGTGAATCACTATTTTACATTTATAAACTAACCTAGGATTGTAAGGTTTTAAACTAACGTAGGANCAAACCACAATGGGTGAATCACTATTTTACATTTATAAACTAACCTAGGATTGTAAGGTTTTAAACTAACGTAGGATTGTACGGTGTTAATCTAACCTACGAATTTAGTCTAATCTAGGATATTAGGGATTTAAAGGAACCGTAAAACACACCAAAAGAATATGAATTAACTCACCTAGGTAGGCGGCGGGTACAATTCCACTGTCCACGACCCATTCAACTGTCGTGCATCTGACCTCAATCCACAAAACACCATGATCTACTAAAACATCCCCCACATAGGCGAATATTACGCACAGAAGCATTCGTTCTTGCACCCTCTGTTCTTAAATCACAAGCCAATCGGACGTCACAACTCGCGCCCGCAACAACACAACCGCACTGTTTCGCATCTTAACTGTAACTGAAATTCCATGACGGTGACGTCTGAAGACCGTGACGATGACGTCAACGACCCACAGCCAATAAGGTAACGGCACAATGCCGAAAATCACCGGAAATCATGGCGTCCGACGTAAACAAAGCGGCGGGCTACTTGTACTTTTAACTATTTTATTTAATACGTTCTACTTATTATAACGTTACACCCTCCTGAATATGAACAAGGTAAGCTGTGCAGAACCCATTAATGCTACTTTTGTTGGTCTAGAACGCTTCCTTCAGAAAAACCGCTACACTGGATAATTATCAAATTTAAAAATAAAATAAAAAAAAAACAGCTCTGCTGATCTTTGAGAAGTTTGCCAAATATATACCTCAAGAGCAATCTGCCTTCAAAGGTTCTATTTTTCTTCACCTCCCTTCTCATAATCTGAATGCAGATTTTTTCTTTCGAGAACAATACTGTGCACGAGCGTTGCTGCAGGAAGCCGACTGATGCAAACAACCTGAAGTCAATGTTCCTGAAGTGTTGGGTAGACTAGGAGCAGCACGTGTTTCAGTGGCATCAGAATCATCACTTTGATTCACGTTACCTTCAANATGCAAACAACCTGAAGTCAATGTTCCTGAAGTGTTGGGTAGACTAGGAGCAGCACGTGTTTCAGTGGCATCAGAATCATCACTTTGATTCACGTTACCTTCAAGCTAAAAGGAAAAAAAATGTTTGGCAATTAACTTATAGGTTTGGAAAATTGTTAGTTAACAGTTTAGCTAACAACTTTTTTTCCTCCTAAACCCAGGTACAAACTGCAGCTGAATTTGTTAAAAAGAGCGGCAGTTTCCTCGCTACTTGGGTATTGGTGATGGTGAGTGTATCAGGATTGTATCGCCAAAGGGAAGTGGATCTTACTTTATCAAACNCGCTACTTGGGTATTGGTGATGGTGAGTGTATCAGGATTGTATCGCCAAAGGGAAGTGGATCTTACTTTATCAAACGCGCACACCAACAGTGTAGTTCTTTTGGCAACTGCAAATGCCAACTGTGCGTTTGTGCAATGCGATGTGGAGTCATAAAAAATACTGCATTTTAATGAGATGCTCGTTAACGTCAACCATCGCCTGAGAGTTCCATTATCTCAATGCCTTTTTCCAACTTCTATTAAGTTCTTGTAAGATTTTGTGACAAAACCTTTGGCATTGCATCAAAACCATTTAATTTTTCATACAACTAATTTTAATTTGAAGAACACTGATGCAGTCATTCTAGTATTTTGCACTTTATGCGATTTATTCACAGCAGAAACCCTAAAAAAAATAGACACGTCTTGATACACTGTAATGTGAAGACAATGATGATTTGATGCATGATCTTCAAGGTGGGACAAGAGGGAATATGCTGAACAGAACATCGCTCTACACCTACGAGTGAGATTAGTGTAGCCTAATGCTAAATAACTGTCATTTTATTATGTTTCTGTTGTAAAATTTGAACAGGTAAGTAATTATAACTAAAGTCTGTTCGCTGTTCCTGCACACTCTTTAAATCAAACCTTCGAAAAACCACCCTATTTCTTATGTGTTTGGCTGTTTCCTACATATATCACGTACCACAAGAATTTCAAACTCTTTTAACATAAAACTACACTATTTTTGATTAAATTGAAATTATACTTTTGTTTTATTGATAAATTATAATATTTCATTTACAATTAATATGAATTAAACCAGAGAGAAGATAGATGTGTTGGTAATGCCTAGTAAGAAATAGTTCTCATGAAAATATCATTAACCTGAATGCGTGCAAATGTGGTGAGTTGTCCCTCTGGTGTGATTACATCTAGATTAGTTAAGCTCTGTTTGCATGAGGCGGTGGAATCGTCTGAAAGTAGAACTTCAGCAGGGCTTCAGAAAGTTCCAAGTGGCCATGAAAGGAGTATATACAATATCCCACACGTACTGTAAAAATAGTGTTTTCTACTGGCTAAGATACTATTTTAAAAATCTTACCACAAAACATTTACAAGTAACAAAGTAACGATTTCCAATTGATTATTAAAAGCAAAATATTTACTTAAATACGTCTGAATAATTTATTAAAGACAAACATTTTCTTCTGGCAGTCCAATTACAAAAATAATTTTCTTTAGTAGCGTTAAGAAAATTTTGTTTTATTTACTATTTTTATTAGTANACAAAAATAATTTTCTTTAGTAGCGTTAAGAAAATTTTGTTTTATTTACTATTTTTATTAGTATTTTTTTTATTTTTGGTTTACCACCAACAGCGCCCTTCCACCAAATTGCAGTAGTCTATAACTCGCTGCCCGATGAAGGTGGCCTAGCCAATGAAATATCGTGATCATGCAAAGGCGTGAAACATGTGTGTACGTAGTCGTTCGTGTGTGCGCCTGTTGACAAGTACTACGCTTTAAGTACTTCNAAGTACTTGAATTTCTGTGCTTTTATGACATTTTTGGTAGCCTAGCACTACTTATAACTTTAACACAATTTTTTTTAATTTTTTTTTTTATTATCATGGGTTTTCATATTCTTAATGTTTATAATGGTGATGTGCATTGTTATGCTTACAGTGAAATCCAAATGAAAAAATACTGCGTAGAAGTGATGTATGCATCGGGCGAGTGGGAAGAGTTCACTGCCGCTGCATAACGACAAGCAGTTCTGCGCCAACTGAGAAAGCTCTAAACTTCCAAAATGACAGCATTATCTTGTTTACTGTAAATGGAATTAAATTTAATTCACCATCAATTTGTAATGTAGTGTTTTCCATGTTCGCCACAAAAAAACTTCATAGCTTTGTTGTCTGCGAAAACTGCTGTTAGGCCCAAACCTTCAATGCTTGGCGCTTAATCGTTGGGTATAAGATTTTTCAAGTGCCAATTCGACGAAATGCTATACCACCAATCGAGTTCATAAGCAATAAATTGTAGACCTGATTACTGATTTTTAGGTATACCTCATTTAAAATGAGAAAGGCTAGTCTTGTAGATCGGCAATCGTTTTCGTGATAAGTTAACATTGGCATACGGTGATACGTGTGTGTTTTAATCACTTTTTGGAATGCAAACATCATTAATATACTGCGACCGACCAAAAATATAAACAAAATCAACCAGTACCTCCCGAAAACTGAGGAGACAGAAATCTGTTTACCACTAGCTCTTNATTTAAAATGAGAAAGGCTAGTCTTGTAGATCGGCAATCGTTTTCGTGATAAGTTAACATTGGCATACGGTGATACCAGTGTGTTTTAATCACTTTTTGGAATACAAACATCATTAATATACTGCGACCAACCAAAAATATAAACAAAATCAACCAGTACCTCCCGAAAACTGAGGAGACAGAAATCTGTTTACCACTAGCTCTTNGACCAAAAATATAAACAAAATCAACCAGTACCTCCCGAAAACTGAGGAGACAGAAATCTGTTTACCACTAGCTCTTGATAAAGTGAGCACTTTTGAAAGCCCTCTCGTTTGGAATAATAGTAAATAAACATATTATATTTCAGCCTTAGACTTTAACTTCCGAATAAGAGGGAATATACACACTGTGTTTATTACTTGCATGGCAATATTTATTTAAGAAGGTGGTAAAAGAATAAAATATGGCTGAAAAGAAAAAAGTAACTAGGGCCGCAAAAGTGCTCACTTTACCGAGAACAGCTCATAGGCACAAATACATGCACTTTGTTTACCGAAGCACAAGTGGAACGAGCGCAGAGAGCTATGCTCGTTTACAAACTTCATAATTTTTAAATTCCTAGGNGTTTACCGAAGCACAAGTGGAACGAGCGCAGAGAGCTATGCTCGTTTACAAACTTCATAATTTTTAAATTCCTAGGTTTTTTTTTTTTTAGGTAATTCCATCATGCGTAGGAAGACAGATGAATTTCACTTTTATCAGCATTTTTACCAATATTATTTGTACTTTTTTTCTTAAGCTCGCAATTTANATCAGCATTTTTACCAATATTATTTGTACTTTTTTTCTTAAGCTCGCAATTTATCTCGCCATTGTGAAGATGTAGGCTGAATACAGAAACAGGCCCATGCAGAAATGAATGAATCAAACAAAATCAGTACAGCAGAAAAAGTAAGCTACCAAGTTTTCAAATTTCACGATCACACACAAAACTAGACAATCAGGTTACCTGTAAATTACAATTTAACTCAATTTATAATCAAAGAACTCTAAAACTTTAGCCAACCTTGATACACTTTGCAGGTTCAGTTATAACTTAGGCAAAATCACCTCAATTCCTGGCAGAAGCAGTTAATAGGAACCTGATATGAAAAAGCATTTCAATTAATATATAAACAGAGCAAGTCCTACGTAGTCTACTTAGAATTCAATGGCTTAGTCTTCACAGTTTTTTCACACTTTTTGAATCGAGCCTTTAAGAAATCACTCAATGAATGACGTGTTTTGTTGTTTCTTAAACATGTAATGTATTACAAACCTTTTTATACTCGTGTTAACAAAGGGTAGTATATTTTTGGTTAAATTTAACTTTTACTTGTATTTCATCTATCAATTATAATATTGCATGTATAATTAATGTGAATACCTAAAAACAGAGAGAAAATAGGTGCGTTGGTAACACCTAGTAAGAAATAGTTCTTATGCAAAATATTATTACACTCAGTGCACATGAATGTGGTGCATTGTTCCTCAGACATAATTTTCTCTACTCGGTTAAGGTTAATTCTACTCAGGTTAATTCTACTCAGGTTAAGAACAATACAAGTTTTGCTATGGAAGAGTTTGGCTTAAGGAAAAATTTCTGTCGCTAGGTGCGCAGTGTTCCAAAGAGGTCACCTTTAATTAAAATTTTTAGCTACGTGAATAGTAAAACAGAAAGATTTTTCTTAGTTACGTAGTTATTTTATATTTGATTTATGATTTTTGCAAATAATTTGTTTTTTAACGTACAAAAATAGAGAAAATCTGACACACATGCAATATTAGCGCAATATTAGCAGCAAAATAATGCAATATTAGCGCTTACCTGGCAGCAAAATAATTTTGTTGCCAAAATAAAAGCATTGAGCGGTAATTATTAAGTTTAGGGGCTTTTCTGAAAAACACAAAAAAAAATTCAAAATTATGATATATTTCTACTCTACTAATCACATAGAACACGAATATATTAGAGGCGTAACTTTAAAATAAATACAACATATTTAAAAAAATTGAACAAAATTGCAAAATGAGCAGTATAGCCAGTTTGTTTACGTTTCTGAACGAANAAAAAAATTGAACAAAATTGCAAAATGAGCAGTATAGCCAGTTTGTTTACGTTTCTGAACGAAACGTCCTAGACCACCAAAAGTTGCCTTAATGGGTTCTGCACAGCTTACCTTGTTCATATTCAAGAGGGCGTAATGTTAAAACAAGTAGAACATATTTTAANGTTTACCGAAGCACAAGTGGAACGAGCGCAGAGAGCTATGCTCGTTTACAAACTTCATAATTTTTAAATTCCTAGGATTTTTTTTTTTTTTAGGTAATTCCGTCATGCGTAGGAAGACAGATGAATTTCACTTTTATCAGCATTTTTACCAATATTATTTGTACTTTTTTTCTTAAGCTCGCAATTTTTCTCGCCATTGTGAAGATGTAGGCTGAATACAGAAACAGGCCCATGCAGAAATGAATGAATCAAACAAAATCAGTACAGCAGAAAAAGTAAGCTACCAAGTTTTCAAATTTCACGATCACACACAAAACTAGACAATCAGGTTACCTGTAAATTACAATTTAACTCAATTTATAATCAAAGAACTCTAAAACTTTTAGCCAACCTTGATACACTTTGCAGGTTCAGTTATAACTTAGGCAAAATCACCTCAATTCCTGGCAGAAGCAGTTAATAGGAACCTGATATGAAAAAGCATTTCAATTAATATATATACAGAGCAAGTCCTACGTAGTCTACTTAGAATTTAATGCTTAGTCTTCACGNGTCCTACGTAGTCTACTTAGAATTCAATGGCTTAGTCTTCACAGTTTTTTCACACTTTTTGAATCGAGCCTTTAAGAAATCACTCAATGAATGACGTGTTTTGTTGTTTCTTAAACATGTAATGTATTACAAACCTTTTTATACTCGTGTTAACAAAGGGTAGTATATTTTTGGTTAAATTTAACTTTTACTTGTATTTCATCTATCAATTATAATATTGCATGTATAATTAATGTGAATACCTAAAAAACAGAGAGAAAATAGGTGTGTTGGTAATACCTAGTAAGAAATAGTTCTTATGCAAAATATTATTACACTCAGTGCACATGAATGCGGTGCATTGTTCCTCAGACATAATTTTCTCTACTCGGTTAAGGTTAATTCTACTCAGGTTAAGAACAATGCAAGTTTTGCTATGGAAGAGTTTGGCTTAAGGAAAAATTTCTGTCGCTAGGTGCGCAGTGTTCCAAACAGGTCACCTTTAATTAAAATTTTTAGCTACGTGAATAGTAAAACAGAAAGATTTTACTTAGTTATGTAGTTATTTTATATTTGATTTATGATTTTTGCAAATAATTTGTTTTTTAACGTACAAAAATAGAGAAAATCTGGCACACATGCAATATTAGCGCTTACCTGGCAGCGAAATAATTTTGTTGCCAAAATAAAAGCATTGAGCGGTAATTATTAAGTTTAGGGGCTTTTCTGAAAAACACAAAAAAAAAATTCAAAATTATGATATATTTCTACTCTACTAATCACTTAGAACACAAATATACTAGGGGCGTAAATTTAAAATAAATACAACATATTTTAAAAAATTGAACAAAATTGCAAAATGAGCAGTATAGCCAGTTTGTTTACGTTTCTGAACGAAACGTCCTAGACCACCAAAAGTTGCCTTAATGGGTTCTGCACAGCTTACCTTGTTCATATTCAAGAGGGCGTAATGTTAAAACAAGTAGAACATATTTTAAAAACTTGCGAAATATGTTTGTTTACGTCTATTAACGTCAGAGGAATTATACCAGCCGCCTACCTAGGTGAGTCAATTTACATTCTTTTGGTGTGTTTTACGGTTCCTTTAAAACCCTATAATCCTACATTCGTAGTTTAGTGTAAAACCCAAACATCCTAGGTTAGTGTAAAACCCTACTATCCTAGGTTAGTGTAAAATCCAAAAAAAAAAAAAGCCTAGGTTAATGTAAAACCCTACAATCCTAGGTTAGTTTAAAAATGTAAAATAGTGATTCACCTATCGTGGGGTTAGGTTGTTAGGTTAGGTGGGCACATATTACGAAATTAGTCGGGCTTTAATGCCCCTAGTATATTCGTGTTCTGCATCATTAGTAGAGTGGAAATATACCATTTTTCGTGAATTACTTTTATTTTTACCGAAAAGTCCCTAAATTTAATAATTACCAAAGTAGGTTTTAAGTAGGATTGCCACTAAATATGTAATTATTGCATTAAATTTTTAAAGGTCATATGAATTTGCAACAAACCACTAGTAAAAAATTGCATCTACTATTTTAACTATATCCAGGTTTAATAAATACAATAAAATACTTTATATTTAAAATTACATTGTTTACTTTTGAGTTTTAACTCGCATGGGATCAACGCAGTAACCGAATAATTCCAACAGTTTTTTAATAGTCATTCAAAGTGTTAGTACCTTTATTCCATTAGGGAACACGATTTCTTTAGTCTTAACTGTAAGTAAGCATTAAAAATTAATTACTTACTTAAAACTTAGTTTCACTTTAGAAACTTCCGTTACCTTTAGCGGGGGCCAACACAAAGCAATGGTTTGCAAAAATCAACAAAGCGTCTTATTTATATATTTTTGTATCGTAATGGCAGTATCGCCACAAAAGAAAACCTAGTAAATAAATAAAAAGACAGACAGTGCTGCTATCTTTACGTTGTGGAACTTTGTATTTTCCATCTGCTGTGTAGTAATGTCTCCAACAAATCACGTTAGATAGCGCTACAGTCCGATTTCTGCTAGTGTTAAAAAAATCTGTAACAAAATATGTTGCTTTTTCAATAACGGTGATGAGCATAGAAAAGAAATTACTTTTCCTTATATAAGCCTTTTTTTCTTGGATTCAATTTACTTACATTTAGTCCCAATGTAACATACTTTAATTTTGAAATTGCTGTATTCTATAATATTATCGCTCAGAAACTTAAATTAATGCACCTGATAAGTTTTCATGTTAAAATTAATTGGTCAACACTACGACTAGTATTTTTAAAGGCGAATTGTATCACCATTAAAACTGTAGTAGTGTAATTCGATAATTGTAGTTTGTAATATAGATAAACATGCCTATGTAGTAGTCAGAAATAATTAAAACACGCCTGACTGCAGTTTTCTTTATTACTATAAATTGTAATTGCATTTACTTGACTTCTGTGTGTACTTCAGAATTCGTATATACTGAGAAAATCACTTTTATTCCGTGTATATTGAACGTACCGTAACACTTGTATTTGTAATAAAACATTGACGTGTCATTTCCTTGCGGAGTATTTCCTTTCCCCCTCCTAGCGATGCCATTGGCTCCCCACCACAAATCCATTTTTACTCCAGCCACATTATTTACACCAGTCTGCTGTGACGTCACCGAGAATGGCGGTACGGGTGGAGTAACCTTGAGCGTGTATCACTCCGCGTCACTTCGCTCCATATTTTTTGTTTACATTGTTTAAAATATTATTACAGTTCCGAAAATACTATTCATACATTCTACAAAATATATATTCAGATTTATTACGTTATTATTGTGACTACATATTTTCTTTGAGAGTACAAAATCAATGTTTGTTTATACGAACTATTTCCTGCGCAGCGTTCCTGCGCGTCTGTGCGGCAGATGCAAAACAATAACATAGGCACCTCCTGCCTGACCCATTCACTGTTGAGAGCTGGTGGCCGAGTAGTACGGTTGTTTGTACGGTAGGCCGAGTCGAGTTCTTTCAGTGTTTTTGTGTACGTTATTAAAAGTGACTACCAACGCGATGCCTAGTAAGGAAGAGACTTGCGTCTTGACAAACGGCGCTGCAGCCACAGCACAGGATTTCCTGGCTCGGGACGTAGAAGAGCTGGTTTCCGAGATAAAAGAAAATCTGCGGTTGTCCGGATTCAAGTCTCGACCCTCGTTTACTGTTCGCCGCAAGTCTAGAGCGTCGCCGTACATGATACCGAGCAGAAGCTGGGGCGCTGACGGAAGCGAATCCTGCATCAAGTCCCCGAGTTGTAATTGCGGTGGCCACTCCTGCGTCACCCTCAACAAAAAACTTGGCAAATCCAGCGAGACGACCAGCGATGACCCCTACGAGATGCTCCAGGAACTTCTTCGGGACGGCAGCCTCATCAAAGAAGCTGTTCGGCGCCTGCAGAAGGGGCTGTCTCCGAAGCAGAGGTATTTCTACGAGTCCGACGAAGAAGGCGTCAGTCCGCTGCGGATGTGCCAGCTGGAACTCTGAACATCCTGTCGCGTGAGTTCCTAGTCAAGTTCCTGATGAGCTGCCGTTCGACGGCGCGCATGGTTTCGTTGTCTTCGTCGCAAGACAACTTCGCTTTGGCTACTTTCGAAGATTTCGCCAGCACAGATTGAGGTTCATCCCAGAAGTGATTGTAGCCCAGTTTTCTCGTGTCGTGTCTCATCTTGGAAAAGAAAACACTAGTTGGTTGTAGGTACCGATTTATGTTTACGATGTGCTGTTGGCACGCTACCGGCAGAACTAATTCACAGTTGATGTGTATTTTTCCTCCTGTAGACTCTCTTTAAATGTGAATTACGCTTAATTTCTTTTGTGACGTCCTTCATCGGCTGATATTTATAGTAACTTTTTCCTTGTAAGATTACGCTTATACATTATAGTGGGTGATGTGCTGTATTAACAGTGATTATAGTTGAAATTTTGAGTGTGCTTTTTACAGCACATGTTGGGAGTATAGAACGTTCGTAAACATGTTAAAGCAAAAAAAATGTAAGTAGCAAGTCTTTCTGTATTATTGATGTAGAATTACTGACTGGTTTATGTGTAAATAACACATTCCAGATTTTTTTTTTTACATCGCGAAGTTTTGTTTTTTGTCGAGTCGCAAGATTTGTGTTGTATTTACATATTGATCTCATGTAAACAATGCAGTTGGGATAGGAGCTTTGTTGCTGTAATGCTTACCATGAACGCCAATTTCAGTGAATTTGCATTGAACTGAAGCGAGAGGCATATTTTTACGTGCGGAATTGGCTTGGGTTGGTTGACTACGCCTACAACGCTAAATAAAATCAGCTGTATTTTCTTATTTCGTTGATGCGTGATATAGCAGTTTACATTTGCAAGGCGTTTGGGCACACCTTAATTTATTAATCTCCATTAATCATTGTATCACGTGGTTAACAGTTTTGGCTAGTAGCTAGCAATGTATATTTTACATAATTCCAACATGTTTAGTGTGAATTGATGTCAAAAAATTTTAAGCCAAAAGCATGTAGTTAATTTATTTTTTAAATACACTTGCCTCATTTGGGTAGGCCTATGATGTGTGTTGTGTAACTAATTTTTTTCATTGTTGAAAAATGCACAAGTGTATTTCCGAAGTTACTTTAAAGGTATAATATTTTGTAAAGAAAACTTGTAAAGTTGATGTATTTACTGTGCATGTTTTAGTGCATAGAAAAGATAAGCTGTTCTTTTGAAGAATAGATAAATAAAATGGAAAACATTTTACTACGCGCATTTTTATTATTAACCGCNAGATAAGCTGTTCTTTTGAAGAATAGATAAATAAAATGGAAAACATTTTACTACGCGCATTTTTATTATTAACCGCCATGTTACAGGATTGTCTTGCACATTGTTGAATTTATTCATTATTAGCATTGCTGCTAGAGTCATGTTTTGCGCAGTTATTGGTAATAAAACTTGCTATAGCTTAATACGAGTCATGATGAGTGAGGTATTAGCACTGTAATAACTCAGATGTTCAATAAATCGCCTGTCGCGCCATGTTATCAGTTTGTGGGTGTCGTGTNAGATAAGCTGTTCTTTTGAAGAATAGATAAATAAAATGGAAAACATTTTACTACGCGCATTTTTATTATTAACCGCAATGTTACAGGATTGTCTTGCACATTGTTGAATTTATTAATTATTAGCATTGCTGCTAGAATATTGCGTCATGTTTTGCGCAGTTATTGGTAATAAAACTTGCTATAGCTTAATACGAGTCATGATGAGTGATGTATTAGCACTGTAATAACTCAGATGTTCAATAAATCGCCTGTCGCGCCATGTTATCAGTTTGTGGGTGTCGTGTNGGTATTAGCACTGTAATAACTCAGATGTTCAATAAATCGCCTGTCGCGCCATGTTATCAGTTTGTGGGTGTCGTGTGACTGAAAGGTTGTGCTAGCCGCAGCTCATTATCACTTTGTGTTTTGCGCTTGCCTTCATTTGGTCATCATCCAGCAAACAAAATGGCGGCGAGAGCAAGGTACGGTCATGTTTACTTCTCATTGTATTTTGTGTGCATTAACTGTTCTTTTAAAGTTTAATTCAACAGCAATAATTGTTTAGTGTATTGCATTTTTTACATTGCGTGGCATTCATAACTTGTAGAGTTGTTATCTTTTTCCAGACGAGAATTTTCATAAAAATATGTCGTGTGGCAGAATGGCAAAGTACGTTTGGGTTTTTTTGTGTTTCTTAACATGTTAATTTGACAAATTGTGGGAAAGTTTAGCACTGCAATATTTAATTTTTGGAATTTTTTATAGAATTCCGCTTGGCGGTTTTAGCTGCGGTTATGTTTTTATAACCTATCTTCGCACCACGAGGTTATTGCTTTCAGAATTGGTACTGCAATTGTAAATGTATTGCATAGTTTTCAAAGTTTTTAGTTGGTTTTTTTTTTTTTTTTTTTTTAACAAACAATGAGACTTAAAGTTGCCTAGAAATGTTGGTTCATTGTTAATTCTAATTCGCGGTAAGACGAATACTACAAATTTGAATATGACGTGGGTAGTGTGTTCCAGTATTTGAAAAGTGGAAGTAATCAAAATAACGGGAGACGGAATCATTATTAACAAAAATCAAGCAAGTTGTGCAGAGTGGTTAATGCAGTGCACATTCTCAGAACTCTTGTTACAGGATCTAACTGAAAATTTCCTAATTACTATACCTACGCCTCGCTTTTTAGAAGGAAATATTGTAGTTGAATGCTACAAATAAACTTAATTGTTAAGCTTTTCCAGAAAAATTTAACTTTTATCATGGTTGTGTCAAGTATAGTTGTGGGTTCAATAATTATTTTTTTATTTATTTGCCTCCAAAATCTTACAACATAACAAGAAAAAAATGTGTTAGGAGTTGTCAAATAAAGACAAACAGAACAGTTACAATATTACTGTACTAATTATTCTTAGTATTTATTTACAATGTGCATTATAAGCTCAACAAATATTTCACAAAAATGCTTAACACTGAAACCTAGTTAACAGTAGTCAACAAAATAGAAAGTTATGTCTATAATATTTTTAATGCCATTCAAAGAGTGAAAACTTTGTGTTAGAATATCCTTCAATGTTGACGGGAGATTTGTTTTATGGCTGAAATACATGGGCTGGTCTTAAATTTTCGCTCATATAATTAGGTATGCGACATGTAACATTTTTTAAAAATCAGAAAAAAATTAATTAAAAATGAATAACAAAAGAGAAATTCAGACTTGACGGTTCTAGATCGGCTTGCGTGCCGCATCGTCCACAATGGTGTACGATTGTTGGCAAATATTGGAAGTCTAGTGCTGGGATTCTGATAGATTTGTCTCTATACGAATGGGTGAAAGAAAACATTTCTTTATTTAAATGCACTCTCCTTGTGGATAGATGATTAGTCGTGTACGTTTGCCTCATTCAGCGTTTAATGCATAGTTATGTACATTCGTTCCGTGGAGCCATAATAGATGGCATAAGCCAATGGAACACGTAATTTGGCAAGAACAAGAAAACTACCGACACATCAAGTGATACAAAAAAAAGAGAGATGAAAATAGTAAGAAGGGATTAATTAACCTGTTTCGAATTGTTATTGCATTCCTCCAGTTGCTTGCACAAATTATCTAATTGCCGATACTTATCGTACNTTATACAAAAAAAAGAGAGATGAAAATAGTAGGAAGGGATTAACCTGTTTCGAATTGTTATTGCATTCCTCCAGTTGCTTGCACAAATTATCTAATTGCCGATACTTATCGTACGCATTTCCTAAAATTCCTTTTAAATGTACAATTATTTTCGAATACTGTTACGTAACTTAAAGAGTTTATATAGGGGGAAGGGGGGGATAACACGTCTACACATTTAATTTTAACTTTTATCAATTTGAATTTTGTGGGCATTATTTTCGTAAAATGGTTAAAACGAAAATTCTATAAAAAATTGTAAACTGTCATTGTATTGAAATACGTTAATTCAGTCAGCATGTTACAATTAATCTTAAAATTAGGAACCTTCCGCAAATTTTTAGGCTCTTTAAGTAGGTCTTGTTCTACTGGGGTATTAACTAAACGGGTTTAACTTTTTTTTTTTTTAGGGTATTCCGTTAAGTTTGCCCTGTGACGAAAACCCCAAAGACAATAAATTCCCTACGCGTTTCAGCACGACTTCGACACAACAGCACTGACAACAACAAAAAAATTTCAACAAGAAGCAAGGTCAGCCTGACAATCGCAGTCTCGACAACACGAGCTTCTATTTATTATATATTTTAATTTTGTGCATTCGCTCTATGGGCTCTAGGGCATGTCAATATGAAACATTGTCATACATAAAATTTACATACTGTACGTACAATCTCGGCATGGCCAGTGAAAAGTTCAAGAAGATTGGACCATATAAACCGACGCTGAGTGTACACAAAACAATATGTAGGGCCCGTTCTACAATACACGGATACGTAAGTTGTTGCAAATTACTGATGCAAGTTTTATTGGTTACACACCCAATTTTATGTTTTTACAATATTTAACACTAAATACTACAGAGAAACCATGCACTCATTGATGTACTGTACGGGATGATTCTAAAATCATGGGACAAACATTGAGGGGTGGTAGATCTCACTATAACAAACAATTATTGTATAGGAATATATGGGCCGAAGTGACGCGTTGAGGCACAAACACAAAAACATAACACATTAACGGAAACATAAAATGTTCATTAGCAGCATACTTAACGAGTGACTCAGTACAAAAAATGTTAAAACAGTTGCTGGAAATGCATCCACCAACAGTCACGCATGCTTGGCGACCTCTACATATGGCGTGATTGGCTGACAATGGTGGCGTGCGTGAAATACCCGGCGTATTTGAATCTGTTCGCCAATCACTCCACCGACGCTACCAAGCTTGCATTGCTGTCGGTGGTAGCAATTTTGAGCAGTTATTATAAACATTGCTGTAAAAAGGCATTTAGCGGCGACGTTGTAAATAAACAATGTGTTGCATTTCATGTGTTATTTTTGTGTTTGTGCCTCAACGCGTCGCTTCCGCCCATATATTCCTATACAATAATTGTTTGTTTTAGTGAGATCTACCACCCCTCGATGTTTGTCCCGTGATTTTAGAATCATCCCGTATATCACAATGGGCAAGAAAACTAACATCAACAAACCAAATGCTCGATTCCGTGTAGGATTCCCGGACACGGAAGAGTTGGGATTTGCCGAGCTTTCTTACGCGTATCCGTGCGTTATCTACGTCCTCATGCGTGTTATTGTAGACTGAAACGGACTGAGTTACGCGTCCGTGATCCGTATCCGCGTGCGTGTCAATTGTAGAACGCGCCTTATCCGTGCACACACGCGTCCCATTGTACAGTGAACACAGAGTGTTGCGTACTCCACTTTCGTGATATGTGCACGCATGTGTGTCATTGTAGAAGGGGGCAAATACAATGGGGGGAAAAAAATACAGTTAACACAAAAAAGTTAACGTTTTTGCAGAGATAACAGACGTACTGTAATATTCATCTAAAGAATANTGTTGCGTACTCCACTTTCGTGATATGTGTGTCATTGTAGAAGGGGGCAAAAATACAGTTAACACAAAAAAGTTAACGTTTTTGCAGAGATAACAGACGTACTGTAATATTCATCTAAAGAATAGAACGCGTGTGCTTTTAAAAAACATTTTTGATTTGTACTTGAGAAATATTTGGGATCACCAACAAAGGTTTTTTTAATATGACTGGTGTAGTCTATTAGCAGTTTCTTAACACTTTTCGAATCAAACCTTTGAAAAATCACCCCAGCGTGTGGTTTTCTAATTATGTTACTTATCACGAGCGTTTTATATCTGTGTTAACATAAAATAATCTAACAGTACCTTATTTTTGGTTAAGTCAAAATTTTAGTTATATTTTATCGATAAATGATAATATTTCTTTTAAAATTATTATGAATAAAACAGTGAACAAATGAGTGTGTTGGTAATGCCTGGTAAGAAGTAGTTCTTATGTTAGATATTATTACGAGTGCGCACGAATGCAGTGCGTTGTCCCTTTGGTGTATTTCTCTAGACTGAGGCGGATAAATATTCTGGAAGTAGAACTTTAGCAGGGCTTCAGAAAATTTGGAAGTAACCGTGAATGGACAGTCTTATTGTATAACGATATATAATAATAATAATATGCCCCCTTCTTGAAAACTTTTAGGTTATGGGTTGGTTGATGATAATGATAGTGAACAATACTGGAATTTAGGTAAACACTGATTATTGATAAAAATAAAAAAGAAGAGAACAATTCTAATGCAACATTGCATTTACAAAACATAATTTCGTGCATATATTTGTCTACTATGGTAAATAATAAGTAAACTATCTTCGTGCCAAAATCCTCTCCTCAATCTGTTTTTAAGTAGGGCTNATCTGTATTTAAGTAGGGCTGCGTTGTTTTCGTATGCATTTAAATGTTGTCAGAAGCATCATTCATATATCGTGAGTTGATGGATGTTATTTGAGTTNAATCTGTTTTTAAGTAGGGCTACGTTGTTTTCGTATGCATTTAAATGTTGTCAGAAGCATCATTCATATATCGTGAGTTGATGGATGTTATTTGAGTTACTTGCCACTACAAGATTTTTCCAACAGTCAAGCACAACACTCGTCGAACAGATATTGTCGGAGCATATAGTTAAAGCTGAATAATATATAACTTGGATTTTCGTCGTGCTCCGACGTGTCGGGCTGTCGTGTCCTCGTGACACACGTATGCATGTGTTGTGTATGGACGTAAGCTTCTCTTAGTTGAAGATAACATTAGGCCGTGCTTTTAAAAGTTAACCTGCCGCCTTTATGATCCGCTTGAAAAAAATCACCGTCGCTTTATTTTTTTCATGTTTTGGGAAGTAGCTAGTGTGCTCAATTTCACCATAACCCGTTTACCATATACGCGAACTCGTGGCTTGAACTAGGGCCAGTCGACAATCGACATGGCGTTTCCATAGTGTGTTATGTAATGGAATTCAATATGTACTTGTAGGTGTAGTTGAATGCTACGTTCACAACTAACGCGCTTCTGTACGTAACGTAGCGAGGCGTTAGATAATATTCACTATTACTTCCCAATTTTTGAAGCAAACCTTTGAAAAATCACCCCACGTATAACATGTTTTCTTATTTCCTAAATTCGTCATGTATCACAAGCGTTCTGCACTCGTGTTAACACATAAAAGTACCTTATTTTTGGTTAAATATAACTTTTACTTAAATTTTATTAATATATTATAATTTTTTATTTTAATTAATATGAATTAAAGCAGGGAGAAAATAGGTGTATTGGTAATACCTAGTAAGAAGTAGTTCTTATGCACAAAATTATTGCAATGAGTGCGCACGAATGCGGTGCGTTCTCCTGATGTAATTTTCTAGACTTTAGTCAGTTTTGTTTGATGGAGGCGGAGGGATATCCTGGAAGTAGAACTTAAGAAGGGCTTCAGGAAAGTTGGAAGTAACCGTGAATGGTTACTTTCTTATGGTACGTTTTTTACGCCAACCAATAAAAACTCAAGATGTCGGAGAAATACTTCGGTGTGTAAACAAACCATCGAATAAAATATAAACATGGGAAATATAGAGGTTATGCGTCCATTCAGTCGCGGACATTCGCTAACCAAAACTTTAGAAATCAGAGTAGCCAACACACNAATATAGAGGTTATGCGTCCATTCAGTCGCGGACATTCGCTAACCAAAACTTTAGAAATCAGAGTAGCCAACACACTAACATCAAAACTCCCTCGCGACCAAAAGTTATTTCCTATTGGCGTATTCTACCTCAGCTGGGCCTTTAAAATATCTTGGCACTGCAGCGTAGAAAGGGGACGCTTATTTATTGGCATTTTAGCATTTATACCCTCGTTACTTAAGACTTTATGCAATTAGCAACACATTCCATAGTAGTATTANTTATTGGCATTTTAGCATTTATACCCTCGTTACTTAAGACTTTATGCAATTAGCAACACATTCCATAGTAGTATTAGATAATGTCAATGTTGTACGCTGATAAAAATGGCTCGTCAGCGGTTTTATTGACCTAACTTATTTGTTTCTTGACTTTGGTTCGTTTGATATTTTGCAGCATTTTGTAAACCTATATTTAACTTACATCCGTTTTACAATTATTTTGCTGTTTTTACACAGCTTTGTTGTATTCTGAGTAACCACCATACTACGCAAGTGTGCTATGAAAGAAATGCGGAAGACAAGTAACTATAGTAAACAAAAAAAACGCCCGTGCATCTGGATTTTGGCGAGGCCACGTATTCAGGTGAATGTGCCCAAAATTGCTTTAAGATAAAGAAATCTCCCTGTAAGACGAATATGAGGAAACAATTTATTCAGACATACAAAACAGTTATCGTTAATATGTAAATTATAATGGATATTTTGTAAGTTTATATATGCCATATACATAAGTTGCATTTAGTTGAAAAAATTATTTGCTACGGGGTTGGGACATTGGGGAAAGGGTGATTTTCCACTGAATATGATTCTGTTAAATGGCGCTATCACTGGTAAACCGCTAAGATGACTTTCTTTTCAATACATATACGAGTAAAGTGTTCCATTTTCCCTTCAAACTTCGATTATCGAAATTGAAACAAGTAGGCCTACATAAAACCCACAGGCGGCAGTGGTAGATCCAAGGAGGGCGTGAGCCCTTGGAGCTTGATTTTACACCGGAAATGAGATTATTGTTGAAAGAAAAGTACCTTGTTAATAATGCAGTATTACTACATAATTATACTCAGTATAGTAACAGGAAATTTTAATTTTAAAAGTGTGTTTAGATAGCCTATCGACCAAGTAGTGACATTTATACGTAGCATTAAAACTTAATGCTTACAAGCAAGCAAGTGGGGTTTAACGTAAGGCATAGTGTCCCACTCCTTAATGGGAGTCCGGATCCGCCGCTGACCGATGCTAAGAACAAATATCTTAATTGTAAAGCGCATAAATAATTAAAAATAGCCCAATCGGCGATTTTGTCAATGGTGGTCGCCAGAAAGAAGCCATACAGCGATGAATCGCCTCATCTGGCAACCTTGCCGGCTCCGTGGCCAATGCAAAGGGACATTAATTTACACATTAGAACACTAAATTAGAGCATAAAATTAAAAAACGAAAAATGTATTTTTTTTTAACTTACCAATTACGATAATAATAGAGGCTAGACTGGTGTAAAAGGAAGCTGAGAGGTGATATAAGGGTGATCACATCAGCTATCATTTCAAGAGCAATACGACATTTGTTCTCTCGAATACCTCACATTCAATACTGAATTAAGAGTGTTTGTCCCTTTGGGAAGGAACCGGGCCGCCTTGGGTGTGTGCCGGCTTCCGGTTGTGGAATTATTGAATTCTTGCGTGCGTTATTCAGAAGTCGTGGATGCTTTGTCCCTACTTCGCAAAGAATGATCGAAGATCACATAAAAATGTGTAGGTAAGTAAAGATTTTACAAACCAAGCAGTCAAATTGTGGGTTTGAATGCATGCTCTGTTATCCAGTAAAGAACGATACACTGTTCAATTTTTTTTTTCATCATTGTATCCTAA
>NQII01003835.1:46388-85775 GCA_002778355.1 Clitarchus hookeri | reverse complement strand
TTTCTGAATTCGCGCCCGCGCATGCTGTGCGCCAGATTAAGGACACACTGGCATCGTAGTCGCATACCCGATCGAACTAGACCACATTAATTTCAATCGTGTCACGAAGTTATAGTATCGGAATTGATTATGCTGCAAGCGTCACATCGCCGTTTCCGTCGTGGCACTCTGTGTGTCGGTCTAATTTTACAGACGTACTCTTTTCAGAAAAAAAACAAGTGAAATTAGATTATGTCTTAGAACAAGTACTTATCTATNTAATTTTACAGACGTACTCTTTTCAGAAAAAAAACAAGTGAAATTAGATTATGTCTTAGAACAAGTACTTATCTATATAACATAGAAATTTCGGGATAGTGTGTATTTACCTTTAAATTGGGTTTTACTGCGTATTTAAACGACATGAAAATATCACACAATGTGGGGACGCGCAACTGTAGATTTTACGGTTTCAGGAGGAACGTAAATTCAGTTGGAAGGTTACTTTGCCGTTTCTTTTTGCATATATTTTACAAGAGATATTTTACTTTTAATGTTATATTCGTCTTTTGATGATCTTAAGATTGTGTGCCAAGTGCACGAGTTCAAATATAAATATCAGTTAATATCTTATTTTAATGACTTCGAGCTTTATTAAGCCGACAATAAACTGCTAATGCCGCTACACAAGACCAAATTCTATCCGAGCTGCTTCACCGCTGTCGTGTTGTAGGCATGTCTGGTTGAACACAGGAATATTGAAAGTTTCAGTATATTTAACAATACAGTAAATAAGTACCACGGATAGTCACCCCAGTGGATAAAGGGACGATGTTGACATTTCGCGAAGCTGTGCTTATGCATGTGTGCATGTGAGTGAGTGTGTAAGTGGATGTGTGTGAGAGTAATTGAAATGAAGATATATAAACTTGTAAGTTTTAAATGTGAACTATGTGTAATATCTTATGTATGAATTCCTAGCAAGTGAAATTGAATTACTAATGGATCTAATGTGGGAGAATGCGACTATGCCTTAACTGTGCCTTTTAGTCGTTAATAAATTAATTAATTTTCTCAGTAATCATTCCAGCTTTGAGCACTACAGTGAAGCCCGCGAAAACGAGACATGGCACTCAAATTACTGTCCAGTAAGATCTGGTATTACGGAACGCGGCCAAGGATAATGAGTCTGAGGAAAGTGGGAAAGTAGATGTCAGAGCTGGGTGGACGCACTCATGCCGAGGCCACAGATGTGTAGGAGTCTGGAATTCCATAAATGTCCTCTGGAATGTGGTCAAGCGTAAGGGTAAGGAATTTCTATTTCTAACTGTGGTCTGCGACAGGGCGACAGTATTGTGTACTGTACGACAGGGCGGTAGTAATGTGTACTGTACGACATGGCGGCAGTAATGTGCACTGTACGACAGGGCGGCAGTAATGTGCACTGTACGACATGGCGGTAGTAATGTATACTGTACGACAGGGCGGTAGTAATGTGTACAGTACGATAGGGCGGTAGTAATGTGCACTGTACGACAGGGTGGCAGTAATGTGCACTGTACGACAGGGCGGCAGTAATGTGCACTGTACGACAGGGCGGCAGTAATGTGTACTGCACGATATGGCGGTAGTAATGTGTACAGTACGACAGGGCGGTAGTAATGTGTACTGTAGTTCTGAAGCAACAGGTTTTTATAAAATTAAGCTCTTCCCTTAGTTTCTTCAGACGAAACTGTGAGTCCTTGATCCCCATGAAAAAATTAACATTGCTGTGGACCGAATATCTGGCATATTCAAGTCGTTCACCTTCAACAAAGTAAAAAAAATATATATAAAAAAGTGGGAATAAACGTATAATACGTAAATATATACCTAACGTGGATAAACGACTTGAACACGCCTGATCCACATTCGTGAGGTCGCTTATCCGATCCCTCAGCTGCGTTCGAGCAAACGTTCCACCCTTTCCCTTCTTCGGGGCTCGTAGATTCCTGTCAGGTGAATGGTGTTCATCGATTCCGTTTTAACTGGCGTTGCATTTTCACTCACTAAATTATTTTTTACTACAAGCATTTCGGCAGTTGCCATATTTTAAACGGTCGAGTTCAGGCGTGCAGGGGCGCGTGCGTGTTTATGAAACCAGCTGTTAATCATATTATTGAATAGCTATGACTTGCCAGTCATCGTGTCTATTTCTAATCAAGCATCGCAGTACCGCCGCTGCATCTGCATTTTACTGAGTTTTGTAAAAAAAATTTGATTACATTAAGTAATAAGTTTTGAGTTGAATTTATAAATTTGCAATTCATAGGAAAAAATATGAGATAGAGTAATGCGACAGGTGGTCTTTAATACTAGTGGACAGTGAACTTGTTGGGATTTGACATCTAGTTATGATCAGTCATGTATGGAGTTTGTCAGTGTGTTGATCGGCATGTAACTCCCGCTTATGATTTTATTTATGCCACTGCACTCATATAGTTTTAGAGGAAATAGGAAAACACGCGTTTCTCTGATACTTTGCGTTTAGCGGAGAAAATTCCGTTTCCATGTAGGGTTATGCGTTGGCCAAATACCAATAGATAATGACAAAATACCGAAGACAGAGGTGACAAAACTTTTGGTGGTATACACACTGTAGATAAAAAATCTCAGCTGGGGATCTCGTGTAAACTATGAAATTTACAAAATTACATCCGTTTGGCGTGTTTTGCTATAAAGGTAATTTTAAAATGAGTTTTTTTTTTTTTTTTTTAAGCTGACGGTTATTTACCGTACATGATGCAAAAAAAATGTCTTCGTGCTGTATTACTAAAAAGCTTTATAAGGCTGATCGCAACAACGAAAAGTGCCATGCACACAATCTTTTTAGGAATATGGACATCGCAACTCTCCGAAGTGTGTATAAACACGAACGACTGATACTTGCACACTCGCCTTATAACGGTTCTTATTTTTACAGTCATAATCAACATGAAGTTAAGATAAATTCCATCTTCCTTCTCGCAACACTTGGTTTTTGCGAAACGGCTCCATAACTTATATAATATTTTATTAAGGGAAAAGTTTTCGAAATTATTTGCAGTTATCAAGCATTTTTGTTTATTATTTTTATTTCACACCAAATACTATATAATATATGTATTAGAATAAATGCGTCATTTTCTTACATATTTAAATTTTTATTGTGACTATATCCAATATGATGTATACAGAATGTCAGGTAATTCACAGAAACTGACTGCACCACACGAATCTATGGTCAAAACTAAGTAGAAAATATCCTTTGGTAGAAATGCGTAAGGGCCTTAGTTTACGAGAAAAACTACATTAAAGTAGATAAATTCACTACACCACGTTAAGCACAGCGTACAGCATCAGCATACAAAACGTGGAAACGTCATAACAGGTGTTCGAAGTTTGCTCTGTCCATAGCAATGCACTTTTTCGCATGTTGAACGCATGCAGCATGCACGGATCTTGGCCGCCGGATGCATTCATGGCCTCCTTGGCACTACTATCATACACTGAAGAGCCAAAAAAAACTGGTATAGGCGTGCGTATGCAAATAACAGAGGCATGGAGCCAATCAGAGTAACGCGATGCGGTCGGCAGCTAGATCGGTCACTGCTGCTACAATGGTAGGTTATCAAGATTTAAGTGAGTTTGAACGTGGTGTTATAGTCGGCGCACGAGAGATGGGACATTGCATCTCCGAGGTAGCGATAACATTTGGATATTCGCGTACGACCATTTAACGAGTGTGCCGTGAATATCGGGAATCCGGTAAAACATCACATCTTCGACATCGCTGCGGCCTGGAAAAAAGATCGTGAAAAACGGGACAAACGACGACTGACGAGAATAATTAAACGTGACAGACTGGCAACCCTTTCTCAAATTGGCGCAGATTGGATTTGTGGACTGCCCTGCAGGATTCATGGTGTGTAAAGCCTCCTGCNGGAAAAAAGATCGTGAAAAACGGGACGAACGACGACTGACGAGAATCATTAAACGTGACAGACGTGCAACCCTTTCTCAAATTGGCGCAGATTGGATTTGTGGACTGCCCTGCAGGATTCATGGTGTGTAAAGCCTCCTGCATACCTTCAGACATTAGTCGAATCCATGCCACGTCGTCTTGCGGCACTTCTGCGTGCTCTGGGGGCCCTACACGATATTAGGCAGGTGTACCAGTTTTTTTGGCTCTTCAGTGTAATTACCCGGGACTCTTGAACTAAAACAAAAAAATCCCTAGTATTTTTTTTTCAACGTGTTATTTGATAAAGCCATCTTCTGATTAATAGTGTGCTTTATTCTTCAATTCTTTCCCATACTGTGTTATTGGAGGCTGTTTTATATAGCCTTAATTTATTTTATTGGTGCATGGAAGCTATTTTTTATTTCACATCTCGCTACCATTGTGAAATTGGTGTGGACATATACAATAATTACTTTGGTAGGGTGTATAGAAACGCGTGTCCTGAGTAAAACCCATGGTCGGTCGTTATTCTCATAATAACTGAGGCCGCGTGTCAATTTGGGTCATTATTGTTCGTAGCGATCTCAATAGAAGAAGCAAAGTCTGGGTTCNGTGTTATTGGAGGCTGTTTTATATAGCCTTAATTTATTTTATTGGTGCATGGAAGCTATTTTTTATTTCACATCTCTCTACCATTGTGAAATTGGTGTGGACATATACAATAATTACTTTGGTAGGGTGTATAGAAACGCGTGTCCTGAGTAAAACCCATGGTCGGTCGTTATTCTCATAACTGAGGCCGCGTGTCAATTTGGGTCATTATTGTTCGTAGCGATCTCAATAGAAGAAGCAAAGTCTGGGTTCACAATACGAAAACTAACCATTAACACAGGACTTATGATGTGTACAGAAGAACTCAGTGTGTGTTGTTGAAAAGTGTTGGTTCACAGTAGAAATTAGCAGGTCGTGTGTGTGGTTGGGTTGGTTCACTATAATAAGTGTTTCTGCCAGAAAGTGTTTGCTTTATATGATTGTATTATACAATGTAAGGAATAGTTATCAATCGAAAGTGAAAAGGACAGGCTTGTCGCAAGATTCAATTGGCTGGACTTAAGAATTATCATGCGAATTGCGAATCGCAAATCCAGAAAACGCACTTTTGTGTGCGAGAACTGCGTTCACTGCGTAATTCTTAATTCTCGACAAAATACTGTTGTTCACTTTTAAAAAACTGCTACACTGAAAGAACAATTGGAAATTCGATTTGATCAACGCAGTATATTTGTTACAGGTGTTACCACTAAGTATGTTCTAATATTAATATTTTCATACCTTTTAACGCATATAATTGGTATTTTTTTGGAATGGCTTTGGTGCAGTTAAGAATTTTGTACGGGGTCGGTTCACATCCAGCCAATCCTTCCCCTCTTCTAAATGTGAGCACGGTGTCTTCAACCAACGGGTTCAGAATCCCTGCAAACATTTCCGTATGTAACCGTGAGACATAANCATTTCCGCATGTAACCGTGAGACATACAACCTCCCACAAAAATTAACAACGATTCCCACGTGCAGAATTCTTCACGATAGTGTGGCATTTCAGGCGCACAAGGGGAATTTTTTATTAGTTACTGGTAAGCGTGTCCCACGTATATAGTGGCAGTGCCAGTTGTCACGCATATCCCACGCCAGCGGACAGGAGTTGGCAAACGCTGGCGTGCTCCTTCCAGGTGACAGTTGCTGCCTGAGTGCAATTCGTCGAAAAGGCGGAGGCAAGCTTTCTCGGGGGAAACCCGTTTCCCCTCCACCGCGTTCCTGCAATCTGCGAGTCACTGCGTCCCACGGATCGACGGCAGCTTACGGTCGCCGGTGGGCCAGCATCAAGCATTTCGTTTTTTTTTCCTAACCTACTCTAAAACTAAGTGTTATGTTAGTCCGCGGTAGGAACGGGATTATTGCGTCTCAGGGCTAACCCCTTACGCTTACAAGGGAAGGAAAAACATGCAAGGAGACGTGCATCGCGGCAAAGAGGGATTGGGTTTCCCATCGCCGAGTTTGGCCATGAAAAACCTCCCTAATGTACTTATAGTTAACTAACTACATCTAGAAGAGAAAGGGAAAAACCGGCACAGACACCGTAAAAACCCTTTCGACAGGAAATAACTAAAAATTGTTACATGCATTATGAAAAAATGCTACAGGAGAAAGATAGGTTGGTACCATGCTCTTTATTATTGGGAGAGGAGGAACTAGTAGAGAGGTGGCTGGGATCAAGCATTTCTTGCCACAAACTGCTATTTCGTGGTACCGTCGTGGGACGAACAGGAAGAGAAGAATGGCAACGAAGTGAGCTAGGAGATTTGCGCGGCTCTTAACACCGAGGTCTTGAGAGCCGATGCGGGTGAAGCGAGGTGAATGTGGAGTGAAACCCGCCTAATAGCGGCATCGTCCGGCACGATTCCCAACATGCTAAAATTCGGAGGCGACACCGCCGGGAACCGAACCCGGTTCGCTTTGGTGTGAGGCGAGTAGTCTTAACCACTACAACACCGCGGTTCGCAATGGCAATGAAGCCCTGAGATTCAGATGTAGGGGAGGATGGGGGAATTGCGGACGCTGAAGGGAAATAACGCACAACATTCGTACTATCAGTAANCCGCCGGGAACCGAACCCGGTTCGCTTTGGTGTGAGGCGAGTAGTCTTAACCACTACAACACCGCGGTTCGCAATGACAATGAAGCCCTGAGATTCAGATGTACAGAACATGCGACGTACACTCATCGTCAAAAAAAGTTAGTAGCTGCATCCACAAGGAAGCGTCGGGTTGCAATGCTATTNAACATGCGACGTACACTCATCGTCAAAAAAAGTTAGTAGCTGCATCCACAAGGAAGCGTCGGGTTGCAATGCTATTCGGAAGGAGGACGAAAGTCACCGAGAACAAGAAATGATTACAAATTGAAATTGGCGCGAGAAATATTTATTGCGCTAGACATGCATACTGTGCGTCTCTCAGTACNGGACGAAAGTCACCGAGAACAAGAAATGATTACAAATTGAAATTGGCGCGAGAAATATTTATTGCGCTAGACATGCATACTGTGCGTCTCTCAGTACGACATCTGGACCCCGTATCTGTGGAAACATTCCACCAGGCGTCGTGGGAAGGAGTTGTAAGAGGTCCCTAATGGTTTCCTGCGATAATCCACCCCATGCAGCTTGAATATTCGCTCGCAGTTCCTGCAGGTTTCGCGGTAGGGGTGGAATCGCGACAGACCGGCCAATAGCATATCACAACATTTCCAATTGGATGTAGGTCTAGCGATGCGACTGACCATAACAGAGTGTCCATCACTCTTGAGACGGCTGTAGTGTGAGGACGACCGTTGTCCCGTTGGCATGGATCACTGGCGTGGGCGTTCGCAAATGTCAGGCCTACTGGTAACAGGACCTCGTAAATGTACCGTGGGCTGTCGAAGTGCCCGTGATGAACGCAGCACGAGAAATTTGCCATCGCCAGGGTAATTGAAATCGCCAGATATTTTGTATTTAAAAAAAACAGCGTGTGCATAAAACGAACGACACGCTTGTTGGCGTCTACTTACTGTTGTATAACCACGCGATACAAACAAGTATCTCGGTGCAAGAAAACACGCCTGTATTTATAACATGATCGTGCAGCTGACTAAGCTTACAGCACAATAAAGTAGATGTAAATAGCCTTGGTATCATTGTAACAGAACGATTTACTCCACAATGAACTATGGGTGGAAAAATTAAGCATTTGCTAAGCTTGGAGTTAATTCCTTCAGCGTCGTGCTGCCTAAAAAACAAACTTTCGCAATAAAGTAAAAAACATATATATATAGCTTTTATTACATGTTATTTGCTTGGAACACGTCGTTTTCCTATCTTATTATTGTGCGATATAACAATTATTTTCCAGCTGATATCGGAGCTCAAGTGTTCAGCTATCGACCTCGCAATGCTAGTACAGCAATTTCTTTATTTTCGAGCAAAGTTAATGCGTCAAACAATACATCGGTTCTCCCTCGGTGTGGTTCGTGGCGGTCTCCCGGATCCCGTGTGTCGTGCGTGCGTGCCTTCCTCTATCCACCGGCGCCAACGGCGTGCCGTGGTGATATCCGCGCGGCCTGTATATGGCGAGCAATATGGCTTCTCGCTTCCCGCAACCCTACGACACGACCCCTCTACAATGCCGCCAACTGTTCGTATACCTCGTCTCCGGGGTAAACTACACTTTGATACTACAGGGCGAGTCACAGTTGAAAGCATGCACGACGGGAACGATCTTATATATTCTCCGTTTCATACACTTCAGAAGTTTTCACAGTTCTCGAAAAGAAGTGCGGTCACGATGTATCCCTCCGCCACAGCTGCTCTGTCCGCGAAGGAAAAGACACTGAAGAGCCGAAAAAACTGATACACCTGCCTAATATCGTGTAGGCCCCCCGAGCACGCAGAAGTGCCGCAAGACGACGTGGCTTGGACTCGAATAATGTCTGAAGGTATGCAGGAGGCAATTCACACCATGAATCCTTCAGGGCAGTCCACAAGGCCAATTTGCGCCAATTTGAGAAAGGGTTGCCCGTCTGTCACGTTTAATGATTCTCGTCAGTCGTCGTTTGTCCCGTTCTTTCACGATCTTTTTTCCCGGCCGCAGCGATGTCGAAGATGTGATGTTTTACCGGATTCCCGATATTCACGGTACACTCGTGAAACGGTTCACGGTACACTCGTGAAACGGTCGTACGCGAACATCCAAATGTTATCGCTACCTCGGAGATGCTATGTCCCATCTCTCGTGCGCCGACCACGCTCAAACTCACTTAAGTTTTGATAACCTGCCATTGTAGCAGCAGTAACCGATCTAGTTGCCGACAACATCGCGTTACTCTGATTGGTTCCATACCTCTGTTATTTGCATAAGCACTCCTATACCAGTTTTTTTTGGCTCTTCACTGGATATTTGTAAACAAGCTACGAATCCAATGGTAGTCATTGAAAGACTGACAACATCAGACCAGTACTTCGACTAATATAGCTGGTTTCCATTCCCATCTGTTTTATTCCTGTTATGACCGGGTAATATACTTGTTAGGGTTTTGTTTATTTTATTGATGGGTTGGGGAACTCTAGCTTAACGTCTTTCGTGAGACGTGATTTTTTTGCCGTTATTCTTTTGGGAGAGTGGCGGTTGGAACTTACATTATTTTGATGACGCAGTGGAAAATGTTGTTCGTACGGTAACAACATTCAATTTGCTATAACTCTAAAGTTTTAACTTCATCGAAAGTACTAAATGCTATCAATGTGTCGCTGTTCGGATCCGATGCGAGAAATACTTAGCACACAAAAATGGTTGCATTGTTTAATATAATGAACTACACTAAAATGGCGTTTATTTAGGTAACGTACATTCGAAAACCTCCCGCAACAACAAACCGCCATAAATACGTCACTGTTAACACCGATGTGCGAAATGACAATGTAAACATTTACAGCAAATTTAACTTCCCACGTAAAAATCGTTGGAGTTTCAATAAAATAAATTAGGGTAAAACAAGGTTTTTTTTTTCCAAAGGTCAAATACATTTAGGATATTCTTATAAATATTCCTGAAAACATTATTTACATAACACACAAACTTACTGTTCATTTCGTAATTCCTAAACACGTGGCGAGCTTTGGATGATTACTTCACTAAAATCACTTTTGTCGGCCACTAATAAGAAATCATTAATTTGCTGTCTCATTCAATTAACAAAACACTTGAGCTGTTTATTCAAACCAGCAAATTTAACTTCACAACGTAAATACTTTTTCGCCCTCTCTTCGCGATGGTCACAGAAAATGGCGGACCACAGCAAACAACAAACTCTTTTACAAAACGGCAGACACGTGTCGGTAATTCATTTCACTGGAGACCGTTCTAAAAAGGCATCTACGGCGAACTACATCTAATGAAAAGCGCAAATACAGACATAAGTAACTGCATATATAATATTCCGTCAACACCAGCAAGGAATTATCGCACATATGTAAATTAAGACGGATGAGAGCTCAATGGCAATGTAACTTCACTGGGCGGGTGGAAGACCACAGACAAGGGAGATTGGTGGAGACATTTCACATAACCGTAATGTTCGCATGCTCTACAATAATATTTCTAAATGTTTTAAAACCCTTGCTCTATAACTCAGAAAAATTGTATATTAGTATATTAGCATAGTTTTAAACATAAGTGTTGTAATTATCATTAAATGTCTACATTATAATATTTAATGCAGAGTACTATTTTCTTCTACAATCAGGGGCCGCGGTCGCTGAGCGGTTGGCCTGCTCGCCTCTCACCAAGGCGAACCGGGTTCAATGCCCGGCCGGGCCACTCCCGGATGTTCGCATGGGGGAACCTTGCCGGACGATTCCGCTGGTTGGCGGGTTTCCTCGAGGATCTCCCGTTTCCACCGTCCTGTCATTCCGGCGCTGCTCCATTCTCACCTCAATCACCCTCGTCGGCTCTCGATACCTCGCTGTTAAGAGCCGCCCAGATTTCCTTCACTCACTCACTCTTCTTCAATCATCGCGAAGACCGCCAACATAATAACAACGGACCCCGCAACAACCATCAGCTGGGACGGTACTTTGCGAATGGGGTCGTTTACTGTTTACATGCTGTGTAGGTTGCTCACAACGCCTGTCAGATTTCACTGAAGTTATATGAAACGGAGAATCGCTCGGCAGATACAGCGATGAAGCACGCCCTTGCTGACGTGGCCGGGCGTGCAACGTGAATCATCTGTATGTCTTTCGTCGTCAGAACTGTTTCTTCCTTGTGGGTGCAATAATTGTTTTGCCTATGAGCGTATTGTATATGGACTGCCGGAACAGAGTTGCATTTTAAATGCAGAAAGCGTTGCCACTACATCATAAAATTCAAAATGCAAAATGTAACATAGACACTCCCCATGCACAAGCGCACACACACAAACTAACACCACCAGAAGTTGGTCGGTGTTGAATTCGTGGTGGAACTGTGTTATATTATTTTATTCGCAGTGTCCCCTGACTATTTACACAAGAGAGTATTCATTCCACAAAAAAAAATCAACCTCCCTCGTATAACCACGGTAGCTTTGATTAACTCGCTCTCGCTACCATATGTATATCGCGTCGCTGTCGACTGCTGTCGTATTTGCAGAAGGCTTATAATTAGGGGCAGTGATATTTCGGGAAAAGATTTCGAGACAAGATGCAGTCCAAAGCACTGTAGGGTCGTCCAGCTTCTTTGATTGGCTAAAAAAATGTCCTGGCCCGTGTTAACCGTTTGCGCACGAATCACGAAGGTTCAGTGTCGGAGTTACTTGGTCCTGAGTGGCTTGGTCAAAGACGGACACGGCACCAGCAGCCAACGGAGGTATAACAACAGCTGAGGTGTGTATATAGTATTGAAGTCCACTGTGTGCTCCGATTTTTACGCGAAAAGTCACTGGCCCTACTTATAGCTAGGGACACCCGAATTTCGCGAAAAGATTTCACAACCAGTAGTATTTCATAACACTCTAGCTCAGATCACCTTCCTAGATTGGCTGATCGAGGTGTTGCGCGTGCAAGGCGTGTGCCCGCGAATCACGGACGTACAGGATCAGAGATACCTAATTCTGATTGGCCCGTCAAGTAATAAAATGTCTTCTCACAAAGATTCGAGGCCAATAAGCGAATGATAACTGCCGGTACGCCGGTAGGCTGTTGAAATCCAGCATGTGCAGAAATCTTTTCGCGAAATTCGGGTGTCCCTACTTATAGCTAGGGCCAGTGACTTTTCGCGTAAAAATCGGAGCACACAGTAGACTTCAATACTATATACACACCTCAGCTGTTGTCACGCTTCCATTGGCTGCTGGCGCCGTGTCCGTCTTTGACCAAGCCACTCAGGACTAAGTAACTCCGACACTGAACCTCCGTGATTCGTGCGCAAACTGCTAAAACGGGCCAGAACATTTTTTAGCCAATCAAAGAAGCTGGACGACCCTACAGTCCTTTGGACTGCATCTTGTCTCGAAATCTTTTCGCGAAATATCACTGCCCCAACTTACAGCATCTCGCAGGTGCCAACAGAATATGAATGGCCGCCATGCTCGTGTGTTCGCGCCTTCGTGGCAAAGGTAAACCGGGGCCGCTTGTCGAGCTCGTGCGAATGTGGGCGTTTTACAGCTCGTGCCTGGAGTTAACGCTCGTCACCGCTAAATGCGTTAGCTGCGTGTGCAGAAGTCACGTCGTGCGCTATCTGTTGCAGATAAGCCTGCACGTCTCTGACTGCTTACTTCCGCCTCGCGGGTTCTCGCAACGTATGAACCTCGGTGCCAACGAACTGTTATTACGAGTGTCTGAAGGGGAACGATCCGCTGAAACGCAGGAACGTAATGCATTCCGTACTTCAGCGGAAAAGGAATTGGAAAACGTACATGATTTACGTACGTTTTACCGTAAAATGCAAAAAAAAAAAAAAAAAAAAAACGTTATAATTCTAGGCAAGAAGAACAATATTGCCAAATTAACAGAATTTTAATGAAGCAATGCGGGCATTAATTTCGCCGAAATAAAATATATATATATATANATATTGCCAAATTAACAGAATTTTAATGAAGCAATGCGGGCATTAATTTCGCCGAAATAAAATATATATATATATATAATTTGCACATAAATGTAATCAAAGAAAATCTGTTTCAAGGATTATGCACATGTTAGTATTCATATTTTTTGTTTCTTTGGGATTTTCCCCTCGAGAAAACAAGTGAACCTACTACACTAACCTTACAAGGTCGATAGCTGAACACTAAGCACTCATATCAGCTGGAAANAAGAAAACAAGTGAACCTACTACACTAACCTTACAAGGTCGATAGCTGAACACTAAGCACTCATATCAGCTGGAAAATAATTTTCATATCATACAATAATAAGATAGAAATACGGTTTGTTCCAAGCAAATAACCTGTAATAAAAAAAGGTTTTTTCTTTTTATTGTATTGCGAACGGTTATTTTTCAGACTACACTGAAAGGAAATAACTCCAAGCTTAGCAAATGCTTATGTTTTTTTAACCATTAGGGACAAATGTTTTTCGCGAAAATATTTCAAGAGACTTTTGTTAATATGCACTTTCGTGGTTGCTTGATTTTGAATGTCACGTGCATCAAGTGTCTGTCCGCGAATAATGGACGTTCAGTATCGGAGTACTTTATTACTATTGGCCCAGTCAAATAGGGACATGTCTTCTCACGTAGACACGCGGCCAATAACCAGAGGAAGTTGCGGTTGTGGACGTAGGATGTTGAAGTCTAGCGTGGCCATAAATATTTTCGCGAAAAACACCTGTCCCTAGCCATAGTTCATTGTGGAGTAGGCTGTGTCCTGAATCGTTCAGTTACAATGATACCAAGCTACTTCTCTACTCCTTTGGGCTGTTAGGGTTTCGATAGCTTAAATTTCTNAATCGTTCAGTTACAATGATACCAAGCTACTTCTCTACTCCTTTGGGCTGTTAGGGTTTCGATAGCTTAAATTTCTAAGGGTCTGCTGCACGACCATGTCATAAATACAGGTGTGTTTTCTTGCACCGTCATACTTATTTGCATCGCGTGGTTATACAAAAATAAGTAGATGCCACGCTTTACATTCCTTTTATGCACATATTGTTTGTAAAAAATACAAAACANTGGTTATACAAAAATAAGTAGATGCCACGCTTTACATTCCTTTTATGCACATATTGTTTGTAAAAAATACAAAACATCTGGCGTTTTCTTAGATGACATTGGTGATAGTGAATTTCTCATGCTGCGTTATGTTGCGTTATTTTTCTATTTCTTTTTGCATAGTAGCTCTAGGTGGTTTTAATTATGGTAATATAGAATTGTACATCTAGGGAATTTCCTGAGATAAACGTGAATTATATCTTCACGGCAAAGAATTCTTTTTATTGCTTTTACATCAGGCGTATGCACAAAAACCACACTTATACAGAACTGTGCATGCCTGTNCAAAGAATTCTTTTTATTGCTTTTACATCAGGCGTATGCACAAAAACCACACTTATACAGAACTGTGCATGCCTGTGTGGTAGTTATTTCAAAGAACAGTGCACATTCTTCTCTCACCTAACAGCACTATAGTTCTGATGTTTTAAATCACTTTCGTTGCTGCACTGGCTCTTTACAAAAAACTTTCACTAACGGGTTATGGTGACACTTCTATAATTTAAAAACATTTGCTTTTCTCTTTTCACATGCATGGGGAATGTTTNTACTAACGGGTTATGGTGACACTTCTATAATTTAAAAACATTTGCTTTTCTCTTTTCACATGCATGGGGAATGTTTTTTATATGTTGTAGGAACATGTTTAAATGAATTATGTGCATCAAATGAAAATATAATGGCTTGTTATAAATTTGTTTGAAATTAATTAGCATCGTGGAAAATGTGATTCAATGTTTTAAATTTTACTTGCGTTTTAAAATTATTTTTCCTGCATATTTTAGTTTCTGTTTTCATCACATAAACTTGATACGGTCATGGTTATATATACATATTTTTTGGTTACGATAAATTTTCTTTACATATTGTAAAAATCACTAGTAGGCAGAATTTTATATTAAGAACAAATGGAATGGTCTATAATCCTGTTTTTATTCTCGCTCAGTTTTATCGCGTGTTGATAGTAAAATGTGTTTAATTTCCATCTCACAGTTATCATTAGGAAGGCTAATGATGACATGACCTCTGTGATCGTAGTAGGCTCCGAACCACGGGATACCAGTGCTCATAAACAGTGTCCTTCCGGGTGCAGGGATGCGAACCCCGGAAGTTAAAACAGTAGTAAAAGTCTGTGAAAATTATAGTATTTAGTACAACATTATAGTACTTTAACGAAAGTTCTTTTGGTAGCCTTTTCAGAATTACTAGGGATGTCCTTTACTTTTTACAAATAACTTTAGCTTTCTACTTTTAAAATGTTCTACTAACTTAATATATTATATTAAACCAAATATGATATAAATACTACTTCAGTACCCATTGTATTAGGTGTTTTTATTATTATTTATATTCAAATTTATTTATAAAACCTTATGTTAGTGTTTTATTGGCTGTATTCTCGCTACGTTGACGTATGGCGTACGTAGATACCATTGTGAATAATGAGTATCGCATACTACGGCTCATTTTAAATTGTAGTATCTTTGCGTACTATAATGCATGTGTTATAGTACATCGTACGAAGCTAAATACTATAATTATAGTACAGTTCACATCCCTGGCAGGGAGTGAGCTATCAGCGGTCTGGTTCCGTGGCAACATTTACTCGACGCCTTGGGCGAGGGCACTTACGACCATTTGTTCGATCTGTCTTCTTGTGCATGTCTGGAAATTGTGGGTACCCAGTGGATCAGTGTGAAAGCCCCGGCTTCGGCCGTGGTGATCGCGGGTCGGATTCTGGGTGCTGGTGGTTGAACCTTCTGCTTGGAAGGAGATCTGGAGGTGTGTGTTTGCCTGGAGGGCTGGACCTGAGTGTCGTTAGTCAGTAACAGCTGCCGTGGAATGCAAGCGTGCTGGCTTACCTCAGGTGTTGGTTTCAAAGGGTTGGTGCTCGCTAACGAAAGGTCGACGGTCTGGTCTGTCTAGTAAGAGGACTCGTTCACGAAGCAGTTTCGTAGAGGTGAATAGTTCTCGGGCCCATCAAAGTGGCATGTGCAGATTCAACTCTGTATAATGCTGTGGACAGGTGAGGTGGAACCACCCTCGGGTGGAGAACATCCACCCACTGCAATTGGAAAGGACGTAATCTCTTTCTATTGGTAGCATTCATCTGCTGCCAATTAAGAGCTCTGCTCAAGCTCAACAATGACATGGTCTGTGGCTGGGAAGAGCTCACACACACATCATAATGCCTGATGTGAGAAATAATATGTCTGAAGTGACAACAGTAACTGCCTGGATAAAAGACCTGAGGTGCGCTCTTGTGTATAAACTGGTCTGGGTTATGTCTCCCGTTGTACCCTACGGGCTCCGGCACGGGAGGAGCAGTTCTGTAGAACACAAATCGCTGTATAAGATAACAGATCACATGTCTTCCTGTTTGAGATGGTCCGTGCCTTAAAATTACTACCTAAATTCCTCTGTCCCATGACAGCTGCCTCGTCTTTGTATGATGAATGATTCAGATGAAAGAAATAAAAGCTAGTCGCCCCTTGTCGAGATCAGAAACATGACTGTCGTTGAGAGGGCTGACATAAATTAACTCCAAACACGTCAGTTGAAGGCTACAAATTGTTGGAAACCAACATAGGAACCCCGAAAGAGGGCGATCCTAGATAACTGTTTTTTTTTGCCAACATTACAAACAACTATTTTGCAATATCGTTGCATTTATTTCGCTTAATATCTTGCGCCACGATAACATACAATAATTACTGACTCAGACATAAGCTCGGCAGAAATACGTCGCTCTATTAAAAAGAAACACCTCACAAAACGTTTGGAATATGCGTACAGAACGCAACTAGGTAAGGAATATACGTACAGAGAACGCAACCAAGTAAGGAATATACGCAACTAAGGAAGGAACATACGTACAGAACGCAACCAAATAAGGAATATACGTACAGAACGCAACTAAGGAAGGAACATACGTGCAGAACGCAACCAAGTAAGTTATATATATATATATCAAAGAAAACATAGTTACCAGCGTTACCGATACAAAACGCGAAATTCAAAGTGTTTCTAACAAAAAAAAAACATTTTCCAATACCAGTGTGTTTATTTGTGATTTCTTGTTGAAATAATTGATGATGGTGTGTCTGACAAGGGAGGGTTTCTTTCTTCCCACTGCAGCTTAGTACCATGTATGGCCTCCACGTGCATTGTACAGGTCCCTAACACGCCGTGCCATGCTTGTAATCAATGTGTTGTCATCTTCTGAGCGAAGATCCCACTCCACCTGAGCAACGCACATGAGTTCTGGTAGTGCTTCTGGAGTTTTGTGGACGATTATGAACNTCAAAGTGTTTCTAACAAAAAAAAAACATTTTCCAATACCACACACAAATAAACACTAAAGAACAACTTTATTAACGTATGGTGTGTCTGACAAGGGAGGGTTTCTGTCTTCCCATTGCAGCTTAGTACCTTGTATGGCCTCCAGGTGCATTGTACAGGTCCCGAACACGCCGTGGCAGGCTTGTAATCAATGTGTTGTCATCTTCCGGACGAAGATCCCACTCCACCTGAGCAATGCACATGAGTTCTGGTAGTGCTTCTGGAGTTTTGTGGACGATTATGAACTGCTGTTTTCAGCTTGTATCGGGCATGATCAATGCGTTAGTGCGCTCTCTGTTGGTCACAAAAGAACTTCATAACTCCTACCACCCAACCTGCCATATCTCACAATATTCCAGACTTTTTGCGAGGTGCATATTTGTTCTCATAGTAATAGCAATTCTGTAGGATCTTAGTTTTCCTCGGTTAGCTTCCATACAATTTCAAAATACGATTAATCTCTGTAGCGTTAATTTGTCAGGGGCCTTGACCTGGCTCAGCGTAGGAAAGGAGCAAAATGTAGACGTATCTTAATTTCAGGAGGAAGGGAACTTTATTTAATTAGTATCGGATTTGTTAGAATGTTAACGAGTAACACAAACAGCTAGGCACTACCTCCTAACTGACTAGATTAGGCTTGCATATTGTAACTTAACTGTGTCGTCTACCGTTGCACCAACACCCAACATTTGGTAGACCAAGCGTTTGGGACTACGGGTAGGCTAATGGCTGCACAGTGACTACAGGTTGGCTAATGGCTGCACAGTGACTACAGGTTGGCTAATGGCTGCACAGTGACCCCAGGTTGGCTAATGGCTGCACAGTGACTACAGGTTGGCTAATGACTGTACAGTGACTACAGGTTAGCTAATGGATGCTGAGTGCAGACTGAGAAGTAATAGATGAATGGAAAGAGACGGGCAGGTGTAGATGTCTTTCAGGTACCAGGCTTCCATCATGGATTTTTTTTTAAACCTTCGTATCCAAACTTTATGAGGGGGCATTAACAGTCAAAGCTTGACATGACAAAGTACTACTATACATAATTTTTTAAGTTCTTTCTGTTTCAGATATACTAATATTTTCCTACTTGGGAATTAAATTGATAAATAATAATGGAAAATACGATTACTGATGCATACGTGAAACGAATCATGGGGGGGAAGAAAAAGTTTTGATTTCTAAATAATTGTTAAGATGTTCCCTGTTCCTCGACATACTTGGTTTTGAAATCTTGAATCTGTAAATTAAGTTATAGAGGTACATACGTAAACACAAGATGGCGAGGATACCTCTCTATTAAGCAAGGAATCGTTTTGACTTACTGTAATAAATCTGAGCCGTGATGCTATAGGCTGTTCAAGGTAAAGTAAGCACTTTTGAAAATCAACTTTAGAAAAATGTCACTACACCTATCTCTATATATTTTAACGGACACGCGAACTGTCATACGCCCAGTTAAGTTGGTAACGACGGAGGGAAAGTAGTCCCATGTCTTAACATAGAATTAAAAGTGCTCGGTAAACATTCGGGAATACTGCAATTATTTAATTTGCCTTCTGTTTATTTAATTCATATAAAAGTAATGTTTAAGAAATTTGTAAAATATTTACTTTTCCAATAATTTCACACTTTCACTCGATCGACACGTGAATAAAGTTAACAGTCCCAGGGCAATGTTAATTTTACGTATGGTGGAAGAATGCACAATGTGCATACTAGTATATCTCAATCAGGGCGTTCAGAAGTGCTCAGTTTACCGTGAACAGCCCATAGTCGAATACACTTCCGTGAATAACACAGCATTACGCTGTGGAGAAATGTGAGAACTATGTTCGTAGACAGATGAGAACAAATCGGCAAGGAAGCGAGACTTGTTAGTTGCAAGTTTTGATCAGCTGATGAAAGTTAATTTTACAGTCTTGTTTATAATTAGGGGCAGTGATATTTCGTTAAAAGATTTCGAGACAAGATACAGTCCAAAGCACTGCAGGGTCGTCCAGCTTCTTTGATTGGCTAAAAAAATGTTCTGGCCATTTTAGCCGTTTGCGCACGAATCACGAAGGTTCAGTGTCGGAGTTACTTAGTCCTGAGTGGCTTGGTCGAAGACGGACACGGCGCCAGCAGCCAATGGAGGTATAACAACAGCTGAGGTGTGTATATAGTATTGAAGTCTACTGTGTGCTCCGATTTTTACGCGAAAAGTCACTGGCCCTATTTATAATTAATTTATTACCAAGAAAGAATTTCCCCCCCTCCTTGGCCCCTCCAGCTGTTCGCAATGCTGCCCACCCCCTACCCTTAGCTCTTCTCAGTGTCTACGCCCATAAAACATAAGTGGATAAAATAATGAGTAAAAGTGGCGTGGAGTTGAGCGGAGAGATTTGGGCGGCTGTTAAAGGCCCTTTCACACGATCTAAATTTTTCTTCAAATCACCTTCAATTTTCATTGAATTCAATTCATTAATACTATATGACGTCAGAAAAACGTCATAATGGCGGCCATTTTCTCTTTTTCAATTTCTTGGATTTCTCGTTTTCTTTCAAGATTTTCGTTTAGTAGGTACATGTTCTATATTTTCTTGAATACAAAATTTCAATCGCTTATCACAGCTTCTCTGACAATATTAATGGAAGTAATCTCATAATAATCGAGTTCGCGCACATTTAAAGTTTTTTAAGAAATAAGAACGCATATTTTAAAAAGGAAATTTTCAGTAAAATAACAAAAATTTGCTAGGGTTCGACAAATTATTTTCGTGTCGTGTACGAGTCTTAGTACTTCTAAAAATTTACTTTTGGAATTTTTTAAGTGGTTTTATTAAGAAGTTTGTGATACATTTTCATGTGGAGACTTGAAAGCTTATTGAATGCAACTAATCGAAAGACAGATTAAGTGTTGTTTTAGTTTAATAAATTGAATTCAAGTAATTGAATTCAATAAATATTTGATCGTTTGAAATGGCCTTAACATCGAGGTCTTGCGAGCCGATGAAGATGAAGTGAGGTGAGTATGGAGCAACGCCGGAATGCAACGGCGGGCGGGGGGAACTGGAGATCCCCGAGAAAACTCTNTGAAGTGAGGTGAGTATGGAGCAACGCCGGAATGCAACGGCGGGCGGGGGGAACTGGAGATCCCCGAGAAAACTCTCCTACCAGAGGCATCGTCCGGCACGATTCCCACATGCAAAAATCCGGGATCGACCCCCGCTGTGGGAATGGAGGCCGGTTCGCCTAGGCGGGAGGCGAGTAGTCTGACCACTACACTACCGCGGCCCCCAAAGTAAAAGTGATGCGCATTGACCGGAACCGTAGTAATGAATTACATGCAGGGTGGATGCCCTTGGCAGTTCTTAATTTATCTCGCGAGCCCTACGGTATTTTTTAAAACAGTGGCCTTTAAGTGCTTCAGTGTTACGTAACGCTGTTTGAAAGAGAGTAATGGTGGGGGGGGGGGTTAACGATGTCACGGCACGTTACACTAAGGAAGGGGAGGTCTTTGCCCGCGTTACGCAACGAAGCGTCTATAGTCTGTCCGCGGTTTCTTCGCACTTCCTGAGTCCAACCTTTGAAAAATCACCCCATGTACGACGTGTTTGGTTGTATCATAAATAAGCCACGTATCACAAGCGTTTTATGCCCCTGTTAACATAGAACTATCTTATTTTCGTTAAATTGAAGTTTTACCTATAATTTATTTACAAATTATAAATAATTAATTTATAATAAATACGAATAAAATCCGCGAGAAAATATGTGTGTTGGTAGCACCTAGTAAGAAATAGTTCTCATGCAAAATAGTGTTACAACTGAGTGCGCACGAATTCGGTGCGTTGTTCTTTGGAGTAATTTTCTAGACTTAGTTTTAAGCTTAGTTTGTACGAGGCGGAGGAATATCGTGGAAGTAGAACTTTAGCAGGGCTTCAGAAAAGTGCGAAGTGACCAAGTGAATGGATTATACGCGAGTCGCGAAGCGATGGATATACGAATCCTGAAATACTTTGAACTCAAAGGTGTTTACTTGACACATTTACACTCTTCACTGTGTTTTTCTGTTGCACAAAGCGCCTTACCTTACCACGGGGATAGCTGTAAGCCTCTAAATACCATGTTTACATATACGACGTCTCGTATTCATTATTTCATTCTTGTATTGTAATAATTTCTGTGGTTTGTCAATCTCGTTGCCTGTGATGTGATCCTCTTTTTCATTGTTTGCTTGTGTNTGTATTGTAATAATTTCTGTGGTTTGTCAATCTCGTTGCCTGTGATGTGATCCTCTTTTTCATTGTTTGCTTGTGTGCGTATAGTTTGTTGTAGTCTGTGGCCGTGCAGAACTCTGTCCCTATGATCATTTACGTTTTATTTAAGACTGTCAAGGTTTCTCTGTCTCCTGGGTTCTGTCCAATTTTATTTAACTTTTTGTTCGTGGTGTTCCTTTTTACATTTTTGCTGTTGTGTTTTATATTTCTGTGCTCTGTTCTAACTGAATGATCTTTCACATCNTGGTGTTCCTTTTTACATTTTTGCTGTTGTGTTTTATATTTCTGTGCTCTGTTCTAACTGAATGATCTTTCACATCTCTATCTCTAATATATATTTGTATTTGTTTTTTTTTTTTATCCTGACAACTTTATACCGGCTATACGTAATCCTATTGCGTTTTTATTTTTTCTTGGTGCTTTGTACTCATTTTCAGTTAACGTCAGGAAATGGACAAGGCCCACACTGATATATGATAGTTTTTAAACTGTAAGACTTGGCCAGTTTCACGTCTGTTGTTTTTATTCCATTTTCGTTGTACGTAAACTGTTATGTGGCTCGAAATTGTCATGTTCCATATAAAAAAAAATGTAACATTTGTCACGTTTAATTTTTAAAGATTACAAGGAAAACAAACGTGATAAATCACCTTTATTTTGCTTTTCTGCTTTTGATTGGGAATCTCGCCCAAAGTAAACGTTCGGTAATGGTTATAAATAAATGCTATTTCAGTTTCATTATTTCAGACTTAATACTACATCTATTGAACTACGTTTGGTGTACGTTAACTCAGTTAGCGAATTTTCGCTATAATCTATAATTACATGCACAGGCAAAAAGCATCAGGCGTAAATGTTACTCTCGCGTTTAGCTCATCACTATTTTAATTACTTTTGCATGACAGTGCAATTCATTATTTAAGTTTCAGTGGAATAGAGAACTTAAGTTAAATATCATCATGTGGAATGTATTACAGTACGATAGAGAAACGTTTACCTGCTTTGTTTTCGCGCTGCCGTTCACAGCACCCCAGGCCAACTGTTATGTAACATACGCAATGACGGGTGTATTATACGCGTCACGATGCCTTACGCAGCAAAAGTGGGGAAGGTGAATATATTGACCAAATGTTGCGTTTCGCCATTCCTTAAACTCTTTTACAAAGTCTGAATGTCACTATTTACAATACACAATATAATTAGTTCATGTCTTCATAACTTAAAAAAAAAAAAAAAAAAACGGATCTGAAGAAAAAATTCGAACATGTTTAATTGAGTCAGCAATTTTAACTCTCAGACAAAAACTTCATCTAAATCTCAATCAAAACCATCTGTACGAAAAAAAAAGTTATGTTTATCGCTTACAAGAACCATACAACGTACTGTAATTACAACCTGCAGTAATTAGATTATTTTTAACTGCATAACCAGCGTATGACCCGTAGGGTGGGTCTCTCGCGTCAAAATGTTTTAATTTCTTCCAAATATCGTTAATTTTTTATTTCAAGCGTGTCGGACCCCAAAAAATTAATAATTTTATATTTGTGCTAAACATTGTTCGACTCGTACGCATTGTATGTAATAACATTTTCCTCTAATAATTTTTTTTTTTACACTTTACTTTTTTTTAATAATTTTATGTCAAATACAAAATTATTCTGTTTTATTGCAACCGTATTAACAAATACTAACAAATCTGTACAAATGAAACTATTTACAAATCCCATGGGCTACCGCGTGACACATATGTAATTACCAAATAACANAAAAACGAAGAAAAAAAAAAAAAAAGTAAATATAAAGAAATGTTTGCATGTCATTATTTTGACTTTATTTATTTTCGAGAGAGTATACATTTAATTTTAATACAGTCTTTGTAAAATAAATATATCAAAATGCTTCATGCAAACAGACAGAGAAGTTTAGTAATTATATTAAAAATTAATAATCGTAGATGGCCTTTACCACATGCAAACAATTTTCCATCCTTGCATTCGCAGATTCACTATTTTAAAAAATAAGCCACCAAAAAAAACTTCGACACTTCTTATGTAACTCGATATTTTATTACTTTTTACAGAGCTTGTCAAACTGTTCACTGTTTTGCGCCATTCCTTCGTTCTTGTTATATGTAAGTGTGTGTGTGTGTGTGCGCGCGCGCGCAGTCTTGGATTGTTGTGTGTACTGAATTTGCACTTTTTTTTTTATTCTTTGCCCGCAGTTTTCTGGCAACCGAAGTTTTGTTTCGTAACAGTTCAAGAGCGGCAAGATCAAGCCTTCGCTCCGTTAGGTATTCTACATAACGTCTTTCTCAACAAACCTGATTAACATTTTAGGGAGTTAAGGATGGCCCCAGTATGCAAATGTCGTCAATTTACCCGGGATTGGGTTCCCAAAGTGGTCTCTGAAAATTTGATCACGTGATTAACATAAGGATTTTTTTTTTTTGTTAGTCTCTAGTAAGGAATTTACTCCTACAGTTTGATAATATTGTTTTAAATTTCCACGCCTAATTTTCCTTTAAACTTCAGCGTCTTTAGTGCGAAAACGAGGTGCACGCGCTGGAAGGTATCATGATCAAAGTTGTTTGCTTGCTGTGGCCTTCAACAGTGTGACAGCAGACTGGCTGGCTGTCAGTCACTTGTTTTGAAAACTAACCTGTAATACAGCCAAGTGGTCTATTAGTTCCAAGACATTTCGTTCACTCAGGGTACGTTGTCGATCAAAGTTTTGTTTTGAATGTGGTGAAATGCGGCTCTGCATGTGGATACATACAAACCTTTAATTCACAAATGTTTCCTGTCATATATCTTGTACTTAGGGGCAGTGATATTTCGCGAAAAGATTTCGAGACAAGATACAGTCCAAAGCACTGTAGGGTCGTCCAGCTTCTTTGATTGGCTAAAAAAATGTCCTGGCCCGTGTTAACAGTTTGCGCTCGAATCAAGAAGGTTCAGTGTCGGAGTTACTTAGTCCTGAGTGGCTTGGTCAAAGACGGGCACGGCACCAGCAGCCAATGGAGGTGTAACAACAGCTGAGGTGTGTATATAGTATTGAAGTCTACTGTGCGCTCCGATTTTTACGCGAAAAGTCACTGGCCCTACTTATAATATACACCATATCTTGTGCTGTGTGAAATTTATAGACTATACTGTTCCTGCACGCCATTTCAATTTAGATGAAAATAATGTTGTATTCATAACTTTCAAGGACTAACATGTATTTTTGTTTGTTGGGCGAGCGAATATATTTGGGCGGCTCTCAACAGCGAGGTCATGACAGCCGATGAGGGTGAAGAGAGATGAGCGAGGAGCGGCACCGGAATGAAGGGGTGAGGGAAACGGGAGATCCCTGACAAAACCCGCCGACCAGCGGCATCGTCCGGCACGATTCCCACGTGCAAAAATCCGGGGGGCGACCTGTTCTCCTAGGTGGGAGGCGAGCAGTATAACCACTACACCACCGCGGCCCCTTTTGTTTGTTGGGTTGTATTAAATAAACCGTATAGTTTAATTCTTCTAATTTTTAATGGGATGTCTGTAGAGGGAAATCTTTGCCATTACTTCACAAATACGTCGCGTGCTACCCGTAAGGTTGTTGTCGAATACAATTTATATCCCTGAGCATCTCATTTTATAATACCAAATGAGCATTTATGATTACTTGTGGCTGAGGTGCTTAACGTGATCAGTAGGGAACAGGTGACCAAGGAATGTTTTTAATATCGGTATATTTTTCCACAATACTGTTATAATCTATATTTCCTTGTTAAGGTATTTAAATTATTTGCTGTGCCAGTATTACTTGTAATATTAAATTTAAAATTAAAGAAAGCAAAAGGAGTACATTTCTAAGAATGAAATGTCGCAAATATGTGTCCCTTGCTTTGCTGAACACATTATTTTTTTGAATATGATTATAATGTTCTGTCATAAATATGGGAAATTATTTTTTCACGTGCAATTTTTTTCATTCTTAGTCATCCTGTACGACAATTTTAGGACTTAAATTGGCTCAGAGATTAGTTCCTCCCTTCTTCTGAAGTTTCAGTTCGAGTCCAGGCTTCGATGGAAAGGGAATCTCACGGACGAGATTTTCGTGATGATAATGTTACGGATACTGCCGTAGTGAAGGTGTGTCGGCACACAAATAATTTTAAATAGTTTAAAGCTTGTATTTAGATAGAATATGTTTACAATTACTGGTAGCTCCAAATAGAGGTATTTCAACCTCTTACAACTCATTAAAGCTAACTTTCTCACACATTTTCAAAATATAAAATTCTACAATAATAAAAGTTTGACAAAGAAATTAAAAACGTAGGAGATAATCATAAAATCGCTCAGACGAATTGATGATAATTAAAACGTGATCAGTAATTATACTTGAATACAATAAATTTAAAAACCTTAAAATTTGCACAATACAAAATACGTTGACTAAAGAATTAAGTTTGAGAAATTAGAAAAAAAGGAGGGCTGTCTAAAAAGCCCAGTAAAGCCTCCTTTCGTAAAACAAACACATTAAAACCTTTAATAAAAATTACATAAAAATGAAATTATCGGTGGAGGCAGTCAAATCAGCCATCAAGGCTCCAGCGCTTAAAATATAAAAAGAACTGATGCATTTAAAATGAATTGATTAGTTAGGCCCAACACGTTAGTCGTGGATGCAAAGCACATTGAAAAAAACAGGAAAAATTCATCACCTTCACAATCGTTCGCAGGACTTTTCATTATTAATAGGTTAACACTACAGGGGGTTTGTTACGTTCACGGCAGTGTAAATATTAACTGCCACACTTTTGATTATTTTTAATGTGCGGTTGTATATACAATTTGTCTGGCATGTGTAGCCACGCGAGCACTCTCTTATGCAGTTGTGTGTGTTGGTGTGTGTACACACTTATAATGGTGTAATAAGAAATCTGGACGACTCAAGTGTTGTTTTGCTTGGAAAGTAAAACATATACTATATATTAATAGAAAAAAAACATCATTTTCAAAGGACGGCGAGTGTAAACTAGTTGCATCTGCTTATTTATCTTCCCAACAAGATCCAGAAATAGCAAGCACTGGTGGGAAGTGGACAACATGCGTTTTGTATTCATAGTAAAACATATGTATAGAGGTACCTTGTCAAGGAAACAAGGTTGTGCTATACGTCCCTTCCCCCCCCCCCTCACTCCCTGTGTACGCGCTTTTTTTTTTGTTGCTAAATTACGTTAATTATGCTAATTCTGTAGAAATTCTTCTACTAAAGAGATCCGGAACTTCACCGTGAAAATGCAGTAGGTCTGCGTCTTTCTAATACGGTGTACCTTCAGGAAAATCTTCATTCAAACTTGACAGAAGGAATTTGCTCATGTCTAGTTACACTACATCATTCACAAACTTTTCAAAAGTCAAAGAAATTCCCTAAAGCAGTAATGAAAATAACTGCCATGCCTGCGTTTCCATTATAGCGTTATTTTTGCCTCCAAAATTCTGCGCGTTCGTTTTTACAAGCTCGGTACTAGCAGTATCCCTTGACGGGCTTTCAAATTGAGGCGCTTTGAACCGCGAGAAATACTACGTTTATACTTCAGTTGCTGTCGACAAATCTATCTCATAAGTCTTGTAGCGAGACGTGGTAAGTAACAAAATCTGGTGACGCTTTTCAAAATTTTGGCCATCTAAAATATGCAGTCATTTCGGGTAACTTGGTGCCAATTAAGGGTAACATTGCACTACACTTTTCCGTTTATTACGAACGATTTGCAGCCTCCACCTTGTGGACTTCATTGTTAACTATTTAATTTGTAAGGAACATGGTAGTGTGAAGGTATTCTTCGAGCCTTCATTTAAAACAAAGTTAGGCAGGTGGCACAAAGTTGCCCTGATGATACAAAGTTACCCCAAATGACTGAAAGTTGAAACTATTTTACCAAACTTTCAGTCGCAACTCTGTCAATCGATTAATCGCCATCTGATAGCACGGCTGCGGTAGTAGTGAAATTATCTCATCTATGGCCTTTTGGAAGTATTATCGATATTTAGGGGCAGTGACATTTCGCGAAAAGATTTCGAGACAAGATGCAGTCCAAAGCACTGTAGGGTCGTCCAGCTTCTTTGATTGGCTAAAAAAATGTTCTGGCCCGTTTTAGCCGTTCGCGCACGAATCACGGAGGTTCAGTGTCGGAGTTACTTAGTCCTGAGTGGCTCGGTCAAAGACGGACACGGCACCAGCAGCCAATGGAGGCGTAAAAACAGCTGAGGTGTGTATATAGTATTAAAGTCTACTGTGTGCTCCGATTTTTACGCTAAAAGTCACTGGCCCTATCGATATTCCTATTGTAAACGAATTAGCTGTGTCCCTTCAGAGACTCTACGGGTAAAAAATGCTGATTTCGCAACACGAAGTTGTATCGTCATTCTTGAACTCGCAGATAACACAGTTAGTGGCCTTGATTTGTGCGATACGTTGAAGAAGGGCGCATGGTCGTCTATAAATACGTTCTTTCGAAATGAACTGAAATAATTTTTAGCAGAAATCTGGTGTTAATGATGAAATAATGGTGCACATTGCAAACATGAGTCGTGTGACGAAGTTTTTGTTACTTATATAAACTGTACAAGTTGAAGAAACTTTTTAAACAGGTCACGGCCAGCCCAAGTAATTTTATCTCCCGGGTCAATCACTTAACAAACGTTCCCATCCCTTTATTTTATACCAGAAGGGACTTCTAAAAGGTCTNCGGCCAGCCCAAGTAATTTTATCTCCCGGGTCAATCACTTAACAAACGTTCCCATCCCTTTATTTTATACCAGAAGGCCTTCTAAAAGGTCCGGGTTTTTATTTCATTTTTAATTTGTTAGATGTGAAAATATTAAAAGTTTCACTCGTACATTAATTAGTAAGTGCGCAAACCAACATACAGTATTAACCCTTCTGCAATTCAGGGTATATACAAAAAAAAAGGCACAGCATTATGTGTACTGTATAATTGCTTATGTTTTTCACAGTGTTTTTTTTTTTGTACTTAATTATGCACTGTCAATTTAAAAATATTAAATTTGTGCTAAATTAACATGCACGATTTTGACTAAACTACCGAATTTTAAGTTTTCAAAGTGAAATACGTTGTATAACGCAAATTCATGTTTTTGTTAAACATTTTGGAAGAAGATCCACAAGGTTTGATTAATCTTTACTAACCCAATTTCAGTGTTGTTTAAATGTGTGTGCATATAATGTATAATGATTATTATTATTATAAGTATTGGGATGTAGAAATGCTTTGATATTAAACATTTCAAATCGCGTCACGTTTGGGTTGGTTCTGTTTTACATAAATACTTCCAATTAAGAAAATTTTCTGTGCTACAAGACTGGCACGGCATTTTAAACCCCACTGATGCCACCTTACGCACGCCTTTGAAGTTGATTAAATTCCGTAAAATAAATACAAGAAAAAAAAAGCAAAGTGTTAGAAAAATGAGCAGTTTAGCTCCTCATGTTAATTAATCTATATATATGTGTGTGTGTGTGTGTGTGTGTGTTTATTGCAGTTCTCTCGGAAAGTCTAGTCCGTTTTAAACATACCCCGTTTCTCAGCACCCCGATCGGTGGTCGTTTGTGCCAGCCCTGTTTAATGAGCTGTCTAAGTTGGTAGTATCGGAGAACCTCCTTCGACTCTTACTGCTGCGTTGCAAATCTATACTTAGGTAAGCTCATTTGCAACGATGGAAGTTTCCTCGGTAGATTCTACAAAAACCAACATGGCCGCTTGAACGGATTGTTCTTTGGAAGATTTAGACGACTGCTGGCTGTTTTCATGGACATTTTCGTAACTGGCCATGTGCAATTTCCGGTGGAAGATTTACCAACAAGGTTTAAATGTTATCCGATCAGAGAGAGGGCGGTGGAGTATGGTAATGACGATGGTTGTGATTTTGTTCATTTGATTTTGAGAAACGGCAATGAAGGCATTAAACAAGAATAGAGTAAATAGCAAGTTTAATAAACAGTGGAAACATTTACAGTTAGAATCAAAACTAATGCACTCCTGTTTGCTTGTGCGGCAGTTGGTAGGACTAAGTCCATTCGTGGTTGCTTCCAACTTTTCTGAAGCTCTGCCAAAGTTATACTTTCAGGCTATTCCCCGCTTCAAGCAAACAAAGCTTAACTAAGTCTAGAAAATTACACCAAAGGGACGACACACCGTATTCGTGCGCACTCAGTTAAATAATATTTTGCATGAGAACTATTTCTTACTAGACAATACCAACACACCTATTTTCTCACTGCTTTCATTTCGTATTAAATATAAATCAAATATTATAAATTATAGATTAAATATAATTAAAATTCCAACTTAAAAATAAGATACTTTTATTTTAACAGAAGTATAAAAGCTCTTCTGATAAACCATATATTTAGGAAAGAAAAAAACACGTTTGTGCCTCAACGCGTCACTTCCGTCCGTATATTCCTATACGATAATTGTTTGTTTTAGTGAGTTCCGCCACCCCTCAATGTTTGTCCCATGATTTTAGAATCATCCTGTATACAATCTCGGGTGGAATCTTCCTCGGGACCTGCTACCCGAGTCTACATGCAAGCAGTTATGGAGACTTCTTTGGAATAACCTATCCAACGATACTGGTTGGCGCACAAGTAAAGACGAGTAGCCTACGATTTCTGTGATTTTACTTCTGCAACTGTGGTTCAGGGAAGACCTTTACTCACGACTTAAGCATTATGCGTTTATGCACAGACACTTATCATATTGTTGTTACAACTGGAACTTTTGTGTTAAATAAACACGAATGTTTTCTATAATTTTCACACAATGCTGTTTTAGAATTAGTAAACATTTTCAATTTTTTTATATACTATTTTTTTTTTTTTTTTTTTCCTAGTCTTGACGCTCTTTCACGAAACAGAATAATGATTACCGTTCTCTCTCTCTCTCTCTCTCTCTCTCTCTTTGATTGGCTAAAATGTCAACCTTGTTGGAAACATTCCATAGAAAATTGCGCACGACCAGTTACGAAAACGTCAATGAAAACGGCCAGCAGATGACCAAATATTTTACTGAACCATCCATACAAGCGGCCATGCAGGCTTGCATGGAATAGTACAAGGAATCTCCCATCGTGGTATGCAGGTTTAAGGGTGTTGGCCACGTAAAATTGTGTTACTTTATATTCGTACCGTAGTATACTCAAATTTGAGACAATGTCAGTGATTATGCGTTCCTCGCAAAGAAACATTTCTTACCACATAGTTTTTCCATAAATAAATATCAAAGTCAAAACTATACTGTTTGGAAATGTACAAATAATGGAAACTAACTTACGTTCATAGACGAGATAATTCACACTGAAATAAGATGCCATGAGTTACTTCAAGGCGCCTATAAAATCTAAAAAATAAATGATTTTGCTATTTCAAAAATTAGCTGAAAATAAGGAAATTCTTGCATATTTTTTATTTGTGAGAGAAGAGATCTGGGTAGCTCTTAACATCGTGGTCATGAGAGCCGATTAGGGTGAAGCGAGGTGAGTATGGAGCAGCGCCGGAATGAAGGGGCGGGGGAAACGGGAGATCCCTGAGAAAACTCGCCGGCCAGCGGCATCGTCCGGCACGATTCCCACATGCGAAAATTTGGAGTGACCCGGCCGGGGATTGAGCCCGGTTTGCCTTGATAGGAGGTGAGCAGGCTAACCGCTCAGCCACCGCGGCCCCTTTTTACATGTGGCTACCCCTGAATTATTGTAAAATAAACTTTGCAAAGTATACCTTAAAATGAATAAAGGCAATACCCTTCAGGTACCCTTGTAAAATTGTCTGCAAATAGTTTGGTTTATTTTATTTGTACATTTTAAAAATAGCAAGATTTGGACTTTGACATGTCATTTTGCAAAAACCACGCTATCTCAAAAATTTTTAAGCTTAGGAAAAAGTAGTAACAGATAATGTCTACAAGTTGAGTTGAGAGATTTGGGCGGCTCTTAACAACGAGGTCTTGAGAGACGATGAGGGTGAAATGAGGTGCGAATGGAGCGGCATCGTCTGGCTCGATTCCCATTTGAGAAGTCTACAAATTGAACAGTATGTGCTACAATTACAAAATATACTTCAGTCGCGGTTTCTTTAAATCAAACCTCTGAAAAATCAGCTATGATATGTCGTGTATCACAAGTGTTTTACACTTGTTTTAACATAAGAGTACCTTATTTTTGGTTGAATTGAACTTTTACTAAATATTTTACCTATAAATTATAATATTTAATTCGTAATTAATATGAATAAAAACAGGGTGAGAATAGGTGTTTTGGTGATGCCTAGTAATGAATAGTTCATGTTCAAAATGACATCACACTGAGTGCGCACGAACGGGGTGTCCTCTCTCTTTGGCGTACTTGTTTTTACTCAGTCAAGCATGAGACGGAGGAAGGTGATGGAAATATAGATAATCCCACAACGATGAATAAAGTTTTTCACTTTTCAAACAATCCCTACTTTTTACATTAATAATAAGAATAGAAAGTTAATTAAAAATCACCCTTACACAGTGACTTTAAAAGCCACGGCATCTAGATTTTCTCTTTTGCAATTGAACTAAATAACCTTAAGGCGCCCGTCTACCTGGCGCTTGAACTGCGTTGCAGAGTGTTCCAAATACACGTTTTTCAACGAAACTATTAAGCGTGCGTCCAACGTGCTGATCTACGAAAAGAACACACACTTCAGACGAGAGCTGTTAAGTACTTTCAAAATATCACGTACGTTAGAAACATCAATTCAGAGTACTCCAAAACCGCTAAAAACCGGCCTTCCCAAGGCGCTGTAGCTCAAAATGCACGCATCAGATACATACAAAACTACTATAGGGGCCTGCACTGAACCTTCCTAAAGACTTCCCACTAATAAAATAATATGGTCACCGCTGAAAGTCCCATAGGTACACGCAGCACGACGAGAACACTGCACGCCAGTTCAGAGCCTTGCGCTTAGCGGCGATGGCGTACTTGATGCTCGTGGCAGTGTCGCCCTTATCGCTCCCGCGCTTCTCAGCCTAAACGTGGGAAAAAGTTCCAAGTAGACGGGCGCCTTAATTTCTAACTTTAACTTTAATTCCTAATATAAATTAAGGCAGTGTTTAATTCGGTATGGCTTACCAAATATAAATAGTTTAGTTTAAAATTAATAAAAGAGGTCTTCAGTAAGGTGTGAAGTAGCCACGAGTGGCCTGCAACGAACATTCTCGTGGCGAGTGCAGAACGTTGTAGAGGACCCGGTGGTATGTTGCAGCAGCGGCGTCGGCGGCTTCTCCATGGGAAAGGGCACGCTGTTCGTGCCCAACGAGTTGTTCCGGCTGAACCGCGAGCGGCTGTGTGCGCGGCTCCGGGCCGACCCGGAGCTTCCGGCGGGCTCCGTGGTGCTGCTGCAGGGCGGCTCCGGGGTGCCGCACTACGACACCGACGTCGAGTACCTCTTCCGCCAGGTGAGTCCAGTTCAACAACCACGCCAGTTAACGTGCCAGCTTGCAGCGCCTTTTGCCCAGCAACATTTTGCCTAATAATGTCTTCCCCAGCGACTTTTCGCCTGACGGCACTTTGCCTATAAGCTTTTTCACTTTTAATTGAGCACTTTCGAAATCAACCTATGAAAAATGTCACTGCCCCTACCTGCATATACAGGATGATTCTGAAACCACGGGACAAACACTGAGAGGTGGTAGAGCTCACTAAAACAAACAATTATTGTATAGGAATATACGGGCGGAAGTGACGCGTTGAGGCACAAACACGAAAAAACATAACACATTAACGGAAACATAAAATGTTCATTAGCAGCATACTTAACGAGTGATTCCGTACGGAAAATGTTAAAACAGTTTCTGGAAATGCATCCACCAACAGTCACGATGCTTGGTGACCTCTACACATGGCGTGATTGGCTGACAATGGTGGCGTGCGTGAAACACCCGGCGTATTTGAATCTGTTCGCCAATCACTCCACCGACGCTAGCAAGCTTGCATTACTGTCGGTGGCAGCAATTTTGAGCAATTATTATAAACATTGCTGTAAAAAGGCATTTAGCGGCGACGTTGTAAATAAACACTGTGTTGCATTTCATGTGTTATTTTTGTTTTTGTGCCTCAACGCGTCACTCCCGCCCATATATTCCTATACAATAATTGTTTGTTTTAGTGAGATATACCACCCCTCAATGTTTGTCCCATGATTTTAGAATCACCCTGTATTTTAACGGGTACATTGACTGATCTGCGCCCAGTAAAGTTGGTAACGACGGAAGGAAAGTAGTCCCGTGTCTTAACGTTGAATTTAACGCACAAGGTAAATGTTTGTAAATACTGAACTTAGTTTCTTTTGCATTCGGTTTCTTCAATACATGTAATAGCAGCTTGGTAAAATATCTATTTTTTTTAAATATTTTTGCACTTTCGCTTGGCCGACGCACGAATAAAGCGATGCGGCCCGTGGCAATGTTAAATTTTCGTGTGGTGGATGAATACACAATTCGCGTACAAGTAGACCTTAAGCAGAGGCTTTCAAAAGAGTGCTCAGTTTACCGTGAACAGCCTTTAACAGTTTCTCGCCGAACGGCATTTGACCCAACGTCAAGCAAAAACTCTGCGCCCCTGCCAGTAAACGTCCTGAATATGATTGCGACTTTTGTTTTTGGAAATGAGAAATTTTCATCATCGGTTTATATTAAAAAAAAAAAAACATATGAGGAACCGCACAAACTTTTTTGTAACAGAATTTGTGGAAAAAAAACTTTTTTTTTTTTTAATTAATCGTGAACATTTAAAACTTGTTACTGCAGTTTTCTTTATCTGTAGTGATGCAAACGAACTGCAGCCGGCCTTGCAAACCTGTAACTACATTTTGTAGGCGTCTACCTGTATTAATTACAAGGATCTTCGCACTTTCGAGTGAGCGATCATTTAGGTGTTTATTTGTTCTTGGAGTTCCTCTTTTGTTTATGGTACGTTCATTCAACTGCACAAGCTTTATTTTTGATTATGTTATTACTCAATCCTAACAAAAGATATAACGAGAAATACGGTATAAGAAGACATACAAAGGACAAGTGGTGGTTGCAAGCAAAATCGAGTTATAACATTTAACATGTCATCAGAATTTCAGCTGAGTCAAGAACCCTGAAGAACAAAAAAATGTAAGTACTAATATGTTTGAAATACTTTGTTGTAAATTCATTTGAACCATATTTATGATTTAGGTTTAAATTCGCGGCATTTTAGGAAAGCAAAACTAACGTTCTCCACGTAATCGAATATAAGATTTTACAGACTTCTATGTGTATAGTACCTAACGTTCCACGAAATCGTTAATATTTTGAGATGCAGACATTCATGTTTGTTTATTAAGATTTGTTCCGAGGGTAATTTGGTTTGTTTGCTTCCGAAATATTTGCAAGAAAAACCGTAAGGATGTCAGGGGAATTGCATTATAACTTTATACTTAGCTTGGGTTTTCATTCGAGAAATTTGCATACCAAAAACAGCTCCTTTGCATTCTTCCTGTTGAAGAGCGTCTAATTGTGGTCGTTCGTGATCCGGTGCACTTATTGGTTAAGGATGCCGCAGCTGTTTTGTTTTTTTAAAACAAGAATGCCAACCCGAATAACTTTATGTTTGTGTAATTAAATTTATACTTACATACATCTTTCACAATCAGTAATTTTTAGTGAACTAAAGATCAACTTATTCTCTCTTTCTTTCTCTCTCTTTTTTATCTTTCTCTCTTTATTTATCTTTCTCTCTCTTTCTCCTTCTCCCTCTTACGTCCTTTCTTGACATCTACAGACACACAGTGGCGTGCGCGTTATTTACGCGAAAACAGTTTCAATAATCCAATCTCAGTTAGCTGATATGTAGGAACCAAATGAATGTGCTTGACGAGACAGGCTACAAAAAATTCTGGTCAACTTGTGACAGGAGCTGATAAACCGGATCGTACCCTTTGTTACCTTTGCACTTGTCATGTATGTCACCTCACTTGACCTGTCCAGAAAAATTCGAACAGAATTAAGCAATGGTGTTAACAGATTTATNCCCTTTGTTACCTTTGCACTTGTCATGTATGTCACCTCACTTGACCTGTCCAGAAAAATTCGAACAGAATTAAGCAACGGTGTAACAGATTTACGCACAGTTGTTTATGGTAACACGTCTTCTAGCCAATGCGTCTTTTGTTTTGTGGTCGTTTTCGGCAATGCAGTTGATCGTCTGAGAAGCCAAATTTTATTTAACAAAAATAAATGTATATAAATTGTTATCCTAAATAAAAGAAGCACAGGAATTGACAAAATGTAAAATACTCGCAAAGTTGACGGTTCATTACGGAAGTTAGGGCCCGCGGCACTTAACTACCTGTTTGTATTCGCTAACATTTTCGTTTCTTTTTTATGTTGGCTTTAGGTCACGTAACGGTAAGAACGCCAGTTCGTGGTGTTATACACCCGGAAACAAATGAACAGATAAGAAAATGCCCGATAACGCAGTTTGTTTTACTTCTATCGTCAGGAATTTACTCTTTATTTGCCCTTGCCGTGTGTTTCTTGGGACGGGCTAATTTCACTTCGCAAAAATTTATTATGTTCTAGTCGTGCAAGGAAGGGCGCTACCTACTTACTGCTGTTTATTGTGACGTACGTTATATCATGAAAACCCCCCGATGTTAGATTTTTGCTTGCTTTATTTTGTGAGGGTGAATATTTAACCAAGCGTGCAGGATAACTACGTTGCCATTTCCGTATCACTGTTAGCAGGGGCCGCGGTGGCTGAGCGGTTAGACTGCTCGCCTCCCACCAAGGTGAAACCGGGTTCAATACCCGGCCGGGTCTCTCCGGATTTTCGCAATTGGGGATCGTGCTGGACGATGCCGCTGGTCGCCGGCGGGGTTTCCTCGGGGATCTCCCGTTTCCTCCACCCGTGCATTCCGGCGCTGATCCATTCCCACCTCGTTTCACCGTCGTCGGCTCTCGAGACCTCGTTGCTAGGAGCCGCCCAAATATCTCAACACTCAACATCACTGTTGACACAAGCAATGAATTTAAATAGTTTTACTGAATTTGCGAATAATTATTTACAGTTACAGGCAATGGTGCGGCATGTACAACAAAACTCAGGCTGTAACAACAGGTATTTTTTTCATAGATTTAGTGAAACAAATGTTCAGAATGTCTTTTCGACGGTCGAGTAAATGTGAACTCTGTATTTCAGTTTTCAGGGACAGCCGTTGAAGCGTCTAAAACTGGTAACATCTTCCTTACGTAGCTCGCACACGTTATTTCAATTCGTGAGCTTGCGTGCATATTGGTCTATGCAGCTGATTTCAGCTGTTCTAGCCTTCAGGGTACGTTCTGGTGGTTCGAGGGACCGTTCCACTACTCCTTATCTACTACTCGACGGCTGTGGTAACACATCACCTAGCCGGTTCCGACTACGGTTAGTTTGCGATAAATACAACGTTTCTTTGTGAAAAGATAAGCGTTTGAACGTCCTCGTCGAAACACGGGCACTGCTCGTAGTGTTCGCAAATAATTCCTCGTTAAAGAAACCACCTGCTTTCAAGTTAGAGTATTAGAACAAAGGGGCGAATTGTTTGAGGTAAATAACGCATCTAGTTTATGTCTTGAGGAGTTAATAATCAGACGTTGTAATGAAGCAACAAGTTGTCTGCCTGGCATTTCAGTACAATAGCACATTACTGTTACAATTTTCTCTCAAAGTCAACGGGCTGGACCAAGTTCGTTATGAGTTGGAGGTTTTAATGAAATAAAAAAGTTAATAATAATTTCCTGGTTTTATTTACAACTCCTAACGAAATTCTCTCGACTCAACATCTCACAATAAATTTATATCACTTGCTGTTTACGATTAATTATTTCAATCAACACAATTTACAATTACATCAAAGAAATTAACGTAATTAAATAATTAAAAATCAGTCCCAATAGACAGTGTATCAAAACCCATTCAATTATTTTACAAATTATACGTCCATATTAGACATTTCCAATATTTACAATAAAGTCCGTATCACATGTTATTCAGTCCCACCACAGTTCAGTCCAGGTCCCACCAGTCCGCGATGTTCTAGAGTTCTCCTAGCGCCCTCATGCACAGTAGCCGTCACTCTACACCTCAGTTACATTATTTGATCAATATTTGTTTTCGTTTCTTCTTTATATTGAGTTATTTGTATATGGTCTTATACACACACTGCACACTTGTATTACTGTTAGTTTGAGGTTATGTTTGGGAGTATTATTTATATTTGGTCTTTGGTGTGTTCTTTGTTTTTAAATGTTCTGTACTTATTGCATTAGGCGTAGTGTAACTTTGTGTACGTAATTCAACCGGTGGTATTTCTGATTAATATTTACATCGTCACTAACAGACGAGTTATTGTTCAAAGTTTTAAGGGTGTCGGACCCCAAAGAAATTGATTATTTTTAATTGTATTAAATATTGTTCAACTCGTACGTATCGTATGTGATGACATTTTGTATTTTATATTTTTGAATAATTTGTTGTCAAATACAAAATTCTTCTGTTTTGTTGCAGCCGCTACTGATTGACATAAATGTAATCACCAAATAACAGTTCATACATAAAAAAAATATATATGCAAATATTTATTTTTAACATTTATATGCGTGTGTCCTTTTATTTGGTGATTACATATGTGTCACATGATAACCCATGGGATTAGTTTACTTTGCAATTTTTTTTTTATCTGTATAACTTATTTATAGTATTTGTTATTACGGCTGCAACAAAACAGAAGAATTTTGTATTTGACATCAAATTATTCAAATAATATAAAGTGAAAAATTTTTATTCGAGATAAATATCATTACATACAATGCGTACGAGTTGAACAATGTTTTTGGGGGTCCGACGCCCTTAACCACGTGTATTTAGACGATCGCGTCAAGTAAAATGTGAAAGGCAAGCAAAAATGTCGAAGGGGACGTTTAAGGCGCCCGTCTACCTGGAACTTTTTCCCACGTTTAGGCCGAGAAGCGCGGGAGCGATAAGGGCGACACTGCCACGCGCATCAAGTACGCCATCGCCGCTAAGAGCAAGGCTCTGAACTGGCGTGCAGTGTTCTCGTCGTGCTGCGTGTACCTATGGGACTTTCATCGGTGACTATATTATTTTATTAGTGGGAAGTCTTTAGGAAGGCTCAGTGCAGGCCCCTATAGTAGTTTTGTGTGTATCTGATGCGTGCATTTTAAGCTACAACGCCTTGGAAAGACCGTTTTTTAGCGGTTTTGGAGTACTCTGAATTGATGTTTCTAACGTACGTGATATTTTGAAAGTACTTAACAGCTCTCGTCTGAAGTGTGTGTTCTTTTCGTAGATCAGCACGTTGGACGCACGCTTAATAGTTTCGTTGAAAAACGTGTATTTCGAACACTCTGCAACGCAGTTCAAGCGCCAGGTAGACGGGCGCCTTAAAGAGTTGTTCCTCTCTAAGCTGGAACAGTTGTCTCGCCAACGGTACAGGAGGCGTCAAATGTGTTGGAACAGCACAGCGGATGCGTCCACAACGTGGACATTGTTATCGCGCTTGCTGTCGCACGCTCTCCTCTGCGAAACGTCCTTGTTTTGGCCGTCTCGTGACGGGAGCTGTTTTTTTCCTTACGTGGAGTTCCTCAACAACAAACGCGCGCGCGCACTTCGCCTCACTTCCGTGTTTGCAAGGAGGCGCCGGTGTCGGGCGAACTGTTATCTCCAACCTTCCAGTCGTTCCTGTTTACGCTCGTGCACTAGATAAACACAAGTGCGGCGATGCCGTGCTGCTGCTTCGCAAACATCGCCGAGCTGCAGACAAACCACTCGTAGCAGCTGCAGTCACTGAAGGAAACATATTTCATTGTTACAGTTAAAAATATCAGCGCAATTACAGCGCGTAGGCCGTAGCGACAAGGTGTTTTCTTTATTTTTCGTCCGATGAAGAAACTTGAATACGCGAAGCGGAG
>NQII01003835.1:23939-42362 GCA_002778355.1 Clitarchus hookeri | reverse complement strand
TCTTCCTTTAGCCTCCTTCACACAACAACACGGTTGTTTTGCGAGTGTTGTTTCCTGCCTGAGGCCACGAAGTTTAGACTGGGAATCGACGTTAAAGAAATTCCTTCTCCATGCAGCATCAACTTTAAAGATAAATGTCTCAAACAAAAAAAATTCAACGCTACTTTTTTTCTTTTTTTTTTTTAGAATACTACCGTGTTATATATGTACTCTTATAGTCAACATGGTATAATCTATTCTGTTTCTTTTTCATTTAGAGTTGGTTATTTACGTGAATATTTATTATTATTTCTTCATTGGTTTCCTTTAAATATAATTATTTTTATATCTAATATTATATTTATTTAACCTAGATAATTTAATTTAAAATATCAGTTNTTTAACCTAGATAATTTAATTTAAAATATCAGTTTGTGGATCTAAAAATTTAGTTTTACTCTAGGTTATTCTTTGGCGTTATTCATTATGTAATATTTTATTTGTTAATTTATTAATTATTTGTTAGATTTTTTTTCGTTGGTATTTTATTTATATTTAATGATTTAGTTCATTTTATTGAATTAAATTGTAAATTTAATGTAAAATTTTGGAGAAAAAATGTAAAACATAAATATGTACCAGATTTCTTGACGCGCTAGTATTTCTTAAGGAATGTCGCGTAAAACGTTTTTGTTTGCAAAATGTATGATTAAAATTAATGCATTTAGAAGGAATTTTTTTTTCTAACTGATTCCCCGTTTAAACTTCGTGGCTGCAGGCCTGGTAGACAGCGTCCTTGCGGGGTACGTATGACGTAAATTAATTCCAAATGCGTCAACTGAAGTTTGCAGGTTTTAGGAAGCCAGTACAGAAAAACTATAAAAGGGTAATCCTAGATGGGTAAACTGTTTTCGCCAACTTTTTGAATAACTGCACTGCAACATTGGTGCATTTATTTCGCATATCATCTTACGCCGCGATATCATATATAAATTTACGGCGTCGAAAATAGCTCGGCAGATATACATCGTTCTGATATAAAATATTGGCCCTCATAGTTAATAAAAATAATTCTGTGGGATTGCTGTATCTTCGTTTCTTTCATCGTCAACTGAATTCGCACAGTAAAAAATCCTATTGCCTGGTTCGATCAATAGAAAAGCGTTTTACGGTTTGGTGTTTCAAATCAAAATAGAAGCATGTTTTTTTTATTTAACTTAGTAGCATTACATTTTCGTAGTCGACGATTGTTTTTATGAACAGGCCAACAGAAGTAAATGTTGAAAGTTGGATGTTTTAAACCAGAGTACTGTATAAATATGCGCTCGTTCGAATGCATGCCCCTCTGTTATTTGGTAAAACTTAAGACTTGGGAGTTATTTTTTTGCCTGTGAAACTTGTGTAGTAAGCAGTAGCAACTTCGTTGTATGTACTTCGAATTGAGCCAAGGCGATGGGAAACTTTAGGGGGTTGGGCTAAGCGGAGGGAGGGTGAGGTAACCTTATATGTTATTATATTTTTACAATATGTTTTTTTTTTTTTTTTTTTCGATTTTTGTGATTTTTCTTGATTTTTTTTTTTATGATTTAATGGTGAGGAGGGGGTGAGGTGAGCTTAGATAGTGGTGTGGTGAGGGGGGTGGGGAAGTCCTGCGGTTGAAAAGCGAGCTCTCCGAATTGGATGAGAAGGGCATTGGGGCTCGTTTTTTTTTTCAAAAGGGTGGTTCGGTGCTTTTTTTTTTTGAGGGGAACTAAGGAAATTTTAAAGGGAAAAAGGGAAATTCTTAGGGAAATGTTAGGTGTTTTTGAGTGTTTAAGGGGGGAAAGGGAAATTCGTGACGTCACCCAAGATGGCGGCCGGCGCCTCAGCCCCGCAGCCCTGGTCCTCGGACCTATGATAACTTTCTCATTTCTACCGTGGTGAAAACTCCGCAAGCCAAAAGGACCGATAGGCCGTGCTTTCGCAGTCCCTACACATACCGAGTGTCGGGATCAAGCCAGCTTTTGCCCTTTTTAGCTCAACGCGAGGTTTCTGTCCTCGCTGAGCTGGCCTTAGGACGCCTGCGTTATCATTTGACAGATGTACCGCCCCAGTCAAACTAAGTTGTTGGTAGAGTAGAGGGCTGCGCTTGCCGGCAGGATATGCGGGCTTCTCGTCACGCTCGTGCGGCGAGGTCTCGGGCAAGTCGTGCGGTCGCTCCTCCATCTCTAACCATCGCCTGTCCTTAACCATAGGCAAATGAGCGTGGCGAGTTACGGGCCCACCCCGCCCGCTCGTACCCTCTGGTACTCCACTTTCGCCAGCTTCTATCCTGCTGAGTTTCGACAGCCCCTTCCTGTTCAGCCCTTCTTCTTCGAGGCGTTCCGATGCGATAACGTGTGTATTACGTTCTTTAACGTCTAAAGAGACGTTAACTTTTATTAATGGCTGGATTTTCGGACCAGGCCTCCTTTTGGTAAAGATTAGTCATTTTTGTACCTTGCAACTAGAATTGTATGTTATACTCATGTAATTCATATGTTTGTTTGTGCTCGTAAAAAAAAAAAAAAAAATAATTTTAGTATCGGCAGCCTCCGGTTTATTGAGCACTTCTGAAAACACTCTTTACGATATATTTTTCTACTCAATTTGTATAATGGGGCCGTGGTAGTGTAGTGGTCAGACTATTCGCCTCCCAATTAGGCGAACCGAATTTTCGCAGGTAGGAATCTTGCAGGACGATGCCGCTAGTCGGCTGATTCTCTCGGATGATTCACCGTTTCCACCGCCCTTGCATTCCGGCGCTGCTCCATACTCACCTCACTTCACCCTTTATCGTCTCTCAAGACCTCGATGTTAAGAGCCGCACAAATCTCTCCATTCTACTTCTTCCGCCAGGTGTGAAATTAACAATGCAATGGACCCGATGTATGTACTTAAATGCATTCATCAACCGGAGCTGTGAAATTGTTAGGAACGTGAATACTTGGACAAAAATGCCGATCCTTACTCTTAAGGGCAATCAGTAAACATTAATAAACGCCTCAAGTTCCCCTCCCGCCATAAGGAAGCATTGCTGCGGCGATTGAGAATATAAAAAAGCTTTACGTGTGGTCTGTTTCCTCAGAATGTTATCGTTGACTGTAGAGTTTCAATACTGCAATCTGTTCAGTAAAGATACAGCTCTGTCGCTGTAGTTTGAAACACTGTTTCGCAGAAGAATAAATGTCCTAACAGTAAGCCACTTACCGCGGTTTTTGCTGTCATTTCTCAACGACCACATTTGTGTTTCAGTGACCAAATTTATGAATAGGCAACAAAATATCGACTTTCCTTTCTCTCTTGAAAAAAAGGTTCACATTGAAATACTCCAGAGCGTTTCAAAAATTACAGACACAGCTGTTTACAATGAGGCCCCTTAACCACGTTAAATAAGCAGAAACTAAAATAATGCTGCCTATTAATTAAACGTTATGCTTTAAGAGTGCGTGCGGTTGGGACATATATTTACATATTTGACGTTAAACTAAGCCTACAGGTTTATGGAAGCCAACAGAGAAAAACGAAGAAAGGGCAATCTTAGATAATGGTTTTTGCGTACTTTATGAGCAAATATTTTGCCAGACTCATGCATTTGTTTTGCGTAATGTCTTACGCGTCGGCAATGACATGTGGACATTTATGTTATCAGTGGAGTGGAGTGGAGTGGAATTAAGAGTTTTGGATGGCTCTTAACAGCGAGGTCTTGAGAGCCGATGAGGATGAAACGAGGTGAGTTGGAGTAGCCCCGGAATGTAAGGGCGGGGGAAACGGGAGATCCCCGAGAAAACCTGCCAACCAGCGGCATCGTCTGGTACGACTCGCACTTGCGAAAAAATAATGCCAGTAACACCTTGAACGAAACGCATCACACTCTACGTAAAATATTTGCTCACGAAGTTAGTAAATATGGTTACGTTGTATTTCCCTTTCTTGCTTTATTTTTCTTCTTAAAATTATATGATACGATCAATATCGGTAGCGTCGATTTATGTCGCACGCTCTCTTAAAGTACGACTTTAAGACGTGGAACTACTTTTCTCTATCGCTGCTCCATTAGTGGGAGCACGCATGTCGGTGTGCCGTCAAAATACGCGCAGCTCAGGACGTTTTTATTTTCAAGTGTTTATTTCGAATGTTTTTAATATAAACAGTGAGTGGGAGATTGAGATGGAACATAATGCTTCCCCCTCGCCGGCGAACAAGGTGGCGTTGTCCGAACACATCAGGTAGTACTTGTCTTAGGTTCCCAGTGTTATCATTCTGATCTCGGCTTCCCTTGAGCGTTCCAGAGGGAAGTGCTGGTTGTAATGGTTCATTAATATAGGTCATAGCATGTTCCGCCCCCATGCGCGTCGAGCAGCTAGGTCCGGAGCTAATGACCCCGTTGTCGACGAGACATAGAGCCATAAAAAAAGAACTCCGTCGGCAGTCGTACAGAAATAACACCCGGCGGCATTTATCTTGCGAGTCGTCCTCCCCCTCGCACTTTTTCTTTCTCGCGAGACAGAGGATAACTGTTGCCAACGACCGGTGTCGATCCTTACCAGCGTCCAGGTGTTGGACCCAGTGCTTGCTACTCTGTCCGGGCGCCGCTGCCTGCTGGGTGCCAATTAAGGCCCCCGTCTACCTGGAACTTTTTCCCACGTTTAGGCCGAGAAGCGCGGGCGCGATAAGGGCGATACTGCCACGCGCATCAAGTACGCCATCGCCGCTAAGCGCAAGGCTCTGAACTGGCGTGCAGTGTTCTCGTCGTGCTGCGTGCACCTATGGGACTTTCAGCGGTGACCATATTATTTTATTAGTGGGAAGTCTTTAGGAAGGTTCAGTGCAGGCCCCTGTAGTAGTTTTGTATGTATCTGATGCGTGAATTTTGAGCTATAGCGCCTTGGAAAGGCCGTTTTTAGCGGTTTTGGAGTACTCTGAATTGATGTTTCTAACGTACCTGATATTTTGAAAGTACTTAACAGCTCTCGTCTGAAGTGTGTGTTCTTTTCGTAGATCGCACGTTGGACGCACGCTTAATAGTTTCGTTGAAAAACGTGTATGTGGAACACTTTGCAACGCAGTTCAAGCGCCAGGTAGACGGGCGCCTTAAATAAGAAGCTTACTTCAGGTCGCTGACCAATAGATGCGCTGCGGCTGCCAGGGACGTTCTGAGGGGTGCGTTACAGGTGCGGCAGCACAAGGACTCGTTCTTGGAAAAAAAAATTGTATTTAATAAAAAGTATTTAAATATTTAGGATTCATCTGTTGTGAGTTATATATTTTTTCACGCTAAAATGTACAGGATGAGTATAAAATAATGCCCCAACTTTGAAGGTCTATAATATCAAAACCAAACAACCTACAGCCTTGGTTGACCAATCAAATGAACCGTTTGTTTACCATACTTTCATAGATGTTCAATGTGACCACCATGAGCGGCCCGAACGACATCTACGCGATAATCAAACTCGTTCCACGCTCTTGTCAGCATGTCCGGTGTTATGGTTTGGATGGCGTCCGTAATTCTCGTTTTGAGGTCGTCAATGTTAGCCGGCAATGGTGGACGAGACACTTGATCCTTTGTGTACACCCATAGAAAAAATCATTTAAATATTTGTTGTGACAGCTGGGCGCGCGTTAAAATTTACGTCGCGCGCAATAAAAACACGTTGTGTTTCTAAAAAAAAATATATTGTCACTTGTTGAAACTGTCTAAAATGTTTTATTCTTTATGAAAACATATTTGACATACAATTTTATTGATTTTATAATGTATGAGGAAGTTTGGAAGTGTCAAAGGTTAGTGCACGCACGCAGCGATGTAAACAAAACCATAGAAATTGGAGGCTGCGGCCATAGGTATATACGTCACGTCAGTCTGGTCCAGATGTCATCTTGGGATGGTCTGGCCTGGTTACTCGCCGTGATTATGGCATTTATTTTGCGCCAAAAGTCTGGGAAGTGGGTATTCAGAGTCTCTGGTTTCCTTCTTCTCGGACTAGGCTTCATCAAGACAAGGTGCACCTCAGAGCGCTGCTCATAATTATTATAATTAGGCCCAGTGACTTTTCGCGTAAAAATCGGAGCACACAGTAGACTTCAATACTATATACACACCTCAGCTGTTGTTATACCTCCATTGGCTGCTGGTGCCGTGTACGTCTTTGACCAAGCCACTCAGGACTAAGTGACTCCGACACTGAACCTTCGTGATTCGTGTGCAAACGGTTAACACGGGCCAGAACATTTTTTAGCCAATCAAAGCAGCTGGACGACCCTACAGTGCTTTGGACTGTATCTTGTCTCGAAATATTTTCGCGAAGCATCACTGCCCTAATTATAATATACTGCTACGAAACTGCTTAAATGTGTTAAGAATGTAGTAAAATGTTACAGTAAATTACTTTAAACAGTGGACAGGTTAGGAAGAGGCCCAAATTATTGAGATAGCGTAGTTACTGCGAGATTTAAGCCTAAGTCCTATATCATATATGGTAAATTATTGGTAATAAGTGGTTTTGGCGGGAAAGTACCAACAAAGGGAGGACATATAATAATGCTTGTAGGACATCCCAAAGAACACTCTTATAAGAGGAACAGTTTGTTTAGTCGAAAAATCAAGTCAAATTTTAATGTGTCGAATAAGTTGTAGATTTCTACCCAAAGAGCACCCTGAGAACTTTAAATTTTTCCATGTTTTACTCACTGAAAGCCGTTCATAAATTAGAGATGGTTTTGTCACTTTTAATGAAGTTTGCCATTTTGTGAGAGGATGTCTGATTTTGAATGATGAGCAGTGGCGTGTGGTGAAGTGTTGCAAGGTAAGCTGGTGCTTGCTCACTACTGTACATTCTCGGTGCAGGAGTCAGTAACCACCGTGCAGCCTAGGGAAACTGAGTGCATTCCGACCAATCACAAGCGAGCAGCGAGGGACCCATTACACGCGTCCTGTGACGTCAACTGCCGAGCTACGTTTTACTGGCGGGAGTGTGAACTAGCAAGCAACGGGGTACAGCACACAGCTAACGCCAGCTTACCTTGCAACAGTTCACCATGCGCCACTGCTGATGAGAAACATTTTGTTTTGTAAGGCAGGCAAAGGGACTTTGTTTAATTTTGTGCTATGTGTTATGAAGTACTAAATAAACTGTTTCATTTCTATATTTTTTTTTAGCAAGTTTAATTAAACAAGGCATAAATTTCATCGTTTTTTTCTTTGTTGTAGACACTAGTCCCACGCCCCAACGTGTTATTACGATCCTTAAATGAGAAGTGTTGACGAATGATATGTTTTGTGTTATTGAACAAGGAAATTTATTTGTTGTCTTGAGTGCTATGGTAATATGCAAGTGATCTCTGCCTCTTATGCTATATCAATATCTTGTAATTCATTCATCCATATTTAAAAATAAAATTAAAAACCCATTTTATAAAATTGTACGTTGTTCCAAAAACCTCTCTCTTTCTATCCAGTTCGCCCGCCCACTCTTACACTACTGACTAGTTCCAATGAGAAAGATTTCATTACTTTTTGCCTTCAGGACAAACAGAAGGGATTACTTTTTTCCTGCACTTGACTGGCGACAGGTTGTAGACGTGTTGGCACACAATTTCCACATCGTCAAAAGTAATAATAATTCAGAAACCAAGAATCGTTTTAAAATATCATATCTGACAAAGGAAATTTTTTTTTGCCTCCAAGAATTGCTTATTTCAACTTACTGCTTAAGAAGGATTTCTGAATTTCACCTCCAATTTGAGAACCCGTCATAGGCCATAAAACATTAAGCAGATAAAAGGTACCAACACCGCCATAGTGAATGACTATTTTACTAACGTACAAATTACGCTAAATTAAATATAGCTGGCGAAAATACATCTTATGTTGTCAGTGTAAATTTGTTTCGCAAATAGAGCTTTAGAAAACCTATTTGGTATTTTGTTGTTAAAATGACGGTGATGTAGTCTTCGTCATCGTGTCTTCGTAATGTTAGTGTTGATTTATTGCAGTATTATTATACTGCGTTATTTTTCGACGTTCGTCACATATTTATCAGTATGTTTGAGGCAAAGTATTCTTACTGTGTGTAAACAAGTACGGATCTATCTCCTGAGTGGTATTCGCTTCTTTTGAAAGGGTTTCCTTAACTACTCGTTGTTTGGGCCTTTTGTTTTCTGTGCGTGCATTTATTTTATATTAAGGAAAAATTGTTTATTTGCAATAAAAAATTATTTTCCGGTCAGGAATTTTAGAGGAACTAATATGTAGTGGATTATTGTTAGTTAACGATTCACGTGATCGAAGAAGAGATTCTGGCAGGGAGAAGGCGAAAACGGGTGAGAATGGAGGAAGATCGTCAACATATTTCCGAACTGGTATTTAGGTTTCACGCCGATCGTGTTCAAGTAACGGGGACACTGCCTGCGACACTATCGTTGGATATAATCCATTTTGTAGAGCTTGTGAGCCACATTCGTAAGCGTTTGGCAGTGTTACATCAGTAAAAAAAAAAAAAAAGTAAACAAATAAAAATATAAAATTTTTTAGCATATGCAAGCTTTAGTGCGTGAAATCGATATTTTGTATGAAAAAGTGTTAACGAAGTGTTGGACACGTTATTGGTAGTTTACATTGTGGCCGCCAAGTCAAATCACACCAAGGGCATGATGATTGGCCGCACAAATAATATGCTCTGGCCTGTATCATTCCGAGCGCTACCCGTTTCTGTAGAGGGCGAGTTCTTGTAGCGCACTGTTTTTTTTCATCCGCTCCTTGTTAACTCCCCNTCTAGAGGTTGATAGGTAATTTTACTCCTCCTCTATTTTCTGTTATTTTTGTGCTGATTCCTTCAGTAGATGATGCAGTGGATTGCTTCGTTACCGATTTTGTCATTCCTTACTCAACATCGTCCCATCCCTTCGGCCATTAATAGCTAGGAAATAAAGTACGTTGCTATTGTTACTGTGATACCATTTTTGGTACGAAGTTGATTCATTTCGGGTTCACGTGATTTAGTCTTGTTTTTTCAATATCCACCAAGTTATGGTTACGTGGCTTCAGCACGGTAAGTTAACTCGTCAACCCCCCACCCCCCGTCTAGGAAGGAAGCGTCCGGACATGCACAGAAGGTACGTATGCACAGTATGTTGGAGCTGCGTCATGCTGGAAGTACTCACTTCGATCTCCAAGGAGCATCTTCAAGTAGCTCGGAGAACGTTCCGTCAGAAACACACAGCGAACCCGTCCACGTAAACGCCGCGGCAATAAAAACCCACGCGAGGCTTCTCGTCTCACTTCCCGTGTGCTACGCCTGAACTATGCTTCTAGCATATGTGTATACCTAGAGAGGAGTTGGGCTATTGCCTCACACTGTTGTGCTGCGAAACCAAAATCTCGATCACTTTTTGTGGGGCAGTTTGGAGGGATTAGTAATTTCGTAGTTATTTAATGCAATGTATGCATTTGTGTTATAACTTATACCTAGGGGCAGTGATATTTCGCGAAAAGATTTCGAGACAAGATACAGTCCAAAGCACTGTAGGATCTTCCAGCTTCTTTGATTGGCTAAAAAAAATGTTCTGGCCCGTGTTAACCGTTTGGGCACGAATCACGGAGGTTCAGTGTCGGAGTTACTTAGTCCTGAGTGGCTCGGTCAAAGACGGACACGGCACCAGCAGCCAATGGAGGTGTAACAACAGCTGAGGTGTGTATATAGTATAGAAGTCTACTGTATGCTCCGATTTTTACGCGAAAAGTCACTGGCCCTACTTATACCGAACAACTTGTTAGTCTATTTCTTGATTGCGGCAGTGTTGTGACGCAACATCGTGGCGGTTTTGCGCGACTTTAAGTAAATTCTAGCCGTTGGTACAGCAAGTGTAACTTATTTCAAGTATAATAACGGAACGAAGCTTTTTTTATTGTTATATAAATCAATTCAGCAGTATTTCAAGTGGTTGATACAAGTGCAGCTAAGTTTTGTTTAACGATTCACTTTAAAAAAAATAGCCTCGAAATGCTTGCTTTTCTCTTCCATCGACGTGTGCTTCACAACAGGTAATTATGCAGTTGCCTGTGTATCCTAGTAACCGATCGAAGGAACTAGGAGTTGGTGGCCATGCATGCCCACGGAAATCACATTTCTTTTTTTATTCCCTCGGAGCAGTTATCGGCTTTCTTGTGTTTCGATTTCTTTCAAACACGCCGTATAGCCCTGTAGGCGCAGGTTACTGGCCACACNGGGGGGGGGGTGCAGCAAGTCTCCGGCCAGTGAGCTGTCGAGCTGCTGCCGGCCGGGAGACGCCATGTTCAATGCGCGGCGCGGGAATATAATTACCTGGGCCGATGCATTATGCATGCGGCTGGCAAGGGTCGGGGTCAGCGTGAGGTCACCTTTCCCCCCTCCCCCTTTAACACCTTCCACTACGGCCAAGCGACTGCAAGTTGTCGAGGGGGTAGGTATTTACATAGGAACCCTCCCCTGTAACTGAAGTCTGTTGCAGCCAGGCTTTCAGGTTGAAACAGAAGGTAGGCAGCGCTGAAGGTAGAAGTACAAAGTGGTTTCCAACTATGGAGCTCTGCAACATGCAGAGTTCACTACGAAAAGTATCTCGAAAGTACGATTTAGTTTGCATTTTAAAGAGAAAAAAAAACATATTTGCTCAAATTTATTTAAAATTTAGCTAAAAGATTGTTTGCTATAATTTATTTATTTGAATGTTTTAAATAAGTATGTTATGCAATTCTGTTTCTAATAGAATATTAAGTGTATTTTATTTTGAATGCTTAAATAGACATATGGTCGGAATGCAAGTGTGGGGGAAACGGGAGATCCCCGAGAAAACCCGCCAACCGGTGGCATTTTCTGGCACGATTTCCACTTGCGAAAGTCCGGTTGTGACCCAGCCGGGGATCGAACCTAGTTCTCCTTGGTGGGAGGCGAGCAGGCTAACCGCTCAGCCACCGCGGCCCCTGCTCTAATTGTATGTAATTAAAACTAATAATAATGTTTACAAATATTTTTAATAAATTCGGTTGTAAAAATGATAACTTTCGTGGCTGAAGTGGAGTAGTTGACACGGAGCTCGTTGCGTTTGCGTTGCGTTTAAGTTCAGGTATAGATCGCGCAGCGTTGTGTTCACAATGAATTAAGGGCGATGCGGAGGTAAGTTTCCCATGCTGGAAGTTGGGCCAACGTCGCAAAATAACCTAAAGGTGTTGTAGTTTTGGCCGATCAGATTCAAGGGACGGTTCTTAGTTGTTTTGTTTCCGTGCTCGTTTTTATTTCTACCATCTTCCATCTGCATTTTATACTGTACATTATGCCACGATTGAAACCGAAATTAAATTTGTAATTTCGTTCGTGTGTACGTAAATGATAAACATATTAATGACTACAAAACCTGTGGAATTAAAGAAAATTCATGGGTCCAGTTGGCGTCAGTTTAGGCAATAACTGAGATTATTGCCACACAATGCAACATATTTTTTTTAATATCACAACTGCTCGTAGGTGCATTTGCTTGCAAATAAATACATATTTACACTACCATTTTTTCAGATACCAGCTACAACATATTTGAAGTACTGAATCACTACGTTTGATAAACGAGCCTTTAACTTCAGTGTTGAAACCATCTGTGGTTTCATGAAAAATATTTTGGCACGGAGTTAGCAAAGTTAAAAATAACGAGCCCCTTGTTAACTGAAATGTGAGTCGGCTTTAACGTCTCGTCGACAGCGAGGTCATTAGAGACACAGTTCATTGCTCGGAGAAGGAGGTACGAGGAAGGAATCGGCCATTGCCTTTAATAACGAACCATCCCAGCATTCATGCGGAATGATTTTAACACAGGACTATAAAGTTGTGCAGTTGCCCTTGTTTCGGTAGCCTCGCACCCCTTCGGCGCTTATTGTTCCCGTGGATTTATGCTCGGTAAAAGAACCCCGGCTCTCCTGCTCTATATTTTGTATATTACCGTCTACACACTTTTCGACGTCGTAAACATAAAATATTGTTTTATTACGTATCTTGAATGCCCTTCTACAATGTGCTTTCTGGTAGGGTTCTGGTTTAGGAAAGTTACATTCTAACCATATATCATATTTCAGAGACACACGGTTTTGAAAGAGAAAACTTTTCATAAGGGCGACTACGTCTTCGGCGCATCGCTACCTGCTGTCCAGGGGAGACGGCTAAAGACATCACTTAGTGCCCACGGTCGCTGGCTCCTCCCGCGCTAACAGGTCCAACACGCCCACCTACAGTATATGCACATGCCATTAGCTTACTTCAGCAGCCTGATCATCCCTGGCTAGGCCACGACCTACGAACGACCTTCAAACGACCTTCAAACCCTCTCGGAAGCTCTCTCCTAATGGTAACCTTCACGAATGAATTTCCTGACTTGGTGACGCAAACTGTATTTGGTGTTGACAGGTCTAGAGGTTTTCCCTCAAAAGGGTCTCGTTTTTTCATTTAATCTATATACTCCTCGGCCAACCGTAATAAAAGGAGGGTGGGGGTGGGGGTCTTGCACAATACTCACCCCAACTTGCTCTTCAGTTCTGCACACACCCTCGTGTCTTACTTTGGGACTGGTGCAAAGCTCCCTTCGCACCAAAATCCCGGCTTGTAAACAGCCACGCCACAGTGGTGGGGTGAATGTGATCGAAGGTTGAAAATCAGTTTCGCTAGAATGATATTGTACGGATCGGAGGGACACGTTAGAACACACATGCTGTGAGACAACGTGGCATGTTATTTGCATGGAAAGTGAATAGTATAATAATATTGGAATTACGTATTTTCGCTACCTGTATTTTCTAGTTCACGCTTTTTTTTTTTAAACAGGAAATCACTACTACATAATAATATTTGCGTACCTTACCAGCAAAAATATTTTTATAGTACAGTCAAGTTATTTTGAGGTATACTTGAAACAAAACACCACTTTGGAGTACGATTACATAAAATGCCAAAAGTCAAAATAACATTTTGCACAAAGTTAGTGCATTGGTTAAATTGTAAGGTTAAATTTCGCATAAATAACAACTCATATTTCCTCTAAGTCTCTTTATTTAGAATACCTTTATCAATAATACTGGCACAGGATGAGTTTCCACGAGTGTCGTGGTTTTCTAAGGGCTCTGCCTACTAAGCCTGCATGTAACCACAAAGTTTAAATGGGGAATCAATGTTGAAAAAAAAAATCCTTAGTGCATCGATTTTATACATAACTCATTCGAATAAAAATATTTAATGCTACTCTTTTTAGATAATACTGCCATGTTAAAAAATGTTTAAAGAGTAAAGTTAATGTCAACTTTTATAAAAAAAAAAGTATTAAACATTGGAATTGGCAACGTTTGTCAGCGTGCCAGTATTCCTTAAGAGATGGATGGCACTTAGAATACTTTATTTTTGAAACTGTTATCTTTGAAATTGATGCATTGAGAAGGAATTCCTTTGGCATTGATTCCTCACTTAGAATCTGTGGCACCAGGCTTGGTAGGCAGTATTCTTAATATTTGTTGGGTATTGTGTTTTGTTAAGTTGGTATTAAAAATAAACTTTTGTACCCAGATTAAAGCAAGAACTCTTGGGATCTGACATGAAATAGAGTAGAGAAAGTTGATTAAACTCGTTTAAGTTGATTAAACTCGTTTATATCATGCGTCACATTTTTTTTTTTAACAAGAGAAAAATCTTTTATCAAACTGATTTTGTAAGCACAATTCTGTTTGAATTGACTGAAGCTACTTTTAATGTGTGTGTCGTCTTAAATGTGACATTCCTTTCGTAGTAAAGGTTTTATTTGAGACGCGAATCTGCAATGCGCAGTAAACCTGGCAACAGTGTACGTCGATGATCCCTCGACTAAAGTTATTCTCACTCTAGTCGGGATTTATAAATACGATATAGTTAGGAAGATCATCTCTGGATCACCTTTGGACGAAGATCCGAGTATCAACAAGGCCCTTAGAGTTTACAGAACTACGGCCGTATAATTTAAACCCTAGCGTATGTTGAGTGGACAGCGTTCGAAATAAATTGATGTGCATGACCAAGCATCTTTTCTTTATGTAAAGACAATAATAACAACAAATTTTTTACTTTTCCTGCCTCTCGTGCAATCTCGGTGGTGCAACTAACTCGGCAGCATGACACATTGTATGCTTTACCATTGTCATCTGCAGTATTCCGGCGAAAGTACAAAACATCGCCAAGTAAGGAAAATGTTCCGGATCTGAAAGAAAAAAAACAGTCAAGTCAAGAATCGCATCCGGGGACCTGGAACCACCAACCAGTGTTTCTGACATCGGAGTGTCGTGGTGTTGATAAAAAACAACTCACACACTTGCAATGTTAGGAAGATATTTTGCACGTGAAATTGCGAAAAAAAAATGCTTGAATTTACATGAATTTGTGTTGCTCGAAGTACTGTTTGTGAAAAACGCTCACAGCTCTGTTCTCATTTGAAAATTTTGCCTGTGTTACAATACTGCGCGAGAGTTAAAGTTGCCGTCATTTTTTTAATAAATTAACAAAGAAATTGCTTTTTTATGCTACGCGCTTATTCAAACGTTGATACGACTGCTCCAACATACGTGTTTCAGGCGTGTTCTGAAATTGCGAACTGTGGCTTTCACACTGAAAGGAAGGCCCTTCAGGAATACACATATTTATGTGTAGGGGCAGACTTCAGACACACAGACCAGCTGAAAACACTATCAATATGTTACACAAGTAAGTAATGTAATTCAGTAGACTAACGTGTTAATGACCATGTTACAGCATATGCAGCTTTGGAACAGATATGCCGTATTGTTGTTCCGAAGTGTTGTGAATTGTGATGTCAGTGATTGACTTGGTGTTATCCACACATGCTCCGTAATTGTAATGAGAATACCGCTTCTTAAATGACGTTGCAATATTATGATGTATTTAACAACATTACAGTTATTACAAAAAAATATTTCACCACTGCTTGCTGTAGCAAGAAACCAACATACAAAATTTACGTACTTTATTTGATAACACTTGACGTTTAGCAGATTTATTTATGTTTCTTGTAGTTGTAGACCTATACTTCCGCCCAAATAAGAGATTTGCATGGTTGCTTTAAGTATAATTTCATATTCAAGAAAATAAATAACTAGCTAGATTCAAAATCTAAGGAATAACGGGGCTGTCAGCTCTCTGAACAACGGTGCAGCGAGAAATAGCCCTCTATTTGCATTGTCTGAGTTGTCATTCGCATTTTACGACGTACTGTCTCCTCAAACGCCACATAAGTTTACAACAGTAGCAGTACTCCTTGCCTTCTATCTGGCCTGGTGATGCAGCTTATAATTAACATATTTTAGGGCACAGTACATTACATCGCAATCCTTACATTGGCAGGCCGTAAATACTGAACTTTAGTTTCAGAGCCGTGCCCATAATAAACGCTACCCGTCACCAGTTCTGATCGTCTTTCATGAAGTTGTGCCATTTTCGATGCGCTCGAGCATACCTGTTTGGCCAAAATTCGACCAAAGGGACCGAATAGAAACAAATATTTAACCTTTGATGTTTCGCCGTGAAAGTGTGCGCTCGGCGTCGAAATTATTGTGTTCACGTTTACTGGTCGTAGGCGTCCCAGAGCTTCCGTCATTGTAAACATTTTCACTACCGTCTCGAAACTTCTACAACACAATGCTCTCTATAGTTTGGCCGTAGCAAGTTTCGACATTTTTTTCCCTCTTCGAAATCGTGCGTTGATTCGTTATCAATAATTTTAGTTAACAGTTAAACACAAAATGCTGTCACACCGCATGGTATTTAGTTTTTACTGTAGGGTAGCGTAAATAGCTAATCGATAATCTATAATACGAACAGAATTAGCAAAGTGCAAAAAAAAAGGTCAACGTTAGGAGTAGCAAAGGTGCTTCTAATCACGGAGTCTGGAGTCAACGTTCATTTACGATAAACATGCTGGTGTTTTCTCTCTCCTTTAAGCATCGGCCACGCCCACAGAGTTTTACGTCAGCCAAGTTGGAAATGCCTCCAGGTCGGCGAAGGCGCTCGTGGTTTTTTTTTAAACCCGCCTACGGAATGACGTGGGCGAAAACAAAGCTAATTGTTTGATCGCGTAACTGTAATTGGATTCGCGCCCGCTTTCGTCATCGCGCGTCGCAAATCTAACTGCTGCGCCCGCTTAAGGCGTAGCGCCCGCGTAAGACGTAACGTAACGTCTGGGTTGAGAAACAACAACGTCTGTGCCGGAAGCGGCTAAACCAAGGTTTAGATAAAAAAAAGTCTGCCAAGTAGCAGTTTGGATTGTTCGACTGCGTGTTCATCATCATGCTAGTTAAAAAATATCGCATTAGAATTTTTTACATTAGATTGCAGGCCATGGCTTAAAACACCTCGATTGTCATTTGCATGTATGTATTTCTTTGACACTAAAAAGACTGGTAGAAAATTATTATAATGATGACCACCTGTCCGGTTGACAGCAAAAACAGCAAAATATTAATGTATTTAAAAAAAAAAATATGTCAACACTGAAACGTATGTACTGTGGTGCAAAATATTTCAGTATTAAATCCGCAATGCAAATTGTGGTGACAAGTTCATAAATTCGATGTGTCTNAAAGACTGGTAGAAAATTATTATAATGATGACCACCTGTCCGGTTGACAGCAAAAACAGCAAAATATTAATGTATTTTAAAAAAAAATATGTTAACACTGAAACGTATGTACTGTGGTGCAAAATATTTCAGTATTAAATCCGAAATGCAAATTGTGGTGACAAGTTCATAAATTCGATGTGTCTTTAGATTTTCCCACACTGAAGTTCTAATTATATTTTATGCACATATGATTTTAGAACTTGAAACATTTCACGTATGCTGAATCATGCTTAATTTAACGGCTCCAAAAACTATCATTATCACAAAAGTTCGTCTGCGTCCCGACAAAAGTTCAGAGAACTTGATTAGCTCAAAAAACCCAAAAATTCTATATTACCTTTTTGAAAAAAATTCAACCGTAATTGTTGTAGGTGTAAAAGTTTCAAATTAAAACTTTTAACTCTGAGTACCGTTTTCTTCCGTAGTCATCATCAAGTCATCATCTTCATAACTACATACAGTGCATCCTGCATCTCATCAGCTGATCAATACTTATCAAACGAGAGCATGTAAGGTTGGTTTACATTTGAATACTGAAGAATTTNTGCATCTCATCAGCTGATCAATACTTATCAAACGAGAGCATGTAAGGTTGGTTTACATTTGAATACTGAAGAATTTAAGACCTGTACTTATAACTCGTCAAGTACTCAGAAAATAAGTTTTGTAGTTTACGATTGAATGTTAAATCTAGCCAATAAGAATCGTAGGAAACCAAAGCAGCCAATAGAACCCGGAGAAAAAAAAATGGACAAGGGTGAAGATTATTTACATATATTTAAATATTTATGGTTACTACAAGTGTAATCGTTTTGAAAAACTCGCGATATGTTATAAAAGGGGGTGCCGATGGCGACATAGGGCAGTTACATTATTAAATCTGAAAAATATTAAATAAAAGTAAATTTAATAACCTCTTCCAGGAACTAAAACATGAGTAACAGTTCTGCTAAACACGAGAGAATACCGTCACCCGATTTGATAATTTAATGGATACAATTCCACGACACGGCACAACTCAAGTCCAAGATGTAAATACAGTTTCCCCGCCAACAACGACTGTCGCTGTGCTCTGGTTGGCCACTTCGTCTTCACTTGTACTTACGACAAAACACAAGTATATATAAAGTGAAGCAGTCTAACCGCTCCACAGCGGCAAGAATGTTAGGCACGTTGACGACGTGGAGAAAACACGCTCTTGAAAACTGAATTTGAAACCTATTTTATTTGGCATGTGTGAACTGGTTTATGTGAAAGCAAAGCGTATGCAGCTCGAAGGAGGATTCTTGAATCGAAAAACATTTCGCTGAGTATCTTGTAAGTTAACGTCTCGCTATGTTTATGGTAGTCCAGGGTACGTAACGTATCCTATTGTACACTGGAGAGCCAAAAAAAACTGGTATAGGCGTGCGTATGCAAATAACAGAGGTATGGAACCAGTCAGAGTAACGCGATGGGGTCGGCAGCGCCTATATAAGACAACAAGCGTCTGACAAAGTTGCTAGATCGGTTACTGCTGCTGCAATGGCAGTTTATCAAAATTTAAGTAAGTTTGAACGTGGTGTTATAGTCGGCGCACGAGAGATGGGACGTAGCATCTCCGAGGTAGCGATAACATTTGGATGTTCGCGTACGACCATTTCACGAGAGTACCGTGAATATCGGGAATCCGGTAAAACATCAAATCTTCAACATCGCTGCGGCCGGAAAAAAGATCGTGAACGAACGGGGACAAACGACGACTGACGAGAATCA
>NQII01003835.1:12110-23866 GCA_002778355.1 Clitarchus hookeri | reverse complement strand
TCAACCGCTGCAAGGCCGCAGTCTTTGATAATGAAAATGTGCAAAGTGTTTCCCGCCCGACGGAGGATCAACGAGAATGAAGCGAGGCTGTGACACTTTGTAGCGTAATCAGATGCCCTTTCGTACGTCATCTTCGATCATCCATTGGGTAGATGGTCGTTTGCGTCAGTTGTGAGATCCGCGTCGGAGACAGCTGTGGTCGCGAATTGTAAGCGATACTTGCACCGAGAGATAGGTTAGCAAAACATTCCTTTGTACAGGGCCAAAAATATATTTAGTAGCCTTTTGTTGAGGAAACGAAACTTGAGAAGCAACAAAATACATGTTTGAATAAACAAAACCTCTGTGTTGGGCCAAAAGAAATTGAGACTGCCAACAAAATATTTTGTTGAATCAACTGTATATATTTGTTGACTAAATATCCTAATAAAGTAAGTTCTAAAGGAAACTGAAAAGTTAAGCTGTAAAATTAGAAATAGCCATCTGCACAAGTACGTGATGGGATTATTTCATGTTTGCACGGCATTGTGGATAATACGGCTTAGAATTAGCTAAGTGCTCTACGGCATTTACAGTTAGTCTCGCAGTGTTGCCTCGTTAACACGTAAAATCGGTCGCTTGAAAACTCTGCGTTTGTTGGGTTCGGCGTAGGAAAAATACAGCAAAGGAAACGAAGTGAACGAATTTAGCGTCCCATACTCAATTTAAAGTAACTGTACGGCTGTTGTTCTGCAGTTGTACAGTATATACATTTAACATGATAGATCATTTGATCAGACGAAATCTCGAATTATCTTAGAAAACGCTTAGAAAATGTAGGTTATGTTTAAAAGGGTAGGTTATTAACTTCATTATGTAGTTTTTTTAGCACATGGTATGGCGAAGTAAAGTGGGGCTCAGTGGTCAGTGTCAGGTAAAAAAAAGTTATCATTAATTTTTTTATTTTGCAGTAGACAGGAGTGGGAAGAATCGATGTCCTACCCAGCAGCATAAGAAGGGGGGGGGGGAGAGATAGGATGGAATTTGATACCTGCGGGTGAATCCCTTTCTCATCAGTTTTCATCCCTTCTTGAGTGTGGGGCGAAGTTGGCAAAGTTGAAAATTTAAAGCAAACTAAATACAGCGTATTTATTTCAATCAAAATCAAAATCCTATAATGTCTTTATTTTTGTGGTAATAATTTTTATTTTTTTATATTTTTTTATTTACTTGTGTATTTTGTTGTACTCATGACAAAGCCTAATACATTGCAAAATGTTTAATGGCTGTAAAAAATAAACAAGTAAAATGCATCAAATATTTGGATGGCAGCACATGCATAAAGGTTACTAGCGATAACTGGTTTGCATAGAACTGTCAAGTATGTTCTGGGGTATTGTGTCAGTAGTTCATCTACGATATTTCAGTTGAAATAGTTTATGGAAATGTATGCTAGAAAATTGTACATGCCGTACTGTCCTGAATACAAGTCGGTAATTTTTTCCAAAATTTTTGTGCAAAAATTAAAGACCCTACCTATATGCGGGCATTTCAGAAGCGAAGGTGAAACCGGCAGTGAAGAGAGTGGAAACACCAGTGATGATGAACATGTGACTCAAATTAACTGTTACCAACGTGTACAGGGCCTATGTTCAGTATTTAATTTTTTATTTTGTACTGGGAAATATTTTGTGTGTCAATTGAAAGAGTTAATGTGACTTGAAAAGCTTTTAGTGACACTAAGAAAAATTAATTTAACATAAAATTATATGTAACTTAAAGTTTATATTAACCAACTGTTTTTACCTATCCCAAACTTCTTTCCAGAGTCAGAACCTTAAAATTATTTGGTCGACTTGTATGCGAGCCGACTTATATTCGGGACAGTACGGTATTACCTGGATAGTGAAATTGCTCATCACAGGATGGGCATAGGACCAGTAAAGGCGTTAAGCCATATAGGCGTCCTGCAAATGAACGTCTCAGGACACGAGCATCTCAGACTTGTTAACTCACTTAATAATAATAATTAATAATGTAGTCCGCAGCCAAGGACGGATCCAGGAGTCTGTAGGTTGGGGGAGGGGTGGAGAGGGGAAATTAGTAGTGCATATTAAAATCTCCAACAGTTGACATTTTTATGTTTCACTACTCACTGTGTAAATGATACGTAAAGTCACTACTACTATCTTCATTCACACGCATAGTTTAAATGCGAATTACATTTAACATGGACTTCGTTGTTCGTTATTAGAATACAAAAAGTACGTACAACTTCTGGAGTAAAGGTAAGCTCTTTGTGGGCTGGGGAGGGGTTATGTCCACCCCCCTCCCACTTGCCAGGCCCAATGCATCCGCCCTGCCTGCAGCACGAACTTGAGATTCGTGTTTGGCTGCCACGCGGAAAAAGTTTCCGCACCTCTGGTGAAATTGGCCGTGCTGAACAAGAGTAGCGTGGTGTTGAGGTACAGACGTGCGCAAGAGTCGTGCACACGCGATATCGAGAGCCAAAGCCGCCAGATGACGTTCTACTGCGGACGACGTGTATAGTCTACCCCGGTATCTTCTCACTTTCTGAACGAAACCTCTGGAAAATCAGCCTGCGAGTGACGTGCGTGGTTGCTTCCTGAACGTGTCTCGTGTCATACTTCTGTCAACATCAAAGCATCTTATTTTTGTTTAATTGAAAATTTATTTGTATTTTATTTATAAATTATAATGTTTCATTTATCATCAACATGAATTCGGCGCGTTTTGTCCCTTTGGTGTAGTTTTCTAAACTTACGGCAATTGAAAACTTTGCGTTTTACTTTAGGATTTAACTTTACGTTTGCTTTCCGATATGTTGTTTCCTACGGAGCTTGACGCAATGCAACTGCCAAAAAATAAAGTCAAGCGCTATTGACTTTACGTCTTCGAAAAGTTTAGACTTGGAGTCAAAGTCAAGAAGACATTCAATCGAGAATCTAACGGCGATTATGTGGAACGAATATTTGTTTATATNGAACGAAACCTCTGGAAAATCAGCCTGCGAGTGACGTGCGTGGTTGCTTCCTGAACGTGTCTCGTGTCATACTTCTGTCAACATCAAAGCATCTTATTTTTGTTTAATTGAAAATTTATTTGTATTTTATTTATAAATTATAATGTTTCATTTATCATCAACATGAATTCGGCGCGTTTTGTCCCTTTGGTGTAGTTTTCTAAACTTACGGCAATTGAAAACTTTGCGTTTTACTTTACGATTTAACTTTACGTTTGCTTTCCGATATGTTGTTTCCTACGGAGCTTGACGCAATGCAACTGCCAAAAAATAAAGTCAAGCGCTATTGACTTTACGTCTTCGAAAAGTTTAGACTTGGAGTCAAAGTCAAGAAGACATTCAATCGAGAATCTAACAGCGATTATGTGGAACGAATATTTGTTTATAGCAGTGTGGTTTTCATCTAGGTATATATATTAAACCAAGCTCGTCTTAATTAAAGAAACAGCAAACGACTGTAATGTGATTAGGAAATATATGCATTGATAATTATAAATAAAGTAAACAAGCGAGTTTTTTTTAAGTGAAGTTATAGTAAAAATGCTTAAGCCTATTTAAAAAAAANTTAAAGAAACAGCAAACGACTGTAATGTGATTAGGAAATATATGCATTGATAATTATAAATAAAGTAAACAAGCGAGTTTTTTAAGTGAAGTTATAGTAAAAATGCCTAAGCCTATTTAAAAAAACACAGGCGTGTAATAAAATGCATTCCAGGATAATGTGTAATGATTTACACAACAAGATACACATTTTTACAAAATTTGCAGGACCGATTTTCAATTGTCTGAACTTTGACTTTATAATTCTATTGTGTATCGATGGTTTATTCAAAGGAAAAGAAATGTTAAGTTAGTTGTTAAGTTTTCTATCGTTAAAGGACCTTTAGTTAAGCTTTGTTTGCATGAGGCGGAAGAATATCCTGGAAGTATAACTCCCACCACGGCGAACCGGGTTAAATCCCCGGCCGGGTAACTCCCGAATTTTCGTTAAGTGGGAGTCGTGTCGGCAGATGCCGCTGGTCGGCGGGTCTTCTAGGGTATCTCCCATTTCCCCCCGTCCTTTCATTCCGGCGCTGCTCCATTCTCACCTCACTTCACCCTCATCGGCTCTCAAAGACGTCGATGTTAAGAGCCGCCCAAATCTCTCAACTCCACTCAACTGGAAGTAGAACTTGAGCAGGGATTCTGAAAAGTTAGAGAGGGCAATGGAGTGGGCAGATTTGGGCGGCTCCCAACAGCGAGGTCTTGAGAACCGATGAGGATGAAATGAGGTGGAAATGGAGCAGCGCCGGAATGCAAGGGTAAGGGAAACGGGAGATCCCCGAGANCACTTCCTTGTGGAGATACTGCCGGCGTGTGCAGCCCTGCGCCCGTCTTCCCTGTGTCTACTGTTGGCGCGTGCTGGACACGTCGCTCGTTGCTTTGCGATGCCGTGATCAGGCCCCGCCATATTGGATTTTCACTATTTTTTGCCATCATTTACACTTGAGAATGTTTAAGGAAATTGTTTCGCCCGAACATGCCATAAAATAATAGTTTCTAAAGCTTTATCAAACTATTACAACNGAATGTTTAAGGAAATTGTTTCGCCCGAACATGCCATAAAATAATAGTTTCTAAAGCTTTATCAAACTATTACAACACTACCACGTTTTTTTAATTTTTGACTAGTGACTGGCGGCAATTAAATAAGTAATTTATTTTCTTGCGGGCTGTTGCAGAAATGATCCTGGCAACATTTAGTCAAGCAATGCATGTTTTAGAACATGTGCAAAGAAAGCCCTTCAGGAAACCTGAAAATGAAATTTAAAAAATTAACATTTACAGTACTCCAGTGTATTATTCTTATACTGAATACAAAGGCTGTCTCGATCTGTTCAGGCGTAACGACTGAACCATTAACTCGTGTTTGTGTCACAATATTAATTTTGCAAGTGTTTATCAGAATTAAAATTGCGACGTAATTGTGAGTTCATAGTTCCTTTGACTTGTCTGCATTGCTGTGCAAGGTCAATAACTTGTTGGGTATAAGGGTATTTCCAGAATGTAATTTTTTTAAAATATAAACAAGCTAGGAAAACAAAAAATAAAAAATTGTGGGGGGGGGGGGCTGTTCCTCTTAAGGCGGTCGCCTACCTAGCGTTTGAAATTCGTTGCAGCGTGTTTGCTAAATGACTTTTTTTTGTAACTATTATACATGCCCCCAATACTTTTAACTACGAAAAGAAAGCACATTCCAGACGATAAAGGAATGGTACTTTCAAAACATTGTGCACATTAGAAAAATTATTTATATACATGTCCTCCAACATGGCAAAAACAGCTTTTTTCAGACGTCTGTATCTCAAAATATTTGAACAGAATACATANAAATTGTGGGGGGGGGGGGCTGTTCCTCTTAAGGCGGTCGCCTACCTAGCGTTTGAAATTCGTTGCAGCGTGTTTGCTAAATGACTTTTTTTTGTAACTATTATACATGCCCCCAATACTTTTAACTACGAAAAGAAAGCACATTCCATACGATGAAGGAATGGTACTTTCAAAACATTGTGCACATTAGAAAAATTATTTACATACATGTCCTCCAACATGGCAAAAACAGCTTTTTTCAGACGTCTGTATCTCAAAATATTTGAACAGAATACATANCATACATGTCCTCCAACATGGCAAAAACAGCTTTTTTCAGACGTCTGTATCTCAAAATATTTGAACAGAATACATACAAAACTAAGATAGAGGCATGAGTTGGACTTTACTACAGCGTTGCAGCCAATAAATTGATAGGGTCGCCGCTTCAAGTCACGCTCAGGCGAGTCGCCGACGGAAATACTGCACGCCACTTGAGCGCCTTGCACGTAGAGGCGATACCGCTTTACATGCGCCGGTCGGCGTAGCCCCTAGTGCTTCATCGATTTTTGCCTCGCTCAAACAAACGTACTGTTACGCGCTTACTGCTTCGCAGCCCGCGCGAGCGAGCGGAAGTGAAGGACAGCAGTTATCTGATAGCGGCGGCGGCAAGTCAATGGAATGTTTTGAGTTACAGGTGCGCGCTAAATTAAGAGCCACGTATATATTACCAAAAAGCGAGCCGACGCGATAATCATTTGGCAGGCACGCGCTGCTGACCTTTGATGTGTTGAGTTTCTTTATTTATGTGAAGAACGTTCTAGTGGTTTGCTGTCCTAGTTTCTCTAAGCGTCACTCGGGGGGCGCATAGCACTTTCCAGGTCAAGGCCAGCAGAGTATGAAAAGAGCGTCAGGCCTCCGAGCTGGGAGTTGTTGAGCGAATGAGTGGCTGCGGCATCGAGCGAAGGACGACGAGTGGCGAGAGATGAGACCAGCGGGAGGAAGATCTGCGACTGCGAGCACCGGCGCAGCGAAGAGTGCGACTGGCAGGCTGGACCACTTGACTGGATGTGTGAGTGAAAGACATTACAAAAGATGGCAACAGATATATAGACTGAACGTGTGTTAATTATGAGTATGAGTTAATTTGACCATAACCAAACAGAGACATTAATAAGGACGTTAATTAGAGTTGAAATANAAGATCTGCGACTGCGAGCACCGGCGCAGCGAAGAGTGCGACTGGCAGGCTGGACCACTTGACTGGATGTGTGAGTGAAAGACATTACAAAAGATGGCAACAGATATATAGACTGAACGTGTGTTAATTATGAGTATGAGTTAATTTGACCATAACCAAACAGAGACATTAATAAGGACGTTAATTAGAGTTGAAATACACATTAAATATTGCACTCACAAATAAATAAGTGTAATAGTGGAGATTTATAGATGAATGCTGTGAATAATATCTGTGTGAATATATTAAAAATCAAATTTAGTTATTTTNGTTAATTATGAGTATGAGTTAATTTGACCATAACCAAACAGAGACATTAATAAGGACGTTAATTAGAGTTGAAATATACATTAAATATTGCACTCACAAATAAATAAGTGAAATAGTGGAGATTTATAGATGAATGCTGTGAATAATATCTGTGTGAATATATTAAAAATCAAATTTAGTTATTTTATTTTTTATTAAGACCTCCATCCTTCACGAACTCAGATACGCCCCTCAGGCATTCGTGTGACGATACCCTCCTCACTGGGCGAGCGTCTTAACATCAGAATGACTCTAGCTGTAGGGTCGTGCGGTTGTGATGGAGGGGGGGGATGCTGGGAGATGGGGTGGTCCACAATCTGTGCAGCGCGCGAAGCCGGCTGTCGAGTTGCTGCGAGCCCTTCTTCACGCACCCTCTGCCCGCCATTGTGAGGCCTTGTATGAGAAGAGGCCCGGCTCCTGCTTCCTCAAGGCCCATTCTCCCAGAAGTCTTTGATCCCTTCACGGACTGTGCACTGCGTCATGCCGGAGGCTTGCCAAGAGGCCTTTGTGGCTCGTTAGCGACACCCCCTCCCCTCTCTTTCCCCTCCTCACATCGCCCTACTTGTACACAAGCATACGTACAGCTGCGACGTGGGTCTAGCTCCGAATATAGTATATCAGGCGGACACCTTAGTGCGACTCCTTACTGCTGAATGAGAAATTACAATATTGTTGGATCTTTAAATAACCAGAATAGGTCGACTGCGGAAAGTAGTATATTGAAATTTTTTTTTTCAATTTTATTTACAATTTATTTCAACAAATAGTTTCCACAGTGTCCAAACTCATTTTAACATTGGNCACGCAAGAATTTCCTTCGCACATCGTACAAACAAAGACGATCTTATTAACTTAACTGGTGGAGAGGAAATAACGTATTTTAGTGCACCCACTTGAATGTGCCGCTCATATTGAATTAGCATATTTTCAGATACCGGCCAGGAAAATATCGTTTTAAGGTATACGGAGGAGGTCCAAAATAATGTTTCAATGCAATTGCCACCTGGAAGGTTTTCTAGTGTGCGTTCTGTTCTTAATAAAACAATTTGTAAATATATCTAGTAATTTCTGTTTCACTCGCCAGGTTAGAGGGTAGTAATTCGAAATTCCGAAAGTATTCAAACTGACTGTGAACATAGAATATAAAATGTTGACAGTATTTCCTAATCATGAATGTTTATTGTGCTCCGTAGACAACACTCTGTACGGAGTCTCGCGTTATACATACAAATGCCCAGGGAAAAAATACTGGGCAGTAAATAGGCGCAGAATATGAATTAGCAAAGTACGGGAAAATTTCTAAATGTTTGTGCATACAAGTCTACTGGACGGTAATCGCTTATCAAGTGGAAATTTAAAATACACGTATTCCTTGTTGTATACATTACATGCCTTGTTTGTGTCACCTCTAGGGGCAGTGATATTTCGCGGAAAGATTTCGACACAAGATACAGGCCAAAGCACTGTAGGGTCGTCCAGCTTCTTTGATTGGCTAAGAAATGTCCTGGCCCGTTTTAGCCATTTGCGCACGAATCACGGAGGTTCAGTGTCGGAGTCACTTAGTCCTGAGTGGCTTGGTCAAAGACGGACACGGCACCAGCAGCCAATGGAGGTGTAACAACAGCTGAGATATGTACATAGTACTGAAGTCTACTGTGTGCTCCGATTTTTACGCGAAAAGGCACTGGTCCTAACTGTACGGCAACGTTGTACTCTTGTTTGCTGTGTGCGAACACACAATAAGAGTACAACTTTAAAGCTTAATTTCTGTTTTCTGATAACATGCATCCATAACATTTATCTGCTCTCCGAATGTGTGCTTTTAATATAACAGCGTATTACAAATTTGTAACAAAGAACAACATAATAAACTACAAATGCTTAAATAGCCTATCAAGATTATCTTGGGGGGTAAAAAACTTGTAAAAACACATCAATTTAAAATAAATTCTGAATGTGATGATTGTGCTATTACTTTTATTAACGTGTGTATCAACAACAGATTGGAAACGTGTCAGATTACTCATTCCTAGAGATTCAAAGTTGTAACATAGGCAGAATTGTTTTGCAAGAAGCAGGGATGATGACTTTCTGTGATAGAGACGCATGTCTCGTGTTCGAGTTCAGCGGTCACGTTGTCGCACACCGTTACACCACCCGAACCAGCGACTCGGACACTCGTTCAGTAACCGTTTCATTTCGGCGGCACGCTGACCCAGAAGCGAAAACCTGCCTGCAAGTCCCTGCAGGCTACGCCAAGGCACTTTCAGGCCTACGATGCAAGTCCCTGCAGGCTACGCCAAGGCACTTTCAGGCCTACGATGCAAGGCCGTTGACAATGATGAAGTATGATTACTTCGATTATTTAAATGTACTGTGTCCGTAACAAACACAAGTTAAAATTTTTTTACGGATTAATCAATTAAGAACCACAGAAAATGATGACAAAGAACTTGGAAGCAGCAAGGATTCTAGCAGTCATATAAACGTTGAAAACAAATAATCTGATATTTAACAAATACGAATACATATATATATATATATATATATATATATATATAACCACCACGATGAAAACCAATCAGGAATATACAATATTCTCGNATATATATATATATATATATATATATATATATATATAACCACCACGATGAAAACCAATCAGGAATATACAATATTCTCGATATCTTCCCAATAAAAGTTTTAAAAGGTCAAAATAACGACTACAAAATGGCGATCGTAGTCCAGTTTTTCTTTACTTATTATATTGTTTTACTGATTGGTTTCTATTGCACTTGTTTTCTGTTCTGGTTGCCCCCTGTTCTGTCTTTTGCACTTTTACCGAATTGCTTGTCGTCTGTTGCCGATGACAAATTTCTTCTTTGCGAGAATCATTTCTAAATTACCCTAATTAATTTTTAACCCATTTTCAACCAAATAAACGCATCAATTTGCATTAGCAACGAAATAACGACACCTGTGTTATTTTCACACATTTGAAGTATTTTTGCGTGACGTTATTTTCACATCAAGATCATTATATTTCAGCTTGTTTCGCTGAGCTCACTATCACGTTTATGGGCAGTGAATCAATAAATGATATATAATCAGCTTTCCTTTATTGCTGTCGTTAACTTCGTGTCAGATATAACGTCATACATACACATTTTATCTCCGCCTTAGTCATAACTACACCCCAGCATGATAAAACACATCGGTGTAAGGCACCTGACTAATACTCATAGGCAGNTCCGCCTTAGTCATAACTACACCCCAGCATGATAAAACACATCGGTGTAAGGCACCTGACTAATACTCATAGGCAGCGACCTGAAAAATTCGCGTTTTCATTTCCGGACGAGCTGGAATTCGAAACCTCGTACGTTTGTATTGCTAATACTATTGGTCCACCCGTTAGTTTACACCTACTTGACAACTCTGAGCCAATAATAAATGCACAGTAAAACGCAGATCGAATCACTGTATTCCGCTAATACAACAAGTAACCAATGAACAGTGATATTTGCATGATTTTACATACAATAGAGTATAGCCTACAGGTCGTTGAACTCGCGAATTTTTCAGGTCTCTACTCATAGGTAATATTAAGCAGAATCATTTACTATTGTGTTGCAAGGTTTTGGTACAGTAAATTAACGTACACGACTCAACGAGGAAAGTCATTCACCTTTCGAGCTCTTGTCGTTTCTGAGACAGTAGGGCTGTTAGCTGTGTGTGACAAAGAAAACACTGTTGCAAAAACAACCTGAAATACTCCGTATGTTTCGAAAGCCCATACTTCGGGACAGAGAACTATACAAAAAAGGACACTTTTTTTATAAATAGAATTAATTGTTTCATATTCTTCAGCTGAATTATGCAGATGGCTGCGATGCCAGGTNGGACACTTTTTTTATAAATAGAATTAATTGTTTCATATTCTTCAGCTGAATTATGCAGATGGCTGCGATGCCAGGTGTCTAATAAAAAATCACGGGTTCCAAAGAGATGAGATGGTGGAATATGTTTATTCCTTTTTGAAAATTACATTTTACTGGCCTACATCACAAATGCCACTTATTTCTGATTGGTTGTATTTATCCTCGTATAGTAAGCATCGCTCAGAAAGATCAAGGCAGCTGCAAATCTGAGGGTAGTTAAAGCCGATCGCATTGCAAAAGATGTTCCACTGTTTTTTTAAATCTGTTTATTCTATAGAATATATACGAGAGATACGTGGGAAAACGTATGCAGTAAAGCGACCAAAATGGTTTTATTTCTGTTTTTAAGATTGGTCATAAAACATTTGTACTAGTCATTAAAANATGCAGTAAAGCGACCAAAATGGTTTTATTTCTGTTTTTAAGATTGGTCATAAAACATTTGTACTAGTCATTAAAAAAAATTATTTCCTTCACGAGGTGAAATATCTCTGCACAGTGCATCATGTCAATATGTATTTAGTGCGTGATTTGATTATTAAATGTTTGAAAATCCGTGGATTTGAGTAGTCCGCGTCATGTAACTGACAACATGGCCAGNGCGTGATTTGATTATTAAATGTTTGAAAATCCGTGGATTTGAGTAGTCCGCGTCATGTAACTGACAACATGGCCAGTAACAGGCGGGTTCGAAACCGTTAGGGAAGAATGATAGTTTGATGCTTTGAGGGGTGTCCGGAGGGAATGAGGAAGGAGAGAGAGAGATTAAAAAAAAAATGTATCTGACATTTATGACTAGGGGCAGAAAAGATTTCGAGACAAGATACAGTCCAAAGCACTGTAGGGTCGTCCAGCTTCTTTGATTGGCTAAAAAAAATGTTCTGGCCCGTGT
>NQII01003834.1:107983-236535 GCA_002778355.1 Clitarchus hookeri | reverse complement strand
AGGGGTGCCACAGTGAAGTCGAGGATAGACGGTGACGCGCTGCTTGGGGGCCACGGTGAAGCGATGGATAGACGGAGCCTCTGGCGGCTCCCTAAGACGAAGCCCGCGTGTCCCAGCATCGACGCCCATAGCCCCAGGCAAAGCGTGATTTTGGGAAATAGCATACAAATATTGTTTTGCTAAAACGCCCCAGGTATTGACGACGTCCCCGAGAAATAGTTTTTCGACACCGATAGCCCCAGGCAATGAGTGATTTTCCACACAGGATGTGCGTGGTTCCGCCGAGAAATACGTTTTTACCGAGGCGACACACACACATACTCTAGCACGAGTATCGGAAATATATATATATATAAAAATAATAATAATTATTAATATTTCGCTACAGCCAGGGTGGGCGCGACGCCGGTGACTCGCCAAAAGATACGTTCTATAAACCATCGCCCCAGCCCAACGTGAGTTTCGGAAATATTAAAAATATGTAAAGTAGTATGATTCATATTATTAGTTTTTCAACAGCCAGGCTGTGCACAACGCCGAATCCTCCCGAGAAAAACGTTTTACATATGCTGTACGCCCACGAAGTCGGTCAGTCAGTAAGCAAAAAAAAAAAAAAAATTTATGCACACACTTACATACATACATACACCAGACCCCGTCCGTTGTCGGTCTTGATCTCACGACGCTTAACGAGATTCTAAGTGATATATAATGCTTAGTGAAACTACTTTATACGATTTAGTAGCCGGTGATGTAGCGGATAGACAACACACTTACATAGCTACGGTATACAGGGCGCTGCGGTGAAGTGGAGGATAGACAACAACTCGCTTCTTGGGTGCCACGGGGAAGTAACGGATAGACAACTCGCTTCTTGGGGCTGTGGTGAAGCGTTGGATAGACATACAGGAAATGCGTCGCTCTGCCGAGAAATGTTTTACACACACCATCGCCCCAGCCTGCCGTGAGTTTCGGAAATTGTTAAACTATTTAAAGTATTATTATTATTATTAATTGTTTGCTACAGCCAAGCGGTGCGAGGCATCGATGACTGCCACCAGAAATTCGTTTTTACATATGCTGCAAAGACCCTTCATTATGGCGTAGTGACTCCTTTTTCGGCAATGGGAGATTGAGNAAATTCGTTTTTACATATGCTGCAAAGACCCTTCATTATGGCGTAGTGACTCCTTTTTCGGCAATGGGAGATTGAGGGATTTTACCTAATATGATGCGAGAGGATCTCGTCGCTGATTGGCTACGCGAGGCTAAGGATATCAACATCGACAAGCTAGTACCATTCATCATGGCTGAAGAATGTTCGTATTAATTGCCCTCCTATTATGTAACTTCTCACATCATATAAGCATAGCAGGTTCTAAGTTCCGATTTGTTTATGATACGCATCACACCCTTGACAATGAAATAAACAATAATCACAGAATTATTTAAGTCCAACAATAATAGTTGCTCGTAATTTCCGAACTGATTAAGATACAGGCGACAAAATCATAACATATCTATCGTCTCTGATAACGAAATGATTGTAGAGTTATTTATGCCCTATAAGTATAAAAATTATCACATAGTCATTTACATGCTATAAGCATAGTTGCGCCTAATAACCGACTCGTTTAAGATACGATCGCCAAAATTCATAACATAGACATCACTCCCAACATCACGAAAGGACTATGTGTCTGATTGTAGATGCTCTCGTAACTTTAAATATTTCATCAACACATGCAAACAAAGATTCACCGAGTATAGTAAGTTACACCAAAATGGGGAAAATCTATATTCATTACTAGGAATTCCGAACATATATATACATATTCATAACAATAATAAAGTTAAATATAATAATAATTTACGTATAAATATAAGGTCCCCGACTGACAGCGGCAGACATTATGCCGGTCAGTACCGTCGACGACAGTAACATTCGTCCCATGACACAGTGCCCTCCAACATACAAGCAAGCACACCCAGACACCTACCTACACCATAACAAAAAAAAAACGGGAGGGACCTAACATTTTACGCGAGGCTCTCGACAATGTCTCGGCACTGACGAAGTTGTTGGCCTATCGTTTAACATCATTCGATGACATGGTAATGGTTGCATGTAAGCATGGTTTCTACTGTTGTGAGTGATTCTATGATGGTTTTACAATTATAATAATATAGGTTTTGTTACCCTTGTAGAAATCACTGCAGCAACCAATGTACTTGCGCCTAACGCAAATACTGCTACAAGAAGTGGCGGGACTTCGTTATTGCCCCCTCAGTGACAATGAAGCAGTCGTGCAGCCAATTGATGCTTAACCAAACCCAGTGTTTCATTTCGACGTAGAATGTGAGGAACGGCCACAATGCAGCAGCAGTAATTCAGCATGGGACACCATGTAGCAGTAGAGCAACTGCAAATTTGCTACCGTCTACAAGACCTACCCATGTGATAACTGACGTGCAGTATATTCGAATAAGAACCGCTTGAATGCTCACAGCAGATATTATTCTTCTTCCAAAACAGTCAGCACAAAGGTTTCGCTCCAATGAACACTATGTCGAGCATGTATCAAATATGATTATGTATTTGTATTATATCAAGTCTGTAAGTAAAGGTAAAAGTATGTAAATTATTTCGGTGTTATTCATTTATCTTAATCCTTGTCAATATTAAGTTCACCTCCACCACTGAGAAATAAACCAGATTTTGTCAAAGTCTGGAAGATAATTAAAAGTTTATTTCTATACTATCATATCTCGAACTCTCTTCCATATAGATGGGTTGCTTGAGAAATACATACAGATTCTCTCACCATCTACAACGAAAATGGCTACATGCGCATATATATGTATATGTTTATATGTCCTAAGCATGCTTATAATCATAGTTAGCTTAATGACGACGTACTTATATAGATGTCCTAGGCATAGGTAGCTATAAGTTCAGAACCAAATAAATATGAAAACATATATATGTAAATAAAATTCAGGATGGATAACTTACAACAAACTGAGACATGTAAAAAGCAAGATATATACAAATATGATACATACATGAGACACACAGTCGTGGTAACTGTAAAAAATACCTTTATGGTAATATAAACAATAATCGTCAGTCCTACACAAGGGTAGACTGCGACTATTGTCATATGCCAGAGAATATGTGAGACAGCTCAGTTGGCCAGCTGCCGATGTGAGCACCGTGCAGGTCTTGGCAAGTTTAACGGAAAACACAGATCTCTAGCCAAGAGAGTTTTAAGTAAGTCTCCAAAGTCACACAGCCCCTGCTAGGGACACGATAGCCATCAGTCGACATGACTGAATTCCGCTGTGCAAAACAATTACCTATGCGTGGAAACACATAATCGATCCTAGTACCCTGACTCAGAGGTATCTAACAACCTACTCATCATGGAAGAACATACATGCAGGCCTGTATCGTGAACCTTCTGTCAAGAGTGATGGGAAGTCTAGCTGCTTATTTTGTGAAGACTTCAATGACTTGGTAGAAATACTAAAATATAAATGGAAGTGTATACTTAAATTAAATTCAGGATGGATATCTTACAACAAACTAAAATATGTAAAAAGGAAAAAAAAAAAAAAAAAAAAAACATCACAATGTTATACATACATGAGACACTCTTTGAAGTCTCAATAGCAACTGAGTTGAAATGCAAGCAATTACTTTATACTCTAAAGACTGCAGTCGACGTGTATGTAGAGTGAGAGACAAATTATAAACAAGATGCAAGTACCATGTACGCTGAAGGTCACAGTCACTAGACAAGTTATGCACAACCTTCAAGTAACAAGTAACATGTAACACACACGCACTCACACAACCTCCGCGCTGGAATAATAGTGTTTAATGAGACTGCATAACTCATCTCTCACGTCTGTAACAAAAGGTAAAAGTATATAAATTATTATTTTATGTTATTCATTTATCATAAACATGCTAATATTAGGTTCACAGCCATCACTAGGAAAAAAGAAAATTATCAGATTTAGTTAAAGTCCGAAAGAGAATTAATAATATTGTTTAGTTCCAAGGGAGGAGTCGGCAACAGGGAGGAGTCAGCATTAGCATGGTTATGATAAACGACTAACGCTAAAATAATAATAATATGACGTCACCCAAGATGGCCATCGTCTCAAGAATCCTTCGACAGAGAACTGAGTCCGAGTCTTGGAAGTATACAAACTATTAATTCTCTTTTGTACTTTGACTAAATCTGCTAATTTTCTTTTCCTGGTGATGGACGTGAATAACACTGAAGTAATACTAATAATTTATATACTTTACCTTTTTTTTTTACAGATGTGAGAGACGAGTCATACAGTCTCATTAAACGTAATTATTCCAGCATGTAGGTCGCATGCATGCGTGCGTACATGTAACTTGTAATCTGGGCATGACTCGCCTAGTGGCTATGACCTTCAGCGTACATGGTACTTGCACCTTGTTTATGATCCGTCTCTCACCCTACATACACGACGACTGCTGTCTCTCTAGAGTATATAGTAGAGTGGCTAAGGTGAACGTGCTCTTCATCTTCGTCGATGGAAAATAATTGGGAAAGTTATTTGTTTCATTACTGTAAGACTTTTTCTCAAACACTGTCATGCTTGACGAGCATGGGACTTGTCACCACTAGGATGTCAGGTGAAAGGATGCTAGAAGGAATATGAGAAAACCGAAGTGGAATGGTAGCGCATGAGACATGTCTCCGTCAGGGTGCCAGGTGAAAGGTTGTTAGAAGGAATATGAGAAAAACAAGGTGGAATGACTGTTATACTGACCAGGATGGATCTGGTCTTGTCTCGTATAATCTAAAGTCACGTAGAGTATCTGACACTTGTGCAATATGGGCTGGTTGGTTGGTGAGTACTTATAACTTGTTTACTTAAGATTTTATTTTTAATTTTTTATCTGTTTGCGATGGTATGTGGCAGTGTTGACCTTATCGTTCTCCATACTTCACGACTCTGTCATAGTATTTTTACTTTAGTCTATTTTGCTGTACTAACCAAGGCTACCACCCTAGCTTTTTCAGACGCACAGTCTTGTCTAGCATCGCATGATGTGCTGTACAGTGCTCGTCACTTGTACAATATATGTTGGAAGGTGATAATAACTACTTTTATTTTATTTAGATGCCTGATAGTATCAGCGTTTCGAGAGTGTATTTTTTTCGGTGTAATGTAATATATAGTGTTAGTTGCGTGTGCAATATGCAGCGGTCGGTGGGAGTTTATAACTGTTTACCTTTACATTTTCTGAAATATCTAAACATCAATATATATCAGTGTCATAGACTCTTCCATGACTACTAGTTTACATAAACTGTGTAGTAGTAAGCAAAGTGGCACAACCTTTAAAAGTCGCTTAATGAAACGTTACATTAACTTCTGTGATAGATAGTATATATGTTTTCATTCTATGTCTAGTTGTTAAGGGCTACCCATGTCAGCGATGACTTGAGCTGCCAACCCTTGTGCAGGGTTGACGACGATTGTTTATATTAACATATGTTTTTTTTTTAAAGTTATCACGACTATGTGTCATACGTATGTATCACATTTGTATGTATTTTTTGCTTTTTACATATCTTAGTTTTTTGCAAGTTATCCATCCTGAATTTTATTTGCGTATATGCTATCATATATATGAGTATTTAAATCAAGCAGCTTATCAATTTAGCATACGTATCAGAAGCAAACCTAAACTTTAAGCAGTTTTTTGCTACATCAATACATTCCCGGGTTTTCGCCAATAACTCCAGCCCTAAAATGACATCAAGAGACAAATTTACATAAAACGTAATGGTTATTTCCAAAAAGAAATTTTCTATATTTATTTTTACAACATCTACAGCATTCGAACTAATGAAACCTTCGTCGGTCAGTGAAAACAACTAAATTTCACACCTTTTTTATTACAATAATTCCAACAAGGTTTTATTGCTTCAACGTATTACAAAACTCATTGCTCATAAGTGACACGGAAGCACCCGAATTAATAAAAGCTGATACTTCAAGGTTCCCTATAACTACCGGAACTAAATATAATATTTCCTTTTGCCGAAATACATTATTATCACAACCTATTCCACAATGATTTTCGCCGTAAACGGCACTGAAATTATTTGTGTCCCGTATTTTTATATCTGAAACACATAATAACTCTTTGTTCTTTAACTGAAGGGCCTTTATACACTATCACTAAATAATCTTTTTTTATTTTCCTAACCTTTATCACTACGTGTACTTCCTCACGGTCACCTTTATTTTTACAGAAACAGTTTTGAGTAATGTAATTTGTGCGAAAACAAATACTACACTGATGTTTTGTTTTCACCAGCTTTACCTCTCCTTCAACTGTTTTATAAAAGCATTTTTCAGTAGTACGATTGTTAACAAAAACAAATTCTACATTGCAGTATAACCTTTGCTTCTACCTTTGGGTTACATTCTCCCACTTTCAATTCTACCTTGGTAACCAAGATTGACAATTCCTGAAATGTAGTGAGTTTGCATGCAATAGTAAAAAACTTATTGTTTTCTGGAAGCAAACTGTAAGATATAATTTAAACTGCATGTAACTCATCGCATGGCAACCCTAGCACTTCTACCAACCTAATTGTTTCCGATATATACTATTGTATGGAAACACCTAATTTGTATACTCTTTCTAAAATTTTCATCCGATATCTAGCAAAAGCTGAAGGAGTTTCTACTTGACCTTACATTTCCTGACTAAACTGTGAAAACGCCCATTTTTCTGTCATAGCGCGACGCACAGCAGGTTGCAAAATTTCAGGTACGTTGAATAAGGACAGAGCATATATTAGACTTACAGCACATATATTTAGAGCCAACATCCGGGAAAATGCTACTAAAAAAGAATAAAAATTATCTACTTTTACAGCTGCTATAGATGGCAGCATTTCTTCTATACTACTAGCAACATATTTAGGAAATTTTCAAAAAGGGAGTAAACTCACCCTTATAAACTCCAGCAACACTTTCTTTTCGGACAATTCATCGCAGTGACTGTCGCAAAACATCAATTGAATAATCAACATGATGCCCACATCCTTCAATACAGTCCGAAGCGATTCCTTTGTAATAATCTGTATTCAGGTTGTTTTCATGGCATTCACATCAGATTAAAGCACCCTTGGTATTAGCGATTGCACTTGAACAATTTAAAGTTTTTCACCTCTTCTTAAACATTCTTTACAAATCACACAAAAGGATGTCCAATTTGACTTTGCTTACATTGATGGGAAGCAGAGTTGCGCCACTCTACGTCTACATGCAACGGAAAGCCTCCAAAGCATTAAACAAGCGATATATACGTCCTTTATTCCCTTCAGGGTTTTTTTACATTTATCCTTATTAATTTTTATTTCAAGCAGAGGAAAAGAACAATCAGGAGGAGGTGAACCAGCCCTAAATAAGTGTGGTGTATGAAGAAGAACCTTAAGAATATTTATTCTTCAAATCTTTATACAATTCGGTGATGCTACAAAAACTGCTATCTATAGTGAACAAGGTTATAACACACAACTTTGAATTCTGAAAAAATTCGTATAATTTGTTTTAATAAATATCTCAAAATCACACCTAAAAAAGTCAAAACACACAAGAATAACGATGTATATTTTTCTCCCTTCTTAAATCACCCCTTCACCATATATTTTTCAAATGGAAGAAAAATCTTCCTAAATGTCTGTCCCCAAAGTTAGGTTCTCTCTGTATTCCATAAGCCCAGAAAATGTTTATTTATACAGAATTCCTAAATTACAGAATTTCTTGTTCATTCGAATTCTTCTTATTGATCCGTTCAAACACCGCCATGACCGGTGGCAATAATGTTGTCTGCTGGAGCGGGCGTAGCAGGAGAATGAGAAGGGGCGATCACTGTATGAGAATCAGTCTGCTCGTATCAGTTCTTGTTCNAAGGGGCGATCACTGTATCAGAATCAGTCTGCTCGTATCAGTTCTTGTTCGACCTGCTCTGCAGCTAGACCTGACCCTTGCTGTTCCGATGAGGGCCCCATTTCATCACCAGTTATAGCAAGTTAGGCGATCTGTCTTGACGGTTGAACATTTGTATGGGGAAATGTGACAACCCGTCACAAATTCAGGTCGCTCGCATCTCGCTTTATGTGAATTTGCAAATGTGATTTGCTGTTGATGGAAAACACATCGAGCACATGCTGTGAAAAGACCTAATGTTTCATGTTTTAACCATTTCTGTTCTCTTTTGTACTATGTATGTGGATGCTAACACATTTATACTTAGGTTCGGTTGTTCTGCGTGTGTTGTGCATCTTTACACACTTGTTAGTCAGTACAATTAATGACTAGGAAACAATTCTCCTGAATTATGTTCGTATCTGAATAAAATGTACTTTGATATCACATTTGAACTTACGCACTTACATTGCCCTTATTTATTCCCCTGCAGTGATAGCATTATTATTATATCGCATTACATGCCTCTTGTTCCATTAAGGTAAGCAATTTACTGCTATAGGAGGTGGTCCAGACAGAATGAGTCACAACCCATGTTGTTAACATACAGCTGTAAGTACAAGTCCACTGCCCCATGCTACCGGCCCACCTAACTCAATCACATTTCAATATTGTTTCGTGGCGTTTCTGCTACACTTTCCATTGCAAATGTTATAACACTGAATTCCTCTTTTCATATACTTTCAGATGCTGTTGAAATAAGTGTATATTTCTAGTAAAAAAATTACATTAATTTATACTTCTTTGTCCATACTCTTGTTACGAATAGACACTATCCGGAAAATTACTCCACCCAGTACCGCATTTCTTGTTCTGCAACCATTACGGAAATGTAGGAGGTATCCATGTTGTGTGGACCAGCGTGTATGTATACAGTAATGTGGTAAATTTGTTAATGATAATTTTATGAGAATTCACAATCACATGGGTCCTCTTTAAATGTGACGTTGATCATTAAAAAAGAAAACGTTTTCTTCTCTTTGTCAGATCTGAAAACAAAATATTGACGAATGAATTTTCTCCATTAATGGATTTGTTAAGAATTTTTGAATGACATGCTTCCCATTTCTTCTTGTAATGCATTTCTTGAACGGCATTTGCCCTTCGTTTGGAAGGTTTTGTTTGATCCTGAGGGATTGCAATTTCTGCCACAAACCAAGTAGTATTGTAACTGTCTACTGCTAGCCTATATTTTCTCCAGTTCAAAATTTTCGCTCTTATCTTCATTTAAGGTAAATAATTTCTCATCACCAATGTGGGTGTGGTTGCATTCCCACTGGCACTCCCGACTTTCCCTATCATTGTGACTTACCCATTAGATTTCTTAACGAGAGACACTTTGATTAGGTCGTCCACTTATTATGAATTAGTTTAAAAAGTGTGTCTTTTTTCACAGCATGGAAATGTCTTTAAATACAAGTTATTCTCAGTGCACTATTATCACTATTTTCTCTTCGATATACGGTATTATGAAGTTTTCCCTACCACAAAAACTTTGGAAATATGTCTGAATGGTGTTAACTTATAAAGGAATATGCCTGTACGTATAGAGTATTAGCACTAGTATTGAAAATCACCAAAAAAATATTGTGTAGTGTTAGATTAGAAATAGCTATATTTACAATCTTACTTTATATACAGATTTTGAATGTTCTTTTCATACTGGCAATTGTCTCTTGCGACGTCCAGGTAACACAAATATGTAGAGGTTCAGTAAATAATTTTGCCAATAAACTAGAGGCTGATTGTAAAATCACGGGACAAACTTTCAGCGGTGGTAGAGCTCACTAAAAAAAACCATTATTGTATAGGAATATATGGGTGGAAGTGACGCGTTAAGGCACAAACACAAACATAAAACATGACATGCAAAACATTGTTTATTTACAACGTCGCCGCTAAATGCCTTTTTACAGCAATGTTTAAAATAATTCCTCAAAATTGCTACCACCGACAGTAGTGCAAGCTTGGTAGCGTCGGTGGAGTGATTGGCGAACAGATTCAAATACACCAGGTATTTCACGCACGCGTGCAGCCGCACAGGATAGTCGAGCGACGAGGTCTTCAATGGAATCAACTAGAGTCTCGTAAATGAGGGCTTTCAAATGCCCCCATAGGAACAAATCGAGACTCGATAAAAAGGCATTTAGCGGCGAAGTTGTAAATAAACAATGATTTCAATTTCATGTGTTATGTTTGTGTTTGTGCCTCAACACGTCACTTCCGCCCATATATTCCTATACAATAATGGCTTTTTTTAGTGAGCTCTACCAACCCTCAAAGTTTGTCCCATGATTTTAGAATCATCCTGTATATTGGTTTTGACCTAGCCTTGGCTTACATATTATAACCAGAGCTGTGTTGAGTGATATGGTACATTAACATTAGCCTGCTTATACCACAGATGTAGAAACATCTAATTAATTTGCTACTGCTGAACAACATCGAAGATTGCGGCTGCAGTGTCTACTAAAAATAAGCACGACGACCTTGAAGCTGCGAGATATCAAATGTTAAGGCCATAATTACAAATCAAGTTATACTTTGGGCACCGAATTGTTTGGATAAATGTTCAGCTGACAATTTAATGCTATAAAATGTTTGTAGATTTACACTATGTGTAAAAAGTAAAAAGTAAAAAGTAGATTCACTTTTCAAGTGTCCTGAATGATTATACTATTAGAAGTGCTGAGTCATTAACGACTAGCTTTATGTGCNTGAATGATTATACTATTAGAAGTGCTGAGTCATTAACGACTAGCTTTATGTGCCCACAGCAGTTCACACAGGAGCATTGGAATCTTCAGTTATTCGCTTTTTTTCGGACGAAATATAGGCCTATGAAAATACTTTTCTGTTTGTGTGTTACTGGGTGTGTGTCCTCCTGAAAAAAAAACTTTTGAACTCGTGAACCAAATTTGACCAAACTCGGTACACATATAGCACTTAGTAAGAACATCCAACTGTTATAGTTTCCAGTCACGCCGGGCGTATAATTTCTAAATAAGAGCCATTTGTAAATTTACTCTTTTATGTCGTATCTTGGAAGCCATTTAACCGATTAACACAACATTTTGAATTTTGACGGTGCATCGTGTAAGTATTGTATTTAAAGATGAACATTATTATTGTTTCATAATTTTATATACAATAGAATTATTTGAAAAAAAGCTTTAAACAACAAACTGATTCTCGCCAATTTTGGCATGTAAGTAAAACTATCGTATGCCATGTAAGTATATGCGATTGAAATGGACGAGTCACTTATTTTCAATGTGGCTATATCAATATTTTTTATATATTTGCTTATCTGGCATACTGTTCGGCTAATTTGTAATAAAATTTGTGCACTGAAATGATATATTAAAAGCATTATATAACGAAAACACATAGCATCGTTTATACATCATTTTCCAATAAAGTACGGCATGAAAAAATATATATTTCATGTCATATCTACAGAAACAATCAATCGATTCCTACAGTGCGAAGGAAGCCCGTATAAATTTATGTTTCATGTGCGCCAGACATTTATTTTCAAAATGACGACCAAATAACTATTTTAGTTTAGTATGCTAAATCTAAGGAACCATATAACCTATTTCAAATTAACTTTGTAACCTACTAGTATTTGTTACAACAATCAAATGTGTGTGAAAGAAGGTTATAGGGTTTACTGTTTTGTAAGGTAAGGCTACATGAAGAAATAAACTTTTATGTCATATCGCGGGAAACAATTTACCGATTCCTAACAGAAATGACAGACAAGTAGTTGCATGGTAGTCAGAATAAACTCGTGTTTCATATGTAATCTGGCGTCTACATAAACATTATAGGTTATAATGATATATCTACTAAACTATGAAACATAATTCAACTGAACTTTGTATGCTAACAGTACCTATTACAGCCATCCAATATGAGTACACAAAGCTACATTAATCCGCCATTTTGTAAGAGCACCATTTGAAATGCATAGTTAATTGTCATATATCGCAAAACAACAACCTATCCCGACAGAATTTGACAAATTATTTGTACTATGGTAGGTCATGTAAACTGATATGTCTTAAAAGGTCTAAGAATTAATTTTCTGAATAGCTAACATATTATATTTTTAGCATTGTAATATGTACGAAACCATGTAACCCAATTACAACATGACTTTATGTACTTCCAGTATCCACACAAGTGTCAAATAAGCTTATACATTAATTATTTTCTCCGCTTTTTTATAAGTTAGCAGAATATGAAAAATTAAGCTTTTGTCATAAGTCGGGAAACAATAATATAACTCCATCAAATTCTTGCGGCAAATTTTACTTTCATAGATAACCTAAATTTATATTACCTAATGGGAAAGTCATATTATTTTCAAAATTGTAAAGTACATAATTTTGGTTAGTATACCAAATTTTCCAAACAATTTGAGCCAAACTAAATAAGCTAGCATTATCTATGGCAATCAATCAATTACCACCAAATTTTACACGCAAGTAGTGCTACGATAGGCCATGTGAACTATAGTGTTGTATGTGGGGCAAGCATGTTTATATATGGCGTTAATATAAATAATTTAGGTTAATACTTTATATTCATTGAAGAATTCAACATATTCAACAAATGTTGTATGCTAAATGTTTTTTACTACAAGCATCACTTATGTATGTAGAAATCTTCCTTTGCCAGCCTTTTTGTAAAATAGTGCCAGGTGAGTAAATGGAACATTAATGACATATTTCTAGAACCATTCTACAAATTTCCACTAGACGTACTATAAAAGGCTATGTAAACATACATTTTTCAATTGGGTTGGGCACTGATTTTCAAAATGGCTGCAATATAAATAAATGAGATACACTTGCAATGTCTATGAAACAACTAAACCAAATTCAACCAAAATTTGTATGCATAAAATGGTTGTTAGACGTATCCTATACAGAACTTATTCTGGGGGAATTTCGCACGATATCACCAAATAAGAAAACTATGTTTTTATGGCATACGTCTGAAACCAGTCAACTGATACCCACCAACTTCTTCGCACAAATAGAGTTATGATATGCTATGCATAATTTCATGATATGCTTTGCATAATTACATTATTTAAATGACTCAGACACTTCTTTTCAAAATTACGACCTTGTAAATATTTCATGTTAGTAAACCCGTCAAGAATTTTGCTCTATATTTCGAAGTAAGGTTCCAACTATCTGTAAAACGTTTATTAGATTTTTCGCTTATAATATCTGTTGAAAGATTGGCTTAAACCTACTCGGTCTTGGAGTTCCTTAAAATCTTTTGTGTTTAAGAATCGCCAGTGTGTGCGTTATATATCTGATGCATTTTAAAATTATCACATACTGGTTATACCCGAATTTAATGATCCAAATGCTACCTCCATAATGCACTTGGTTGCACGTTTAGCTATGGTACGAGGTTTTCTGGGTTCGAGTCCCGTGTAAGGCAGGCGCGTGTTTGTAATTGTATCACTTCTATTGCACATGCTTCTGGGTGACGTCAAGGCCCACGCGATATCTAAGCTTTGTTTACTCCTGTGACAGCCGTTGACGTAAGTCCATTAATAATTATGGTGGAGTGGTTGAGCGCACATTGAGTAATGAGCGCAAATTGCTTTCTGAATTACTGCTCTTGTATTAAGCAGCCTTCATAAGTATAACGTATGGAACCAGTGCTTCTAAGCATGTTTTCTAACTACATATAGGTTCATGGCTAGTAGGTTATTATAATTTGGGCGGAAGCAGTAATATCGCGAATTTCATCGTGCGCAAGAGCAGTGCTTTTTAATTTTACTAATTTAATTCTACTAATAATTATGGCTGAAAGCTAAGCGCAAAATTTTATTGCATTGTCGCGTCTTGCGGCAGTGGTGTTTCCGTGTATGCAGTCGGTAATAGACAAATAAACAGACAGATAATAAAAAAAAGACATGAATTGCAGCGTTTTAAATCCTTACATAAACCACTCAACCAGGAAACTATATCAAAACAAAACAGAACAGGAAACCATTTCTGCCCGTGTTGTGCTTTACGTTTAAAACTATGCAGTATCACTTTATTCTGCAGGGCGACGGCACTTCAGTTAGTAATGTTTCCGGCATAAAAAAATGTAAATATCTAAAACAACAAGATGTTAAAGTTACAATATATCAGCCTACTTTCTTCTACACGTTTATGCGAGAAATTTGATGAAGTGGACCCTATTCTATAACTGAGTGAGTGAAGAGTTTTAGGTCGGTTCTTAACAACGAGGTCTTGAGAGACGATGACGGCAATCGAGGTGAGCATGCATGGGGCAGCGCCAGAATGAAAGGGAGGGGGAAACCCCCGAGGAAACCCACTGATCAGTGGCATCGTCAGACACGGTTCTACCCTGCGAAAATCCGGGAGTGACCCATCTGGGAATTAATCCCAGTTCACCTTGGTGCGAGGCGAGCAGTCTAACCGNAGCAGCGCCAGAATGAAAGGGAGGGGGAAACCCCCGAGGAAACCCACTGATCAGTGGCATCGTCAGACACGGTTCTACCCTGCGAAAATCCGGGAGTGACCCATCTGGGAATTAATCCCAGTTCACCTTGGTGCGAGGCGAGCAGTCTAACCGCTCAGCCACCGCGGCCCTCTCTATAACCAAGATAAAATGAATGTAGTGTGAAATATTAAAAAAAATATTATTCTCGTTATAAATTCGAAAACAAGTGTCTCACTTAAATAGAAGTAATCAGTTTACATAACCTAACGTTGTTTGCCAAACTTTAAGGAAATAGTTTGATTGTTTCCCGAGGAAGGGCATAAAAGTTGCCCTATCTTAACAACATAATAAATAAAATAGTTTATGTATTAGTTCATTTTACCCTTGCAGTTGATACTTTATGATACTAAATTTGGTTGGAAATAGCAACGCTTAATGCTATTTATAGCTAATTAACCTTAAATGTGGATATGGCCGCTGTATTTAAAATAGGTGTCCCATCATTTCAAATCGCATAATTTAACATACCATATCATAACAATATTTACCCCCGAGCTTACAAAGTTTAGTCTGAATTTTGACATCGTTTCGTTGATAAAGCATAGTAATCATAAAGATTTATATGGCAACCATATAGAAAATAATTTGACGCACTAAAATGAGCTATATATAAATTTATGTGGCGTACCGTAGCATTTCTTGTTTTTAGAATTTGACTGGAAGAATCAATTGATACTTTCCCAACATATGACAATAACATTTTTCGAGTGATGCTTTCTTACAAAATTGCTCGGAAGAGAGGCCATGCATTAGCACACTTCATACGTGTAGCAGATACTTTCAACATTCTTAGTTTAGCGGAAATTGGTTAAACGTTACAGTTTATTGCATTCACATTTTGATTGTATCCCCATTGCCTACAATTACTGCGAAATGAGTAACAAAGAAAAAAAAAAAAAGAACACAATATATGGACGAGGAACAAAAATAAAATGAAAATTATATAATATAAATAAACACGCATATGGAATAAGAGACAAGCTCCAGTTAGGCAACCACCGCAACAGAAACCAAAGAAGACAGTACAATTAGATATGATAATACGAAAACCGCAAAAACCATAAGCGAAACAGATAATACAGTAAGTAAAAAAAAATAGCACATAAATGTGCCAACAAATTAAAGTGATAAATTTAATAATGGAACCAAAAAAATTACGATCCACTCCTAAAAGAAACACAAAACACCGTGGAAAACACAATTTTTAAAACGCAGATGGCTAAACAAAGAGCAAAGAAATGGAAACTATAAAACGTAACGACGTAACGGTAACTGTGATCTGCTCCCGTTTTCAGGTGATAAATAAGACGGCAGCAGACCGAAGATACCGAAACGTCACGATATTTACTGTTTTTTTTAAACCATGTGCGTTTAAAAAATTTGTGCTGACCATGGTGTTTTGAGTCGTTCGTTGTCGGACGGGATATTAATTATTTGGATCGATTGATAATTTTATCACTATTATTTGTTGACCCTTTTACGTGTCTGTTTAATTTGACTTATTCTATTGTCTCTTTTACTTGAGGTTTATGCTGTTTTCGTATTATCATAATTGTGCTGTCTTCTTCGGTTTCTGTTCAAATATTTGTCTAACTGGATCGTCGTCTCTTGTTCCATATGCATGTTTTTTTTAAATTATCTCATTTTAAATACATTTGTGATCCTCAGCCAAATATTGTGTACTTATTTTTTTTGGTTACTATTTTCGTAGTAATTGTAGGCAATGGAGATTCAATCAAAATCCGAATTCAGTTTTACCTCACCATTGCCATTAAAGTATAAAAATAATGTTACGGTATATATATATATATATATATATATATATATATAAAATTAACCTAAAGTATTGATACGGCTGTCAAATAAAGAAATTAATTCTATAGGAAGTTATGTCGCGATTCAATCGTTTACTGAAGAAACTGACTCCTCCAAGGACTGGCTCCTGCCAAGACCAGTTCCTGCAAAAATGACTACATAACAGTGGATACGACCAACGAACCATTCCACCCATCGAAACCAACAGTCGATGACGACCAATCGAAAAGAGGTCTAATAATACATTATCGGAGTTTAATAGGAACATGCCACATAGGATTGAAGTTCGCAGGCTTTGAAGTGTTATGCGGGTACGGTCTCGCCCATTGCCCGGCTGAAGCCGACACATGGAAGGACGGCCATACCTGGCCCGCGTCCGATTATCTGCCGGTCCCCTGGTCCAGCCTTACCGGGTAGTACCTGTTTGGGAGCGGCCCGGAGCCGACACATGTAAGGACGGCCATACCCGGCCCGCATCCGATTATCTGCCGGTCCCCTGGTCCAGCCTTACGGAGTAGTACCTGTTTGGGACCGGCCCGAAGCCGACACATGGAAGGACAGCAAGACCCGGCCCGCATCCGATTATCTGCCAGTCCCCTGGTCCAGCCTTACGGGATAATACATGTTTGGGACCGGCCCGAAGCCGACACATGGAAGGATGGCCAGACCCGGCCCACATCCGATTATCTGCCGGTCCCCTGGTCCAGCCTTACCGGGTAGTACCTGTTTGGGACCGGCCCGAAGCCGACACATGGAAGGACAGCCATACCCGGCCCGCATCCGATTATCTGCCGGTCCCCTGGTCCAGCCTTACCGGGTAGTACCTGTTTGGGACCGGCCCGAAGCCGACACATGGAAGGACAGCCAGACCCGGCCCGCATCCGATTATCTGCCGGTCCCCTGGTCCAGCCTTACCGGGTAGTACCTGTTTGGGACCGGCCCGAAGCCGACACATGGAAGGACAGCAAGACCCGGCCCGCATCCGATTATCTGCCAGTCCCCTGGTCCAGCCTTACGGGATAATACATGTTTGGGACCGGCCCGAAGCCGACACATGGAAGGATGGCCAGACCCGGCCCACATCCGATTATCTGCCGGTCCCCTGGTCCAGCCTTACGGGATAGTACCTGTTTGGGACCGGCCCGAAGCCCACACATGGAAGGACAGCCAGACCCGGCCCACATCCGATTATCTGCCGGTCCCCTGGTCCAGCCTTACCGGGTAGTACTTGTTTGGGACCGGCCCGAAGCCGGATTTTAATATAATTTTTTATTAACACTTGTAATCTGTGAAAGAGATACACGAGAGAAGGAATATACAAGCATGAAATATTATGCATTAAATTGCTCATCGTTGAAAGTTGAAACGTACGCAGTAAGTGACTGATTGAAAGTGTCGCTATTCATGGTTACTGGAGAAGAAGGTTTATGATATGAAGTTATCTGAGATCTAGGGTAATGAGGATACATATTATTAACATGCTGAGATAATGGTAATTCCATAACAATACATACATTATCAATAGAGCCACAAATATTATTTTATGTAGTCAACTGACCCATTTCAGCCATAAATAAAGCATCACTAATAAGATTGTCTACTAAAAACGTTTGAGTACAATTAGAAATGTCTCTCATCTTTAGAGCCACATTCTTACCAAAAAATATAATATCTATCTTCTTTCGACTTAGGAATTTTTAAATGGTGTTCAATTGTTTTTCCAGCAAAGAATCACATTTATCGTTACTTAGTTTAGAGACTCTAGTATGACGTGTTGTTTTTGTAGTCGATTGAATAGGAATGTCTTCCAATTCAACAGTTCCAGTGTCTTGTGCTGTTGATTGAGTTGGCTCACATTCCTGCATAGGCGCAACAACTTCCCTGGAGTTTCTTGTTGTCTGTTCTCCAGCCTCATCCTGAAAATAATATATTTAAATATATGCATTTAATGCTTATATATGCCATAACAGTGTAAAAATTAATATTTCCCACTATTTTTTTTGGAATAGTATTGCGAAGACAACATATCACTAAAAAAAAGAAAGATGTCTTTATACCAATTTACATTTATCATATATATTTCGAGTTGTTGATAAATATATGTAATAGACATAATGTATTTACATGTTCCACAAACTGAAGAAGATTGGCTCACCATAGCTAGAAATTTTGAAAAGAGGTGGAATTTCCCTCATTAGCTCGGCTGTCTAGATGGCAAAAATATCGAGATAATTCCTGCAGCTGGAAATGATTATTTTTTCTTTAATTACGAACATAGATTTAGTATGGTCCTACTCGTGATTGCAGATGCAAATTATTAATATATAGTGATTGATTTCGGTACTAATGGTATAGTATCAGATGGCAGCGTTCTTCAGAACACAGAATGTTTTAAACGACTTAAGGGCAATTCATTAAACAATCTGAGAGAAAACGATAACGAAAATAGTTCACGCAAGCGGCCGTTTGCCTTCCTTGCTTAAGATGCTTCTACTTTGAACGAACAATTACTTAGAATATCTTTGGTAGTTTGACAGCACGCTTTAGAATATTTCATACCGCTATCAATTTAAAATTAGAGCGTTTTTATTAACGTACGAATTGTTAAAAATTTTGAAACAATAAATAATGGCTGTTTTTTATGGTGTTTATTTTATGTAACGCCTAACGAGAGAACGTTTAAATATATCTTAATTCAACAAGACTAATGTTGTCAAACGACGCACACAGACACACATACATTGGTTGCATCAGATTGAAAAACTAAAACTCTCACTCCGATAGCACCGTTTCTTAAATGAGGCAAGCTAATAAGCACGATAAAATCGAAATTTTAGAAATGCAGAACTAAAATTAGTAGTATGCACTTGAATCATTATGGTATACAAATATTCACGAGTTTACTATTCAAGGCATTAAAATTTCATTCATATAATCAAAAAATTAATATACTGGNGGTATACAAATATTCACGAGTTTACTATTCAAGGCATTAAAATTTCATTCATATAATCAAAAAATTAATATACTGGAAGATGGCATGCACTTGTATTTAAATATTTTTAAAAGTAATGATCAATATTGAGACTTTGGCATCTACCGTTGAATTTTNATGGCATGCACTTGTATTTAAATATTTTTAAAAGTAATGATCAATATTGAGACTTTGGCATCTACCGTTGAATTTTCAGAGAATTCTTGAAATAAGAAACGTCCAAACACGCATGTTAATATAAAATGAGTAATGGCAAATTAGAATTTATTTAAAGTACAAATTAATTAACTACCGATATGCACAGTATAGCATACACCGGGCGGAACTAAACCCTTCCAACAAAGTTCAGCCTGATATACCTCATAAAAATAGACAGATAACAAATACTCTGTATGACTTATAGTCTTATCCGTAATGACGTGTCCACCTTCGAAAGTGTAGCTGCAGCAGACGTTTATTGTTAGTGACTCAGCCAGAACAAAAGGCAAATCTCAGAGTTCCTGGAAATGCATTTTCTTACCTACGAAATGAAAACGATAGAAAATTGGGTGCTTATACCAACCCCATTTAATAAAATGGAGGGGCTGGAACCCCACCAGTGCAGTGAATAATGCAAGTCTCCGGCATTTTGAGATTGATTCCGTAAGATAGTAATATACCATAAATGGTAAGCGAAAAGGTCGACTTGTGTTTGTACACTGCATGCCGCTGTGTTTGAGACATTAATGCACAATATACTACTGCAAAATTCGCGATTCAGTGTTACAATTTTATGATTTAATTAATGAAAAAAGTAGCTGTGTATGGTAAAAACGAAAGGTGGCTTTTGTTTACCACTCATGATATATTACTAAAATGCAGAGAACAACCTAAAAATGCTGGATAGTTACAATTTCAAGTTCATAAATGTTGTTACAACCGTTCCCTTTTTATGGAAAGGGGTTAGTATCTGTACCCAATTCTGTATGGTCTGTATTTTGTTGCTCAATAATGCATTACCAGAATTTAAAGACTTATCTTTCATTTTGGTTGTGTAACTAGCACTAAATTTCTTCTTCAGCCACACTTTACAGGGCGATTACACCCTTCTGGGATACAGGTCACATATGCGTTTTCTGCCTATTATCGGATGAATAATCACCTGTCGAGGTTTGTCGGCGGAGTTTAGTTCCACCTTATATATTAAAATATCGAACAGAATCGGAACCAGTTCAGAAAAATAAGCGAAATTTGGTAACAATGCCTTTTAGTAACGTGGCATGTAAAAGTCCATGTTAATTGAAACCAATACATTACTTCGAAATATTTTCTTATTTGGAATAATATATACAAATATATACACAAGCAATTTCAGTTAGTAAAGAGTTAAATATTCTCCGGTAGGTGACTCCTCGCAATGTCAGTGTAAACCAGTTTGATCGTTTGAATATGAAATATGAAGGAGATTATATCGCCCGCAAAAATTGGATGATGCAAAAACCAGAGTGTGGTTGAGGCAGGATCTTGGTACTTTGTTAAATAGAGATGTAACTGGTCTCCGTCCCTGATCTACAATTTATTNGTACTTTGTTAAATAGAGATGTCACCGGTCTCCGTCCCTGATCTACAATTTATAACGTGTTATGGGAAGTCATAAAAGGTACTGGTCTCGTTAGTCTTCTCTCCCCGCCACGCATCCTTACATGTTCATGTTCGCTCTGGGCGACCTGGGATTCGCTCTCCCGTCACAGAGCAGACAAGTAAGCAGAGGCGAGACGCCTTTGACGTGTGCATGCCTGCTGTCTGATTGGTTGCACGAGGCTATGGAAATGAACAACGTTTATTATCGGTTATCGCGTGCTATGAAATGTTTCCTATTGCCTGCAGCGCCGACTCGCGAGTAGCCCACCGGGCGCTGACCGACGAATGGCGCTCCAACATGTTGCCGGCCATCCCGCCATTTTGTTGTCACGTGCGGTTGGAGTTCGCAGGAAAGGTGTAATTCGTGGCCTCATTTCGACGTAACATAACCCGCTGGCACCTTGCAAGAAGAGTTTTGCCGTCGCTAGAACCACGCGGAACTTCAAGTACACGGAGAACGGCAACCTCTGAACTTCACTTCGTAATTGCGAAGCTTCTAAGTGACGAAGATACTACGAATGCCTCCGGTGGAGTAAAAATGTGTCTGAAGTATCCGATNTCCCCGCCACGCATCCTTACATGTTCATGTTCGCTCTGGGCGACCTGGGATTCGCTCTCCCGTCACAGAGCAGACAAGTAAGCAGAGGCGAGACGCCTTTGACGTGTGCATGCCTGCTGTCTGATTGGTTGCACGAGGCTATGGAAATGAGCAACGTTTATTATCGGTTATCGCGTGCTATGAAATGTTTCCTATTGCCTGCAGCGCCGACTCGCGAGTAGCCCACCGGGCGCTGACCGACGAATGGCGCTCCAACATGTTGCCGGCCATCCCGCCATTTTGTTGTCACGTGCGGTTGGAGTTCGCAGGAAAGGTGTAATTCGTGGCCTCATTTCGACGTAACATAACCCGCTGGCACCTTGCAAGAAGAGTTTTGCCGTCGCTAGAACCACGCGGAACTTCAAGTACACGGAGAACGGCAACCTCTGAACTTCACTTCGTAATTGCGAAGTGACGAAGATACTACGAATGCCTCCGGTGGAGTAAAAATGTGTCTGAAGTATCCGACACTCAGGTTTTGAGTGAGGTGTGGTCCGTCAGTGAGAAGGTAGTGGTACCGTTGCTCATAATATACGTGGAAGAAATAGCAGTGCCCCCAGCTGACAAGCGGACGCGTTGGTGTAGTGGTCAGACTACTAACTTCCCACTTATGAGAAATGGGTTCGATTCCCAACAGGGTCGCTCCCGGATTTTCGCATTCGGGGATCGTGCAGGACGATGCCGTTGATCGGCGGGTTTTCTCGGGATCTTCCGTTTCCCCCGCCCTTGCATTCCGGCGCTGCTCCATTCCCACCTCACTTTACCCTCATCGGCTCTCAAAACCTCGATGTTAGGAGCCGTCCAAGACTCTCCACTTCAGTCCAGTGGGACAGAGAATAATGCAGTCAAACCGAAGAACAGTGCAAAGTTGTGAGGAATTTTGCGAAAAACAAAGCGAATATTACAATGTGATTAAATTATAGGTATATTAGCATGCATTATCTGTTAATCTATGTCCAGAATACATAATGAACAAAGAATGTATATGCACATTTCGATGTAATAAAAATACACCCTTCCACCACGTGGCAGTCTTAAATCTGCTGAATTTGGAAACTTGTGAAATAACTATATAAAAAAATATATTTTCCAGTTTCAGCCAATATTTGATACGTTTAACTACTAAGGCCTGTAAAAATGTATTCAAGTATAGGTCCTTCAGCATAGCATTAACGACTGGTTATTTTATTTACAATGGCTTTTGATGTATAAAACTACCGGTGTGAATCATACATGCCAATAAAATTTATTATGAATCCGAATTAAAAAAAACAATTCCCGGACAATAATTTTTGTTATAGTTCCTTAGCGTAGCTGCAATAACCGTGGCCCAAATTAAATATCTGTGGTATGTTTTTCTACAACAACTGATTAGACAATTCAGGAAAACTTAGGATGTGTGGCATTTATTTACTTTAAAAAACTGAATTATTGTGTCTCCTTTGTCCTTGGAATAAACAAAAAATTAATAAAATATTACTTTTAGGCAATCATGTACTGGTGAAGTTGGAGTTGCAATTTCAGATATTTATGACTAATTGCTCTGGAATCTCTATCTCCGTACTGTTACGCTTTTTCGCTGTACTTTAATGCCGAAACAAGCTTGAGAAAAATTCACGGATTGCCATGAAACACGCCGCTCCCAGTGTGGCACGTCCGAATTGAACGAAACTTCTCACAGGCAAAGGGAATTTTGGCACGAACAACCAGGAGCAATATCAAGACAAACGTTTGTCAAGGGGAAGTTACACTGTTGTAAAGAACCTTTTCCGCAATGTTTCAACACCCACGGCGTATACGCACGCGACGACATGAGTCCGGCATGGATTCAACGAGGCGTCCGTGACTGTGGCGGCCCATTTCCCCGTTGCAACTACCGCTCCAGATGGTGCACATCCAGCTGGCTGGAAGCATGTTCTGTAAGCGACGTGCACTGGAGAACGGACTGGAGGGAGTTGGCAGAAAGAAGGCAGTCCTGGAAAATGCTAGTGGTATGTGAGCGGGAAATGTTGTGATTAAAAAGTCGTTTGTTGGAGCCGAGCAATTAAGATAAGCGCACGAGGCCACGAAATCCCCTCGGCCTTTTCGACGGCGGAAAGAATCCTCACTATGAAAATTTCCACACGCCACGCACAAAAAGACCAGCATTCCATTCAATTCTTCGCATTCGTCACCTTGTTTATACGTTATTCCATACAAGTTTAATCCATCAATACAATAAAATATAAAATATTTTTATAATTAAAAATATTACGTTTCCGTTAAAGGTCTTCGTTCATGGGCATTTTCTAAAAACTCTTAATTGCGATGAAACGTTATTTCTTAAAATGTCTATAATATAACTTTATACAATATTTGCTAGTAACTTCCTACTGGGGGGGGGGGATGTTAGAAGAATTGACGTACACGATTCCTAGAAAAATGAAAATTTCCACTGTTTCACTTACGACGGAGAAAGATGTAATCTAAGAAGCAATCATCTTTTATGACATCTTTCTTGGAGCTTCTGGGAAGCGCTAATTATACTCTTTTAAATCACGTAATAGACGCGGCACATCAAAATGTGTGAACATAACATCTCTTAACTCCGCAAGACTTCACAGAGCACTGATTAAAAAAAATTTGTCATATCTTTTTAAAACAAGACATACTAGGGTCAATACACAGGCCGTAGGTTTTTATCATAGAATAAATGTAGTCAAACTTTCGTACATCTCTAGCTTGCTGGTATTATATTGGCGGGTGGAAGTATAAAAACCTGTAATATTTTTCACCATTCATTTGTTTAATTAAAAATAATTTGTGAGTAAATGTCAATAACAAAAATTGATGAATGCGTCGTTCGCTCTCTTTTAGGTATACTTTTTTTAATTTACGAAGGCCGTTTTCTGACATACAGAACCACCAACTTTGTAACGGTTTCACAGAAAATCACTCTATTTGCAGCGCCTGCCATCAGCTGGTTCATAACATGATTGTGTGTCTGTTCACGTTAGCAACACTTGCTGAAATGAGTTCGTATAAAAGAAAAAAACAAATTTAAGATCGCCGTCGAAAGTTGACAAAAATATTGCGTTTCCAGTAACATAATCAGTTTATTTGATATTTTGGCATTGCTACTTCGTACTTATGGCAGTTTAAACTCTAACGAATTGATAAATGAGGAGGCTGTGCTGTGCAAATGCCTCGCCGTGTTCGCCCGTCGGGAGCAAGAAGATTCCAGCGGACTTCGCGCGTTGGTTACTTCGCCGTTACTACGTTTTCACGAGAGAAAGTAAACGTTTCACGTTTAATTCCTTTAAACATTATTTGCACCGTTACTTAGTGAAACGGATTATTATACTAGTTCCCGTGCTGCGCTGTTTTCGGTGCGTTATCAATATTTCATTATTTTGTCATGATGACAATGGCACGGCAACGTGTGTTTTTCCGTCGCGTGCAACGATGAATATTAGCGGTGTGATGAAAGTTTCCTGTATGAATAACCTGCAGAATGTGCACACCCACCTATACACATATATTTACACATCAAAAAGTTTTTTTATTTGTTACTGAAGTGACTGTTACAAGAAGCACGTAAGATGATAGGTGTATTTTCGACAAATATCACAATTTATTTAAATAACGTAAATCGTCGGAATTTGAATTTCAGCAGTCTCGGGTACGATTATATTTATTACGTGTTATTTCATGAGACCGAAGTAATTTTGTAGGCTTATCCACGTCTGTGTCTGTCATGTTTTTTTAAGAACCCTTATGTCCAGAATTTTTCATATTTTATAATTTTGAGTGAAATTGTGAAGTGTTTCTGTAGTCTAAACACATGGTAGTGTGTGTTAGGGTATCTTAGATTTGCATATTTTGGTGAAAATTTTGAGCTAAAATATGTAAACTGAAGTGCATGAAAAAAATAAAGCTATGTATTTTTTAAATGTTATTCTATTAAAGTTTGTCAAGTTCATGCCATTTGTTACTTCTTGAGCTTATAGCATAAATAAATCAAGTTATCTGTAATCGCTTTGTACTAGTAGAGTTATGTTTTATTTTACCGTGCGCTAAACTATTTTTAAAAAATGTAAGACGCGTTTAGACGTTAGCTTTGAGTTGTTATTCAATTTCTGCCAAGTGTACGCATTCATAATTATTATTGAGACATATATTAACTAAGCTAGCTATGATTTTTTGGCACGATGACTAGGAGAGACCGAACTTTAAGCATTGCCGCATTTTTAAGCGTGTTACAGTAACAGTAAACCTGTAACTTTTTTTAGTCTTTTACATAATAACGCAGGTAAGGTACCAAATATATACTTATGTCAGCAAATGAACACATTTTGTGAGCGATTCATACATGACCAAAGTCGTAATATTACAATTAAAAAGCGAAAACAGCACTAATGTAAAGGAAAAACGAAGTTTAAACATATGAATAGCAATCGTGTAAGCTAAAAATTTGCAGTTCATAGAAAAGCGTGTTATAGATGAAAAAAATAAAAATTAAAAAGATGATTATAAAGATACTCGCCTCCAACACAATTTCTAGCCTCTTTCCACTTCTACATGTTTACCAGCAATAGAAAAAAAAATTAAAGTGTCTGAGTTTGTGAAACGCATAAAATACCTCATTAAATACGGACTTAAGTAGTACACACACTCTCTCTCTCTCTCTCTCTCTCTCTCACTGCAATAAGTACGTTGCTGAAAATATTATAGATATATAAGCTATATACCTGGCAACCAATATGTAAGTGACAAATTACTGTCGTAAAAAAAATTAATTTAAATTGTTTAGTACATTACTTTCGAACATTATAATTTACTATAAAAATGTAAAAACAGTGTTTGCAAATGGCATTTTGGATAATGCAGTTTCCGCTGCATTAGAAAATTTCATATTTCCTGAAACAAAGTTGTCTGTACATAAAACATCGCTTACCCACGTAATGTTAACCGCTGACGTAACACGCAGCATGGCTTTCACGTGCAAGAGCAGGGAGGGATATATTAGCAAATTAACACCGGCACCACTTTCTTATAACTATCAAAATGGCCTTCGTAAATGAAACAGGGTATAATAGTGCTTCTAATAGAAAAATGTGAGATTGTTTCGGGTAAATACAAATTGGATTTATATTTTTTTTGCGCTTAAGAATATTTTTATTCCTAGTGTTTATTTTATTTGGAAATTTAATTTTGTCATTATACGTACTTGCAAGAGACAAAATATTTTCCTCAGATGCGGTATATACATTCAGGATGAGTCTGTGTAAAAATTAAGTTAAATTGTTTAAATAACAGCCATTGGTTGAAGAAATAGAATTAAAAAGATAGTGCTTCAAACTGGCGATATAAAGTGCGAAAATTAAAATTTTTGGTTAACTTCTCTTGCAAAGATATGTATATTCAAGTATTATCCTGTCTACTTCTATATATTTTATGCTTTGTATTTTCCCTTTAAATATTTTTGACCACTGCAGAAATTTCAACAAAACTTTATAGAATTGAACTTAGCGAACAGCCTTGAGGGAAGCGTAGATGAAACCTCATCGCTTTACAGCACTTACAACAACAAATCTGTGAAAACTCATGTTACACACATTACAACAATTTCACGTTAGTCAAAAATGCTTGGAATATTTCTCATGCAAATTATAAATTATAGAATAAATATTTATTATGTCGATTACATCAAATGTGAAACAACGAAGAGAAAAATTGATTTTAAATGTTCTCGTTAGTACATACAAAAAAACATGCATACAACAAGTTAATAATATATATATGTATGGCACACTTCATTGTTTTACTATAACTTTAAACATTTCGGGAGTTAATCTCGCACCCATGCGTGCATACATAACAGCCCGCTGTCATTGTGGGGACAACAGTGATAGAAATGAAGTAACGATCTTCTCAGCACACGTGTGACGATTTATTATATTAAAAATTATATGTTTACATTGAATGAAACTTTAAGCAAGATTTTTACGCCAGAATGTCTTTCTCGGCGATCCAGGTGTCATCACATTTGGGTTGTCCCAGCCACCGCACGTGCACGCGACCAATACGTCGTTCCAGCACCTTCTCCACCAAATACACGTGTGGAAACTGCGTAGACCAGATCTATTCGGTGTAAAATCCGCCAATGATGGGTTCGCCACATATATCCTCGAGGTAATGCANCCGCCAATGATGGGTTCGCCACATATATCCTCGAGGTAATGCATGCGTGGGTACGGGTTTCGTATACGCGCCATCTTGTACAACTCTGCAGACCGGTTCTAACGGCAGCCTTTGTGGAAAACTTCCCAGTTTTTTTTAAATCTGCACCAAGTCACTGATCTTAGCTGTAGACTTGCGCGGGTCCCTCCTCTTCGGAATAGCATACACGGTNTTTAAATCTGCACCAAGTCACTGATCTTAGCTGTAGACTTGCGCGGGTCCCTCCTCTTCGGAATAGCATACACGGTTCGAACCAGGGAGTCATTTTTTTCACGTCTTTGGGCCTCGTGCGGTTTATATAATGAACGGTAGAATTGTACTCGCAAACGAGTTTCGGGAATATATCAAACCACTTGTAGTTTCCTTTCGCCACGAAATGTCTCCTCGGTTTAGCTTTCCTNTTTAAATCTGCACCAAGTCACTGATCTTAGCTGTAGACTTGCGCGGGTCCCTCCTCTTCGGAATAGCATACACGGTCCGAACCAGGGAGTCGTTTTTTCACGTCTTCGGGCCTCATGCGGTTTATATATTGAACGGTAGAATTGTACTCGCGAACGAGTTTCGGGAATATATCAAACCACTTGTAGTTTCCTTTCGCCACGAAATGTCTCCTCGGTTTAGCTTTCCTGNAACGAGTTTCGGGAATATATCAAACCACTTGTAGTTTCCTTTCGCCACGAAATGTCTCCTCGGTTTAGCTTTCCTGTGAAAACGCTCGACGATGCTGGCCTTGAGCCCAGAGTTTGTAGAATAATGTTTTATGACATACTTTTCGATCAGTGCATGAAAAGTTGCATTAAAATATTCTTTACCATCATTTGTGTAGAGATTTTTCGGAATACGTCCTTCGCACGATACATCCGCCACTGCTTTCGTGACGTCGAGCGCATTCTTAGACTTCAGCGGCCTGGCCCAGGCATACTTGATAAGAGTATTGATTATGGTCAAAATGTAGTGGTGATCTTATTTGACATGTGCTAAGTCTTGATTTTCGATTATGTCAGATTGGAAGGTATCGTCCAGCCCTTTCATAACGTATTTTTCGCGTAGGTTAATTCAACCTAGCGTATTTTTGCAGCTCGTCAACAACTGCATACTTGCTCATTTCGAAATGTAAGCCGCCTCCACGAGTTCTTCGATGATGGAAATCATTTCGTTCGTGTGCAAGCGGTTTCCTGCTGCCTGCACAGCAATCAGAGGTCTCAACTTATCAACTAACTCATTCGGATCATCCCAATACTGATAGTCGATTTTTTTCTCCNCACAGCAATCAGAGGTCTCAACTTATCAACTAACTCATTCGGATCATCCCAATACTGATAGTCGATTTTTTTCTCCACTCTTCAAGTTCTCAGGAAAACCCGAACCACCAAATTCACGTATCCTAGGAAATAGTACAGCTATAATAGGCAATTTTTCGTGCGCCATGTCTTTAAATCGATGTGATGCAGTGTTATTCTCGGCGTAATATACGCGACTTTGGTTTAACCAACGGCGGTACTTACGCAAATCCGATTCAGTGTAGTGTTAAGGTCGCCTACGAAACAAAAGTTCGCTCAATCTCTGCGTGATTTTCACCTCGCGCTTCCCGATCTGTTGTACATCCCTGGGGGAAAAAAACTTCCTTATTTCCAAGGTACCAATTTCCAACATTTTTCTGCAAACCATAAGTTTTGTCGGCAGTATGGTCAGAGCAGTAAGCGATGTAATGAGATAGAAGAATGCCCTCATCGGGCCCGTGCTCTCGTGTTCTTTTCCGTTCTCGCGTACTAAGCAAGTCGATCAGGGGAAAATCGTCTTCGTCGCTAGTGATGCCACAGGTCGGTTCGGGCAATTCCGGGCTTCTTTTCCGTTTACGCGCCGGGGTCGGTTTATTTGAATGCAAGCATCGTCCCCGTCAATCGATTTTTTTATAATTTCGTCTAGGTGGAGGTTAATGGGTTTGAAAACCTCCTCCCTTCAATTCTCGACAGACATTCTGTTATTTTTCGCGAGTAAGTATTTGATCTATACCGCTTTGATCGCTCGCTGAAGCTCGCTCACAGATTCGGTTCGATAATCCATCGTTCACTGAGGGGAAAAGGAGTTTCGTACAAGTATATATATCGACCTCGCCTTTTGTAGGAAGTCATTTGCAATATTCTGAAATGGCTTTTTCGATATTTTCGAGCTGTCCGACACACATATCCTATTCTTCTTGCCAGTTTTCGAAGCCAATTTGGACATTAATACTTTTTGTAGGTCCTTCGATTCTTCTCGCCTCTGCACGTTAGATACATTGATGGGGTCGATCATCCTCGAATTCACGGTTGCTATGCGTTTATCGATCGCCACCAAATATTCAACCACTTCGTTTTTCACACTTTCCAATTTTCGACCGATAAGGGACATGCCTTCTCTGCGTGCAGTGGCGAAGCGATTTTACCCACGTTCAAGGTCATCGTTATGATTGATGCCACCAAATTTCGAAATGCAACCGCGGCTCACTGTTTCGTTTGTATAATACACTCATCGAACCGACGCCTGTACCTGACTTTATGTAGCGAGCAGTCCTTTACAATTACCAATATACCGAACTCGTCTTTCCAGCACAAAGAACACATATATTTGAATTCTGCAAATGTCATGTCTGTATTTACACGATTGTCGTAAGCATGGCGTAAATTGGTGTCATCCATGTGGAACAAAGTGAGGAAATTCACAATGTCGCGNGCATCGTCCCCGTCAATCGATTTTTTTATAATTTCGTCTAGGTGGAGGTTAATGGGTTTGAAAACCTCCTCCCTTCGATTCTCGACAGACATTCTGTTATTTTTCGCGAGTAAGTATTTGATCTATACCGCTTTGATCGCTCGCTGAAGCTCGCTCACAGATTCGGTTCGATAATCCATCGTTCACTGAGGGGAAAAGGAGTTTCGTAAAAGTATATATATCGACCTCGCCTTTTGTAGGAAGTCATTTGCAATATTCTGAAATGGCTTTTTCGATATTTTCGAGCTGTCCGACACACATATCCTATTCTTCTTGCCAGTTTTCGAAGCCAATTTGGACATTAATACTTTTTGTAGGTCCTTCGATTCTTCTCGCCTCTGCACGTTAGATACATTGATGGGGTCGATCATCCTCGCATTCACGGTTGCTATGCGTTTATCGATCGCCACCAAATATTCAACCACTTCGTTTTTCACACTTTCCAATTTTCGACCGATAAGGGACATGCCTTCTCTGCGTGCAGTGGCGAAGCGATTTTACCCACGTTCAAGGTCATCGTTATGATTGATGCCACCAAATTTCGAAATGCAACCGTGACTCACTGTTTCGTTTGTATAATACACTCATCGAACCCACGCCTGTACCTGACTTTATGTAGCGAGCAGTCCTTTACAATTACCAATATACCGAACTCGTCTTTCCAGCACAAAGAACACATATATTTGAATTCTGCAATTGTCATGTCTGTATTTAGGCTACACGATTGTCGTAAGCATGGCGTAAATTGGTGTCATCCATGTGGAACAAAGTGAGGAAATTCACAATGTCGCGNCTACACGATTGTCGTAAGCATGGCGTAAATTGGTGTCATCCATGTGGAACAAAGTGAGGAAATTCACAATGTCGCGAAGCAGTTGTTCAGGTAAACGGGAATAAGTTTGATTGATGTACACGCAATCCACGTTCGCATGTCGTCCCATGCTAAAGTATTCTTGTACAAAAGTTTTTTTTTCACAGTGTTATGAGCCTGGGTGGCTCATAACACTTTTAGGAAAGCTTAAGATTAAGGCAAGTAGGATAAGCTCAGATAATTAAAAGGATTGTTTGAATTGACTAATATAGACTTTACTAGTTCTAAAGTGGAAGATTATACAATGCTATTCAGCTGAAGTTAAGTCCAACGGGAGTGAAAGGGAAGGACTTAAGGAAGGTTGTGAGTAATAAGGAGAATCACATATAAAGGAAGGAAACTTACCCCAGCCTCGCACCCGGACCCTCTGGCGGAAACGGCCCAAGGAACAGCCGCTGTCTTGTCTAAAGTTAGTAGGAGACGACGATCCCTCTCGGCCGTAGACGCCTATATCACTCTTCTCGCCCCACCGCGTGACTATTGACGTNTCTTAGATCAGCACTGGCTCAGCGGATCCCCTGTTGCCAGGCGTCGTGTGGTTCATTCTCCCCTGCTTGCTGCAATCACCCTCAGTCTGCCGTTTTGATATTCCAGCACTTCTGAGGCGTCTTCGCGCCATTGTTATATCGTTGCTGAATTCGGTTCCGGCCTGGTGTTGATGAACTCTGTGGCGTTGCTCTTAGGTAAATGCTTAGTTAGGCATTTCACACCGGGACTCAACCGTAACAACAGGCAATGTCATCGAAGACTAATATCGAGTTTGGTAGAGTTTCGTTCGGAAGCACTGCCTTCTTGTTTTCGCTGCCATCCACGGCCTGCAGTACTCGTACCAATCGCTGGTATTTAAATTTCTGGGGCAATTTTGAATAAATGTACATGTTCTATATCTGAAGGCCGTTCTGTTTTTCCAACAGGCTCAGTAGGACGCATGTTTTACCACACCCAGACAGTCCACAAATAAGGCCTCGCACACTATTAGGCAACATGGCACCATGACGTGAGTCAAGTTCGATTTCGGCATCTTCCCCAGCTCTATGCACGGGGAGACTAATGTCCTGCTCGATAACTTCCATTATATTGTAACAGAACTATATAAAAGAAGAATATTTAAAGCATGCTCTCTCAGTTTACTTCAATGCGCCGTAAGTTAAAGATGGTAAAATCCAGCAGTGGGATCGTCGACTCACTCATCAATATCCTCCTGTTCGATTTTTGCATTCCAAGATACAAGTTCTGCGGGCCGGGAACAAGGCTAGCTGAAAGGCTGTCACGCAACGAGACAGGCATAGATGTCCTGGACGAAGCGTGCAAGCAGCACGACATCGCCTACTCCCAGTACAAGGATCTGCAAGGTAGGGCAGGTAGATAAGATACTTGCACAGAAGGCCGACAATACAAGAAAATCGGCAGCCGCCGGGCTCGGAGAAAAAGTAGCTGCCTGGGGCGTATGCCAACCTCATGAAAGCCAAGGTTAAACAAGGCATGGGTCTCCGTGCAAGCAAAAGGCAATCGTTGCGCCTTTGAATGACAAAGATGAAAGGGAAGGTCTAGGTAGGAGGCTTCCTGCCCGCAATGAAACCTACAATCGGTTCTCTGGCCGGTATCGCCGAAGTAGTCACGAATATATTTGTATGCGCCATGAAAGGGCTTCAAACTATCGAAAACCAGCAGAGAAAACGAACCACCATAACAGAAAATTGGAAGCTATCATCACGGGGAAAAAAATGGCAAAGGGGTCTACATTCGTCACTCGTATCGGGAAAAGGAGGATCAATTGCTCTGTCATTTTGGGCGGTTGGCGCGTGGTGGAAGGTGGTTTGTGAATTAGAGGGGGGGGGGAGGGAACTAAGGAACAATCGAAGAAGGAAATCAAAGTGAATCTGCCTGATTGTGCGAAAATTGAAAATACCTAATCTTTACTAAGTGTTTATGAGAGTTTTGGGAATTTGCGTCCTCTGCCCGAATTGCACGAGTATTTGAAATATACCAAACAAACGTACAAAAACGAAACGGAATAGATGCCGAACACATGGAACTGTGGACCAAAGATTATAAGAAAATGAAAATAGGAGCGGGCAGGAGCTGGTGATTACGTTGGCCACATCGCATTTGGATGCCGTGTTGGGAGTCGGAGAAAACACGCAGCCCGTCTCTCTTACCTTGAACACCATAGAATGGTTTGTCCCTTACATGACCCCGAGCACCCACGACTGTGTCAGGCTGTTGTATTATGCCAAGAAAGAAAAAGTGATGAAAATAGCATTCAGAAGTTGGAGCCTGGTAACCTGTGGCCCTGTCCGCCGCCCCGCGAAATCACTGGGTCGTAAAAACGTCTTCCAGCACAGAAAAACCGCGCTACATCATACTGGCGCTTCAGACGAACAAACAGCATAGTATCGGAGCTGACAAGTCTACGATCGACCACTACAAAGTCGAAAATATAAAGATATTTTTGAATACCGAAAGCTACCCGTATATCGAGCTGAAAACTGCGTTCGACCAAGAAGGTTTTACTATGCCATATTTATGTTTTCGGAATTCCAATTATCGTATTACGAACGCGAGGCGCATCCCATCGTAACTCTCGGTTTGAGGTGGTGAGGGGGAAACACGCTCGCATTCGACACGTAAATATGAAGGGGACGGTCTGATATTTCCTTTATGTGCCAAGATACTACAATGGGAGCGTCTGTCGTTGCACTATGAGCGTGCGTTGTGTGTTAGTCCGTATCGCGATGGCGACAGAACAACAGAAGGCGTTCTGTGTTATTCAGTTTGTAAAATGTGAATAGGTTACGACTGTTCAACGTGAATTCCGTCACAAATACAGACGTCGTCCTCCTGATAGGTGGAGTATCGTACGTTGGTTTCGTCAGTTCCGGGACAAAGGGTGCCTTTGCAAAGGCAAAAATTTCCGGGTGGCAGCGTGTGTCCGAAGAGAATGTGCTACGGATTCAACAAGCGTTCGTTCGCGGTCCGAGAAAATCAACTCGACAAGCTAGCAGGGAAATGCAAATCCCTCAATCAACGGTATGGACTGTGTTGCGAAAGCGATTGCTGTACAAACCATACAGGTTACAGCTTGTACAGGCTCTTACCGAAAGGGATAAAAAANAACGTGAATTCCGTCACAAATACAGACGTCGTCCTCCTGATAGGTGGAGTATCGTACGTTGGTTTCGTCAGTTCCGTGACAAAGGGTGCCTTTGCAAAGGCAAAAATTTCCGGGTGGCAGCGTGTGTCCGAAGAGAATGTGCTACGGATTCAACAAGCGTTCGTTCGCGGTCCGAGAAAATCAACTCGACAAGCTAGCAGGGAAATGCAAATCCCTCAATCAACGGTATGGACAGTGTTGCAAAAGCGATTGCTGTACAAACCATACAGGTTACAGCTTGTACAGGCTCTTACCGAAAGGGATAAAAAACTGAGACGTTATATCTGTGTGTTCGTTCTTGTACAGAACCTGGTAGAGGATGCCTTCATGTCTAAGCTGGGTTTTAGCGATGAAGTGACCTTCCAAACAAATGTTAAGGTGAACCGGCACAACGTGCGGATATGAGATCAATAGCCTCCACATGAAACCACTGAACATCAGCGCGCTTCCCCCAAAGTGAGGTGTGTTGCACCGTATACAAAAACACTTTTTTCGGCCCGTTCTTTTTTTCAGAGCCCACTATTACTAGAATCCCTTATTTAGACGTGCTTACAGAGTGGATGTTTCTTCAGTTATAAGAGGCGGCGAGGTACTTTATTTTCCAGCAGGATGGTGTATCACCCCATTGGCACCTAGCTGTTCGTGGATACCTGAACGAGATGTTGCCGCAATGCTGGATTGGTCGAGGAGCAGCTGGCGACCAGGCTCTTCATCACTGGCCCCCAAGAAGCCCGGATATTACCCCGTGCGATTTTTTTTACGGTCGTACATAAAATATCAAGTGTTTCGTCCACTATTACTGGCTAACATTGACGACCTCAAAACTATAATTACGGACGCCATCCAAACAGGGATACTCGACATGCTGACAAGAATTTGGAACGAGTTTGATTATCGCGTAGATGTCGTTCGGGCCGCTCGTGGTGGTCATATTTAACACTTATGAAGATATGATAGACAAACTTCACAGTTCCCCGGTTTATTTGATTGGCCAACCAAGGTTGTAGGATTTTTGGTTTTGATATTATAGACCTTCAAAACTGGGGTATTCTTTTATACTCATCACGTATTTACAAAACATGTGGGAGAAAACGTTTTACATTTACTTAAAAAATGCAAAAGATTGGTAAACAACAAAAAATATGAGATAATTAAACATTTCGATATTTATTTGTGAAAAATAATAAATTTTCTTTACAGAGAGCATAAAGACATACTTTTTTANCCCGGTTTATTTGATTGGCCAACCAAGGTTGTAGGATTTTTGGTTTTGATATTATAGACCTTCAAAACTGGGGTATTATTTTATACTCATCACGTATTTACAAAACATGTGGGAGAAAATGTTTTACATTTACTTAAAAAATGCAAAAGATTGGTAAACAACAAAAAATATGAGATAATTAAACATTTCGATATTTATTTGTGAAAAATAATAAATTTTCTTTACAGAGAGCATAAAGACATACTTTTTTAATCAAAGCTTTTAATCATGAACATCAAAATTTTTATCATACTGTAGAACCTGTGTGTTTCTTCAACTAAAAAAAAATTACAAGGGGAATGAGAGGATTTCATCTTCTGGGTTTTTCTAAAGATGATCAAAGCTCATATGCACACGCACACACGAGAACCTCTGGCCATGTATCCGTTGGCTTTGTAACCTCCAAACTGTGCCAAGCGCCATCACATCGTTCAGAACATACTTAAACTAGTTTATTATTTTTAAATTCATGATTAAATTCGCCATTTTCCCTGTCGTATTTGCTTTAATATCGTTCACCCACAATTTATTTTTCATTTTTTGATATGTGTGGGAAATTTTGTTTGTGGACAGCATGAATGTATTGCACATTCTTCACTGTCACAATCATGCACTGATAATTCAAGATTCTTACCATCGAAGGTGCTTCCTTCAGGGAGGAAATGAACATTTTCATCACACCGCTCCGCAGTTACAGTAACAGCCGGCTGGGCTGTGTAGGTTATGCAGTGCAGTAGAGGATATGTACTTCCATACTTTTTCTCGGGAATGAACTTATCACCAGAACGCTCTCCACCATTGCGAGACAACTTGGTGGAAGGTCTCGGCCTCGAGCCTATGTGAACTTCACATGCAAAAGGCGTGCAGGTGGAAGCCCAGTTCGGGAAACCATGCATTTCACAAAATGGTTATGTCCATCACATTTATCCTGCCATTTGTACATCTAATTATTTTTAGTTTTTTGGAAAAGTTGGTGCACTGTACTTTAATACATTGTTGCCTTGCATACGTGGATATTACGATTTTGTTTTACCAACTCCTACAGCGAACAAGGAAGAGTATAATAAGGGCTTAAAATGTAAACATAACGGATTTTATATTCGCATGTTAATGTGTCCTGGACATAACTACCTTCGAATGAAAAACGAAAAAACAAGATGGCAGGCGGTGGCATGAAGCCTACTAATATGGCGGACTGCACCTACCAAGATAGCGAACTGCACCGACCAAAATGGCGTACTATGGATGTGACGCCTACCAAGATCGTGGACTGCACCTATCAATATGGTGGAATGTCAATAAAGGGAGACCTCTGAAAAACTGAAAATTTAAATTTTTTTTAATGGATTTTAAAATTAATTTTCAATAATTTGTATTTAATAAAAAATTATATTTTAATATTTTTAATATATCTTTTGAAATATTTTTTTGTATTTTTCTGGATTTTTAGATTTTCTGAGTTTTCAAAGTTAAATGCTACCGTGGTCAAGGTCAAAGGTCACCAGTGTCAAGGTAAACTGTCAATGTCTCCTGGATCCATTATGGCCGGCACGAACAGAGCTCGGACGCTCCGGTCCCAGGTCCCGATGTGCCAAAGTTCCAAAAATCCCTCTATCCACTTCTTCAAAAAATAAAAGGACGCCGTGCCGAAAGGTCCCATATCATAATTGATTCAACAGTCTAGTGTTCTGTCTCAACCAAAGACAAATTTCCTCACTAATATGGCTTTTAAGTAGTCTCATTAATGTTTTATATTGCAGCTGGAGTTTCTGGGCAGCATTCTTAAGCAGGCATTGTATTGTCTCATTGTTTTCTCGTGTAATGTTGTGTTATCATGTCAATACTGCTCTGGCGCGAAGAATGCCAGTCCTAATGAAGCAAGACAGGGGACTCTTCTAATGGGTCCGTTATACTGATGACATTTTTGGACCAATTTGTGAATACGGATGTTTGTATCCAGCCTGAAGGTTTGAACGCCCCGATGGAACCTTGCAGAGATCCCATTACCTGATGGTTCATATTGTTTCTTGAGAATACGAAGAAGGAATGTTGCCGATAATATGTAATACCCGAGAAAACCAGCGGGTATTGAGGAACAGTATTCCATTTTGTCCTCCTGGACATTTTGACATTTGCAGCATTATCTACACACTATAATGAATAACAACACATTCGATATAATAGCATATTATAGGGCACACTTAAAACTATTCAACGTAGTATGGTAGTAGAATTCAATAAATATCTAAGGCTTATAAAACTTACTCTTAATACTTTGCCAGACAATGAAAAAGCGCACCACAAAGAAACCATGCTACAGCTACCTAAAGGAGTACATAGTGAAGTACTTGCTGGTATTCACATGATAGTTGCTGCCTTTGCATTTGACTGCATACCTGGTAGACGTGCTATAAGCGACCGACCGGCGATCGTAGACACTGGCGTGTACTCCAAACCACATTAATGCGATTGAGCAACATGCGATACCGAGCAAGGATACAGAGTGAATAAGAGAGCCGGGAAGAAGCCGAAGACGTCGCTATACACGGCTGACGGAATTCGAAAGAGGACTCATAATCGGGCTAAAATCCGCATGATGGTCGTATCGCCGTATAGTCCACCATGTGGATCGTTCAGACCATATTGTTCGATGCATTTTGGAAGAGTGGAGACACGAAGGCAGCCGCACTCGGAGGAATTGCTCAGAGCGGACGAGATTGGCTACCACCCGAGATAATCGATGGATCGTGCGCCAGGCGCTGAGTGATCATATTGCTACCCGTTCTTCGAAACTGCTCAGTGTTCGGGCCCCTGTATGCTCGCGAATCCTTTACCGACGGACGCCTTGCGGAGCTCAGTATGCATTCCCAGCGCCCATTACATATGCTGTCATGAACTCCGCAACAGCAGCAGCTCCATTTACAGTGGTGCCAGGCCAGAGCAATGTAAAACGCCACTGGTTTGCAATGTTTGATTTTTAATGATAAGTGCTGCTACGAAATTGGGGACTAATTATCATCGTACCGAGGAGTAGAAGACCCCTACTGAACACGACAGTTCTAGTGGCACACTGTCCCCAAAGCAAGCGTTATGGCATGCGGGGGCCGTAGCATACGATAGCCGATCCACACTCGTCATGTTACATGGAAGAATGGCGGCCCAGCGGCATGTGGACGTGTTTCTTACCCCCACATGCTCCTATTTCTGGCCGTGATTCCAGATCCGATATTCCAGCAGCATAATTTGTGACCGCACATGGCACGGGTTTCCCAGAACTGCTTATATTATGTCCAAACAGTACTATGGCCTGCTCACTCCCCTGACATGTATCCAATCGAGTATGTGTGGGGACCAGTTGAAAGACCAGCAGCCGCCGTGCCACAGATTCCTGGATTTGGAACACACCGTCCAACAATTGTTGGCTTGTCTGCCTCAGAACAACATCCGGCCTCTGCTGGACTCTATACCACACCAGATTACAAAGGGTTGCGAAGTACAATTAAATGTGACCGGACAGTGCACCACAGATGCACATGTAATTGTCTTGCTGAACTTTTTTTTGTGATCATGTGTGATAGGTACTCATATATCTCACTACCTCTATAAAGTTTCGTTACCATCCGATGCATCCTTCTGTGTTAGATTTTTTATTGTCCGGCAGTGTACGTAACTAATACAGTTTCGAAACATGTAAAAGATACACACTTCCACAGAATGGCCATACATTACCACTGGCTGTTGGTGCCTCTACAGGATTTTTTCTGGAGCCATGTAGAAGCAGTTCAGGTTGTAACTGTTGCAATAGGACACTTGCACTACGAAACAAAGAATTACTCTTTATTGCCCGCATATTATATGCCACCAGAAGTTTGTCGACGTACGCGTGCATACGATGTTGGGCAATAATTGGTTGTTGTGCTTTTTTTAAGTAAAACGACGTCACGATATAGATGCATATGTAAATTAAACGAGCAGTTCAGTAAGAAAAATTATATTTCAGAGTTTATATCGTAGCCGAATACAATGGTGGGATGGTACTGGTTTACCCAGATGAAGAATGCCTGCCCAAGACAACATGCGCCACGTTTTCCCAAGTGTAAACCCAAATTTGATCCGCGGGGAATGAAATCTGGTTGGCCGTGGTGAAAGGCGCGTATCTTACTTCTTCATCACCGCGGCCCCGCCAACACACAAGACATGTCGCGACGACATAAATCCCTTGCTCTCCCAGCCAATAATTTACACTCTTTTGTCTTTATTAAGTCTCACTTCTAACTTATCTACATTTCGCCATTACTTCTCTTAAGAGATAATTATTTTGAAGCTAGTAAAACCTTTTAATTTTTTTTTTTTACGAATAAAATGTAACCCAATTTAAGTAGGAAAATGTAGGAACTATTTCCTCTACACATACCTGTTATGTCCATACTCTACACATTTCCTCTAATTTCCTCTACACATACCTGTTTTACCTTTTTATTAATAGTTACAATTGTAATTTTAAGAATAGAAAATATACAGAGAAAAGTTATTGGCCAATGTAAATTCAACATTATATAATTTTATATACTGGCCAAGGGAATATACATTTTTTTAGTACATATAATTCATGTTGTGATAGTGCATTTCAAAAGTATTTTGCTGCCTTAATATTGGCACCAGAAAATGCTTCAAATGACTTTTAAGTGATCTGTTATAAATTCAGTAATTATGAGCAAAATTAATATACTTACGCACGAGCTCCACGTTGCCTTCAAATTTGTAACAAAGGTTGTTTAATGAAGATAGTCTATCTGTTTTATAATACATTGTTTATATACTCTGTACGATAAATATTTTAAAACAAGGACATTTTAAACCTTTCAACCGAATGTAAAGAATAAATATTTGAAAGAGATATTTTAACTCGCACGTAAAACATCTGTTGAAACATTAGTTTGTTAAACGACAGGTGGTATTTCTTATGCTCTTCTTCGAATAAGAAACCAGTTTGCTTGTGACTGCGGTTTATATCCTATACTCTGCCGATTCCGAAATAGTACAATGCATGACAGTACACATCTGCGACGTTTTTAACAATCTAGTTTGCTGAAGCATTAGTAATCTTACCATGTCCTACAAGTCTTTGGAACCAGTGGCCAAATTGAAATGGAGACCCAGGACACACAAATACGTTTAATTGTCTATAAGTATTCTCCCAAGCAAACAAAAACAACAACAAAAAAACCGTTTTTATGATAAAACTATTTAATCATATCTGAAATTTCGTGTTAATTTATTAAGAGTGTGCACTGCTTAGTACAGCCAATATTCACACATATTTGACTATCAATTAGAAAACATTCTATAGNATCTGCGACGTTTTTAACAATCTAGTTTGCTGAAGCATTAGTAATCTTACCATGTCCTACAAGTCTTTGGAACCAGTAGCCAAATTGAAATGGAGACCCAGGACACACAAATACGTTTAATTGTCTATAAATATTCTCCCAAGCAAACAAAAACAACTACAAAAAAAATTTTTTTATGATAAAACTAATAAATCATATCTGAAATTTCGTGTTAATTTATTAAGAGTGTGCACTGCTTAGTACAGCCAATATTCACACATATTTGACTATCAATTAGAAAACATTCTATAGAAAGAATTATTTTATTTGTGTGATAACACAAGTAAAACAAGTTATCAAAATATAATTTTATCAAGACAATTTTCCATAACACGTAAAATACAGAAGAAAGATACATTTAGTACTTTTCCCGACTACCTCGTGCTAGGTTCATGTGTTGCAATAAAGATACAAGAATAAGACATTACTGTGCACGTAATGCTGAATGAAGCAGGTTTGCCCACAATTCTTCAAAACTGAGCTCCAGATGACAGACAAAAACGTTTGACGGGCGATAATTCAAGCGAATGGAAAGGCCACGTAGATGTTGACGTAGTATGTAATCAATTCTGTGAAACGAGAGTTGCGTCTAAGTGCGAACGTTGCTGGAAACTGGCCCTAGGCACCCAGGCAAGAAAGATTGCAAATGAGTTCACAAGATGTCTTCAGCCTACCACTCTGTAATAAGTGTTCTGGTATCACTCCCAGTAAGGAAATACACTGGAGAGCAAAAAAAACTGGAATAGGCGTGCGTGTGTAAATACCAGAGGTATGGGACCAATCAGAGTAACGCGATGCGGTAGGCATCGCCTATATAAGACAACAAGCGTCTGGCAAAGTTGCTAGATCGGTTACTGCTGCTACAATGGCAGGTTATAAAGATTTAAGTGAGTTTGAACGTGGTGTAATATNCGAACGTTGCTGGAAACTGGCCCTAGGCACCCAGGCAAGAAAGATTGCAAATGAGTTCACAAGATGTCTTCAGCCTACCACTCTGTAATAAGTGTTCTGGTATCACTCCCAGTAAGGAAATACACTGGAGAGCAAAAAAAACTGGAATAGGCGTGCGTGTGTAAATACCAGAGGTATGGGACCAATCAGAGTAACGCGATGCGGTAGGCATCGCCTATATAAGACAACAAGCGTCTGGCAAAGTTGCTAGATCGGTTACTGCTGCTACAATGGCAGGTTATCAAGATTTAAGTGAGTTTGAACGTGGTGCAATAGTCAGCGCACGAGAGATGGGACATAGCATCTCCGAGGTAGCGATAAAATTTGGATTTTCGCGTACGACCATTTCAAGAGTGTACCGTGAATATCGGGAATCCAGTAAAACATCAAATCTTCGACATCGCTGTGGCCGGAAAAAGATCGTGAACGAACGGGACAAACGACGACTGACGAGAATCATTAAACGTGACAGACGTGCAACCCTTTCTCGAATTGGAGCAGATTCCAATGCCTCCTGCATACCTTCAGACATTAGTCAAGTCCATGCCACGTCGTCTTGTGGCACTTCTGCGTACTCGCGGGGGCCCTACACGATATTAGGCAGGTGTGCCAGTTTTTTTGGCTCTTCAGTGTATGGCTATATGCGATGGCTCAGTAGAAGACCATGCTAGTAGAAGGAGAGTTTATGGAGCTATAAATTTAAACAGAGATTGTAACGCTCACCTACTGTTCTCGGAATTCCGGCACGATATTGAACCAATACGAAAGAAAATAACAGTTATTCTTTAGAGACAACACTTTGTCAGTCTGCAGAAGTCTCTTAACACCAACGGGAACGAAGGTTATGGTGTTCATATGTTAAAGGCGCCAAGGACGCCAAAAGTACTGTAAAGTTAGGGTAGTAAAGTGAATTCAGATTAGACGTACAATTAATATTATCATACTAGGTGTGCTTTGGTTTTTCTTTCGTTCAGTTTGTAGAATTCCAATTCTTATTTTTTATGTAGTCGATATTCGTATACAACCATACAAAATAGTTTAAAATAAATCCTTACGAAATGTAACAATATTTAGAACTGAACTTCAATCATTTACGTCTTCATTTCTGCACACCTGCTGCTCCTTTAATAAGTAATTATTGTGTTAGCGGAGAACGAACACACCACTCATTTTAGTTGTTTATCGTTATCTTTAATTATTTAAGGGAAACAAAAATTCTCTTCAAATGAAATAGCTAAACTACATATTTATATTTTTATGATACTAATTTATGCATTCTTATCTTGCGAAAATCGTTACAAAAATTACAATAGTTAATAGTCGGAGATGGTGGAATCAAAATGCGTTTCAAAACTCAGCCCTAAAACGCCTTTAAATACGAGAACATTTTGAAAAATACAATCCGTGCTCTTCACAGTTTTTTTGCGATTGGGTAAAAATGGCCACGATTATGGTCACGGTGGCGCACCATGTTTGTGGATAATACATCACAAAAAAGGAGGGCGAATTCGGCAAAGATACAATAAAAATCCATAGCCAGAAAAAAGTTGAAAAATTGCATGAAATTTAAAATGAACCCCGCCCCACCGCCCAACCTCAAAAATTTGTTTAAAGATTATAGACAGAATATTCTGTATGGGGCTGTTTTATATTTGGCCAGTTGGGCTGGGTTTGTTGTTATAATCAGACATAAAGGAGGTTAGCAACATATTCTCTGGTGAAGGGTTAAGTGCACACCTAGGCAGACTCATTTCCCTACATAGAGTATGTGACATGAACTTTGTAAACGTGGATACTCACCCTCTTAGCAGCTGGCATTTTCCGCAATAGGCGTGTAGTTGTGTTCAGTAATTGGTCACGGTGCTGAACAACATGTTTCCACTTGACGGGCTCTCCTCGTAACCCCAATTATGCGCGCTGAAGTGAACAAATCCAAGGTAACAGCGCGCACCAGGGTTTCAATTCGCTATAACCAATATCCAAGCCATCATACTCCCATTTCTCAACATTTTAAGTGGTAAGTTATGCAGAGGAATATTAAGGCTCATTTGCTACATGGAAATAATGGCATAGCAAAAGGGGTTCATTGCTACCTCACTATAAATGTTTGGGTACAATTAGAAAAAGGATTTGTTGGGTCAAACAAAGATTTTTTGACGTAAACAAATTAGTTTTTTATATAGTGATAATGACATATTATGTTACTGAAACCAAATTATTTTAGTTTTCTTATTTGGTTACTCTAAACTTAGATTTGGTTGGCGTAACTAACTATTTATTTCCTTCTGCTCACCTCAAAAAGATTCCGTTAATATAAAAATATTGAAAGCACGACCGTGATTCGAATCTTCAGCATTCGTTCGCACCCAGCACAACGCCATAGCAACGTTAGTTAAAGAGACTAATAAATAAATGGAATGTTTTCAAATACATACATTTCAAATACGGGACAACGCAAGTACATAAATATTTAAAATTTCACAGCTTTACGTTTTCAGTTTTCTGTTGAAATTATTTTGTTAGCATGTAGTCCCTATCATATCTTAACGTCAATACATGCACTAACAATCACTGTTACAATATTATTTGCGACAACACATCTATACAAACTCTCAAGCTGTATTTTAGAACCAAGGCAATCGAATGAGTGGGGAAACTAATACATACGGTTGATTCAACTAAATATTTTATTGACTGTCTAAATATTGTTATCCCGAAAGAGAGGTTTTGTTAATTCAAGTCTATAATTTGTTAGATAACACCCATTAATATTGTTGTTTTTCAAGTTTTGTTAACATAAAAAAATATCTTGTTGGGGGTACCAAATTTATATATTTGGCCCTATAAAAGCAAGTATATTTTTGGCTGGAACAAACCTTTTTCTCAGTGTAGCAGCTGCTACCACTTTTTCAGCTTTCCTTAAGGGCACAGTCTGTCATTGCCTCCATAAAACGCTCAGAGCTACAGTCCTTAAGTTGTTGTTTAAAAACGCGCAGTATTGAAGAAAATTCCAACGTCAGAAAGGCAATTTGTTTATTTTTGTAAGTCAAAAGGGCTGATACAACTGTTTCACAGTAATTTATAGGTATTAAATTTCCTGTACATTCCATTTAACAAACCATAAGGACATGTAGCACACACGCCCTTACTTTTTAATTGTTATTACACCCTTAAATTATAGGGTCACCACTGAAAGCTTTATAAGGTGAGTCCCTTGCGTTTAGAGGCGACACGACATTCAACGCGCCTACTTAGGCCACCCTTAACGCTCCCACGCTTCTACGCCTCGGAGACGCGAAATACCTCCAAACAGACGGCGGCCGTAAAGGTCATTGGAATCACTCATTTGCCTGTGTTCAGGCATGCGGGAATGCCTCCGGACGAAACATAATACTTTACTAAAGATGTCACATGTAGCAGGGTGGAGGACGAGGAAGCCACTGGCTGTGCTAGCGCTATCTGACAGTCAAACCGCCCTCCTTTCTGAAGGTCGTTGGCATCGTCCATAACCGGTCTTTTGCTCTCGTTACAATCTGACTGCGAATTCCGAACTGTCCAAATGGTGGGCAAACAGGCACACCATCCATACTGTCTGTTTACAGTCCTTCCGGTCTACCTAAAGCTTTGTCAGTTGATTGTATGGTTGCCTCGTGTGTATTCTTGCATGAGCGTCAGAACTTTCCTCAGTTAAGTTCATTTGGGAGGGGAGACAAGGTCATGTGGATAATCCGCTACCCCTGGTGCTGTATAAAGCGTCCCTTCCGTAATTATAGTTTTCAAAACAATTACGTCAGCGTTTACTCACACGTGTTGCTTCCTATCGACAAATTTTACCCGAAAGCATATACCAGTAAAAAATAATGTATTGCTTAGTAGTAATGAACAGGCGACTTTGACACGGGATTCCAGGAGTAGGAGCCACAGGAGTCACCAGTCAACTCGGTTGACATCGTATGCGGAGGTGGCGCTCGGCGACCTGCGGCGGCGGCGATAACGACAAAAAGACCTGCTTCATCCCAAAAATCACATCAGAAATGTATGATTTTGCTGAAAAATTAATTTTAGCACAAAAAATGTAAAAAAATTAAATCTTTATACGTTGAGTCCCTAAATGAGCAAAGCGGATTCGGGACTCCTCGATGCGAGAGACAAAAAGTCCTCAGGAGGCAAGAGGATACGAGGCTCCGAGTGGAATGTGCCACTTAGTCCTCAGGGCAATAAAGGCCTATTCGAGGCTGTGAGCCAGGTCTAACAGATCGGGTGGATCAGCGGTCATGGCCTCATCCCCAAATCAGCATCCGCCACATTCCATCACGTATCACCCCACCACTCGCGAACACGCTCCCCTCCCCTGTTTCCAACACACCACCTACTTATCATAAAAAACAATATAAATCGCAAAAAAATGAAACCGAGGAAGCAATTACGTTGACTCCGACATCCATGTGGCATGTGAACGATCATAACCGTGACCCAATGACCTTGAAATCGAAAAATCATTTAAAATAAACATTGGAAAACAATTGAAAGAAACTCTTAAATTTAGGAAAATATTACGTTACCATCTCCGGCCCTTATGTTGGATGTTGGTAAAATTGACTTTGACCCCAATGACCTTGAAGTAAAAAATTGTTTAAGAAAATCTTAAAAATCATAATAAACTAGAAAAAATTTGTGAACAAATTATACTACCGATCCCGACCACTGTGTTAAATGTGGGTGACTTTGACATTGACGCCAGTGACATTGAATTCAATAAATCGAAAACAATTTTGTAAAAAAATAGAAAGAAACTCGCAAAAATCGACCAACACATTACACTAGTGACTCCAGCCTCCATGTTGAATGTGGATAAACATGACCTTAATTCCAGAAACCTTGAACTCAAAAAACTAAATTAATATTGAAAATTCTAAAAATAGTATATGGAAATTTAGCAACAAATAAGACTACTGGTTTCACCACATTGGGTGTAAATGACCTTAACCACAATGACCTTAAACTTTAAAAAATAGAGAAATATCGCAAAAAATCATTTTAAAAGAAATATATAATATTTTTGAATAAATTATTAACCTAAGGCGAAGAAACAATATGGTTGTGTGTGACACTAAGAGTTGGATTCTCACAATAATGACAGGGCACAGCCAATCCCTGGTAAAACTATCAGCAGGCGAATTAATGTCAAAATGTATATTTAATTGGTTACATAGCTGGCCAATTTGTTGGTCCCCAACGAAAATGATTGACTTTATGAAACATACATGCTCCACCCACACAGCCACCACACCCCTCGTCAATCCACTTCCCTTGCTAAGTATAGCTTGACCCCCATCAACATCCACACATGCCACCAACCCACCACCTTAATCCCTACCCTCCTCGCCTTTAACTAGCCATAGCTCGTTTCCTTTTCCATCCACCCATGCGAACAATCTACAACACGACACTCCTCCCTCCCATAACTATCTGAACACCAACCTCTGCCCACCATCAGCCAACACATAAACCCTTTCGCTCACTCCAGCTAGTTTCTACCACTCCATTAACTCACTGTTTTTCGACAGTTAGTAGGTTCCGCTAGATCCTAACCAATCATATGACATACCTTATCTGATAACTCTCTAAAGTTCGAACCTCCTCGCCAACTACTGCCATACCACGCCCCTCCCTCCTCGCACTACAATCAATGCAGCCAGCTCCATTTACTCACTATAGTTTGACCACTTATACCCCACCACTATATTTCGTTGCCTATTCCTCGTGATTGACTCAGACTATAACAATGGCCATTACTAGCTGGCCATGACATAGGACCATACTGACCAACCATATTAGCCAACGATTGACAGCATTCATGACTTACTCCACCCAAGACTGAAACCAACCAAGAGAAAACCCACACAAGACTGATACCACCATAGAATGGCACCACCCAAGAATGGCACCAACCAAGATGTGACAGCACCAAAGACAGACTCCACACAATACTGAATCCAGCCATGACTTATTTCTATAGAGAATGAGTAGACCCAAAATTAGCTCCTGCCGAGACAGTTCATGCAATGCTGGCTAGAACATTGGATAAGACCAACCAGCATGACAAACCAACCATACCACTCACCTATACAAACAGACTATGATGGCCAATCTTGAAAAAAGGATCCTTGTACGAATCGCGTTGCTTACCTCTTCGCACAAAAGTTTGAAAAAAAAAACCTTCTTAACATATTCGCAAATCTCTGCAAAACTTCGGAAAACTGCAAAATTTCGGAAATCTTAGCAAAATATTCGCAACACATCTCACTCACAGCTGACCAAACCAAAGGGCCATACCAGCTGCACAGACCATAACAACCAACTATACCAGTTAAACATATTTGCCAACGACTGACTTCACCTAATACTGAATCTGCTCAAGACTGCTTCCACCCAAAACTCGCTCCACCCGAGACTGTCAATATTGGAGACTGACAAAGCCTGACTGACTCCATCCGAGAATGACACCACCCAAGACAGGTTCCTAGCGAGACCAACTCCTGCCAAACTGTCTAGAACCAAGAACAAGACAAACCAGCATGACCAACTGGCCATGCCAATCCTCCTCGCCAACAGACAATGACATCCAATTTCGAAACAAGTTGCATAATACGTATTCTCATTTCTATCCTCTTCAAACAAAAGTTCGTGGAACATTGCAAACACTTTTCTAAAAGTCAGTAAAACATCTTAGCCACCACAATCGGAGGAGTGAGTATCGGAAATTATGAGAAGTGCTTCGCGAGTCATGTGGCGAAGCAATATTCCAGTTTGGTAACATCCCTCTAAGTATGTCGCGAACAATGCCGCGAACCATGCTAAGGGCTACAAAATGCTTCCCCGAAGCATGTCGCTTTTACTAATCTGAGGATTAAGTGGTTCATTTTGCTAAGAGTCTCGTATTTGCTTGCTCCTCTGAAGACAGTTCGGCTCTCGCACCGAGGAGCCTTGAATACGCTTTGTTCATTTGAGGAAACGATCGCTGCATTTTCCACTTTTTTTTTTGGCATTTTTTGTGTGAAAAGGGTGATTTTTGGGCCAAATCATAATTTTTGGGGTGAAACAGGTCATTTTGTGTATGGAATGGCGTCCCCAGGCCGCTGAGGGTAACCCCTGCCTGTCACGTCAACTGAGTTGACTGGGGGCTCCTTGCTCCTACTTGTAGAATGCTGTGCAAAAGTTTCCTATTTATTACTACTAGCATTATTTTGTAACCTTTAACTTTATTAAATTAATATAATCAATTAAAATATACTGTTTTAACCGGGAAGTATTTACGTTCCCTTAGTAAGGATGAGGAGTGGCAAAGGCCTCCCTCCCCCCTCCCCCCTTCGTCCACGTTTCCAATAGCCTGTATATTCCAAATGCATATCGCTCAATAATCACCCATTGTATGTATCTTGCAAGTCGCATGGCCTGCGCTGTTGTAATGGATTGTTTATAGTATATTCCACGGGAAGTGTACTTTATGCGAAATTGCGTGATACTTCCAGTTTTTGTATATCACACATTCATGTGCCTTTTTTAATTTTTTCACGTTCGCCAAACGATTTTTGCAGCGCATTAAAAATTTTATGGCAACGACCTATGCCAATAAACTGAATGATTTTTTCATTTATTTTGCATTTATTGATATAGGATTGGAGATTCTACCTAAGATAAAGGGAAACTTTTTCTTACAGCTCGCCATATCTGCTCGCTCATGTCATGTTCATTCATGAGTATGCAGTGATCCGCTGGCGTAATCACGAAAACGCCAATAACTTACTCGCAAGAGAGCTGCCGCGCGTCTGCCCGAGAGAAACTACTCGTAAATAAATCGCTTACAGTATCTGTCGACGTGTGCAGCATCGTTTTCCAATGAGTATAACTGACATAACTATCTGCGTAAAGCGAAAATTTTCGCTATCACTGATTTAGCTGTCTTAATTGCACGAGGATACGTCATACTTCTTGGCGTTCTAATAAATCACAGCACAATTTGTTGGCGTATGGCGTTTAATTTAGGCAACGATTATAGAGCGGCATGCAGCTGAACTGCTGTACTTGGGTAGCACGTCCAGTGTGTAATTACTGCACCAGGCTGAAGCTCTGATTTCAGAAAATGTGCCTACTTCCATCAATTAATTTTTGTTTATTTTATTTCGTTAAAATATAAATGCTTGTAGATATGACTTGGCTTGTCAACGATCGCCAGATCATACGGACGGAACAAGTAGCTCAGAGAATCAGGAACTGGGTAAGTAGGAACCATCTCAGCTTTCGCCTGAAGTGCTTTAGAGAAAACATTGAAAAACCGAGACCATAATGGCCGGACTAGGATGGGAACTTAATACCTCCCGGTTAAAAAGAAAGGCATTTACTATTTATGCAACCGGAAACGAAATATTTATCTGATTAGCATAATTATGAAAAATATACGCACGCAGTAAATTATAAAATTCAGTGGACTTATTTGAGAGCATAGGGCAACTTTCACATTTTACAATTTACACATCTGGGTTTCATAAATATATCAAATATAAAATGTGTTACAGACTGCTGATTTGATTTGATTACGTATATAAAACCCCTGATTATATGCTAAAGGGCTACTTGGGACGGCTTGTATCGTAAATAAATAAAAAAAATCCATTTAAAAAAAAACATGGCACGCGTCGGAATTCGATGGTGGAACCTCTCGGATAAACGATTACCTACACGAGAAACCATCACTACATCCGAAAGTGCAAAAAAGCGACCCTCTAATTAACTGGTTGGCCATAATAATTCAATGTCTTCCAAAGTTCATCACAAATTACAAAAACAACTAATTAGACTTGTATTGTAACGAGTTCTCAAATTAAAATGCCGAAATTACGCCTTAACCATCTACTCAGAGAGAAGAAAGATGGTATCGTGCTAGTCACGAAGTTTGTTTCCCTGCTGCAAAAAATCTTACGTAATGAGAGAACAAAACATTCTTCCAGCATGGTCCTTCCTTGAACTCTGCTGTGGTATCTCTACTGCATGCGCCGAGTCATTCTCTCTGCTGGCGACGACGCAAGCGCAGAAGCGACAGCGGACGTGATGAAGCACATGTGTGAAGTGTGTTGCCATATGCTCGCGCGCAGAGCATTCAGAGTGATGGATATGGTCAGAGTGACTGCGTTATCATTGTGAAGCTATCACATAGTGACACGACTTAGCTGTTTGAAAGTGATTCTCAAACTTCTAGTGACAGAAAAACCGAACCCTTGAGACACAGTTTCATTATTCATTCTATAATATCTTATTTATTGTTGTTATAAACTTCAAGAAGACGTATTTAGGAAAATTCGACAACATTGGATAACAGATTTACCTAATCAGATAGTCCTGACGTAACATCTTACATAAGAACGCACAACTATATTACAATTAATATATTAAATTAAAAATAAAATTTGTATTATTTTATTTGCCACATAATTTTATTTTACCATTTCAGATACGTTTGAAATTCAGGGTGAAATAAATAGTTAAATGTTTATAGTTGCAATTTCCAAATTTTCTTGTTAGAATTTAAATTTTGCAATCCGATATGACCAATAATATAATGAACCGCTAACTGCCCTGGCCGATGAAGAAGTAACTCGCAATGTCCCTTCCAATAATAGCTGTAATTTATTTTTCCGCCAGAAACGTCGGTACAGTAGATCAACTCTCACATATCTAGGTTATTGATTGATTAAGTTTCGGCTAGCTCGTTATTAACTTCGTATGTTGAAAAGTCAATAAGTATGAACAGATTTTTATCAGTTACGTTAATAATTAATTGATATATACTTAGAAACAGGCACTCTTTCTGCTAAACATTTCAAGTGAAAAAAAAAAACTTTATAAAAAACCAAACGCGTATAAAAGTTCAAATACATATCAAATTCTGTTCAACAACTTGCAAGGGTATGGTAGGTCGTCAGGTCAGGTGTCAGACTCTCAAGAAGGGACTTCGGGTTCGCACATCGGTTGAATAGTCGGTGCAATTTAATTTTTATTAAATTACTCAATACAACATGAGAATAACGAAGATTGAGAATATTGTTTCAGTAATACCATAGCAAAACTACTTTAACATTAGGTCAAATGAAATGAATATGATTTAGCAACAATATTAAATGTCGCTTTAAATACGCAATAGTGGTGCGATTTGGTTAGCGCAAACAAATATGGTGAAACATTTTCTTTTGTTCCATCAACAATTTATTTGTTTCGCCATATACAAACTTGCGGTTGGTTTGACCCAAACAATTTGTTTCCCTCTAATATTTCTTACACATATTAAGTCTAGATTTAGAGCGGTAAAAGTCGCCTCCCCCACCAGGGCAGCGCGACAACTCCTCCATTGCTAACTCGCTGATTTCTATATCCCGGTCACATTGAGCAGGCCCGTTAATATACAATTATTGTAGCAAAATTATATTTGCATGTAGTTCTACTTTCATTAAACTGCACTTGTTATGTAACATCATATAATCAATTAATAATGTTACTTGTTCAGCAACATCTAAGGGCGAATGACGTCTCGCTGGATGACTGGACGGCGTATGGCGCAAGTGGTCGGCCACTGCCTTCTTAGTCAAAGCTGCTCGTTGTTTGACAAAAATCTTATAACTAACACACTTTATATGATGTGGGAAACAATGTAATATTGTGGGAGCTAACGGAATTACGATAAAAATGACACCGTTAATGTGATATACGTATAAATATTACAAATTGAGATCAAGCGCATTTATTAGAAAGTGTGGTCAATACAAACGTTTACGCAAACAGCGGAATAATGGCTAAATGAGGCTATGAGAAGGTGAGTGATCTTTGAGTTGTCGGGGCTATTATCCGAGAAATGTAAACCACTTAGTTAGAAACAGGTCATATGACATGTCATGCGCAGTCTGCCTCCAGGCGAAGTGACTCTCCTGCTCTTCGTGCCACGGGATCTTTAACAAAACAAGGTCACACTTTGGGGGGCCATACTTGCTAGTATATTAGTTCTAAGGAGTAGGTAACTGAGTTTCTGAATGAGTGAATTCTAGTGAAGAGATTCGGGCGGCTCTTGACGTCAGGGTTTCGAGAGCCGATGAGGGTGAATAGGGAGCATGGAGCAGCGTCGGAGTGAAAGGGTAGGGGAAACGGGAGACCCCTGAGAAAACCCGTCGACCAGCTGCATCACCCGGCACGATTCCCATGAGAAAATATGGAGGTGACTCCGCCGGGAATAAAATTCTGTTCACCAGGGTGGGAGGCGAGTTTGCTTATTTGAAGGGCTAACTGAGGCGTGTTCTAATATGGTCAAGCCGAGGGCCACATATGTGATGAACTCTGTCGGAGATACACTCCTACCAAAATTGAACTGAATCTGGCTGGCAAATTATACAAAACCAGCAATAACTATCGTCAACATTTATTCTTATTTAGATGAAAATTACGCCATCTGAGGGTGGTTACAACCGACGTTCTTATTGAAACTGTATTTGAAAAAGAGACATATTTTAAATATTGAATGCTTTTTTGTACAGTGTGAATGTGCGGATAATTGCTCAGTTGGATAGGAATATAATTAGGTAAGATGGTGTGTTTTTTTAAATTGGATCTAAAAATATAATAGATTATTGCAACGTTTGTGTAAGAGTATTCGTCAGACGCCGGCGCCTTTCTCCTTGTAATCTGACAACCAACTCGCGCGTGGGACACCTTACAGAATACGTACATGGAAAGAAAGCTTACCAATTTCCAAATTTGTAGCTATAAAACAGCAGAAGGGATGAGAAGCAAGACACCAAAAAGGCGATACCCTTGTTAATATATTATAAAAGAAAAACACTCGAAAATAACACTAGGCAAGTGAGAATTCATACTCTTAGTATGAATGCAACCAATAAAATAAGCAAACTACCGACAACACCACATTAACATAACTCATATTAACGGGAAATATTGTTTTTATTAAAATGAAATCTGTCGTAGATGCAAATAAAAATAATGAATTTAATGTGGAAATAAAAATAAAACTCAATATGTATTAGAGAAAATTTGTACTCAAATTGAGTCGGGCCAGTTAAAATATTAAATTCAATTTGACAATCACCTCTTTTTTATGAGCCATATTAAATTTCAAATTACGCGACAACATAACTGATACTGGAGTTTCTGGCTTCAGTAAAACAAAGTTATCAGAGTCTGAAATTAAGATGCTGGAAATTATTACACCTCGACTAGAGTGCATTGTATAATTTAAAATCTCAGAACTCTGGAAAGTCCTGGGTAGTTAAAACTGCAAAACTTCCAAAGAAAATTAATGGTAATAGGTTTCCAGCAATAATTTAACTTTTGATGAGAAACAGAAAAAATCATTGTTGTACGATGACTAGCTGGTAGCATAAGTCTTTAGGAGTACTCGCCATTCCGAAGTGAAGTGAGAAGCGTCGGTTGAATACAACTCACTCATAATGTAAGATCTGGTGTTTCAGGACTCTTGCTTGTCCACGCACATTATAGAACTATGAGGCGCCTTTCAACAACTCTCCCAAGCTTACGCTGGGCAGTCTTGGCAAAAAGTTACTGGAAAATCGCCATACAAAAATTACAATGGACTGCCTGCCATCATGTCTGATTTGATAGTCCCAGGGTTCACACACGAAAACAGTGACCCGGAAAAATATCTTAGAAATCGTCATATCCTGTTATCACAAACTTAGATCAAAAATAGTAAAATTTCATTTCTCTGAGGTGTAAAAATAAACGTACATACCTACGTTTTAAATAGGTTGCTACATAGAGAAAATAAAATTGCATTAACTACTTATACCACTGAATATAATCTGCATCCTGTAGTAAAACTACAATATATAAGAAAATAAAATTATAAATTAATTTAAGAGAGGTTGTCCTGAAGATAGAATTCTAACCAAAGTATATGAAACAAACTTAAACAAAACAAATGTAATAAAATAAAATACAATAACCAAGTTCAGATGTAAATTAATAGACGTATGGGAGGATACTGTTTCACTACAATATTTAGTGGGGATTTGTAGTGATAGCACACTTCACTGTTATTCGGGAGGATCTCTGTCAAAATAACCGTTCGACTATAGTAATTTCGGATATTAATATTATTTTTGTGGGAATATTCCAGTCAGATTCTGAATGCTGGGATGGTTCTTTTAACAATCTTAAATTTTAAAATAAAAATAAACTGTATATATGTCATCGCCAAATGAAACCAAACATGTTTTCAAACACTTCACATTAGAACATCGTCTCTACCCAAAGTTTAGTTTGGCACGTCTAGGAGATTTAAAAAATTGGTTGATACATTAGAAATACTTAATCAAAGTATGACACAACGAGTAAAAGAATGAGCGCGACTGAAAGTTGAATGTAGAATAGTTTCACACTCCTCGTACGGAATTGTATTAGTCTATCATTGAGCGTATTTAAGTGAGTTGTATTAGAAGTAAAATCTTCGTTTAGTTTTTATGAGTTCAATTTATAATAAAAACGTAGCTTGACATTCCTCTGTAGAAATTTCTATTGCATTATACTCTTTCTGATAACAATATATTGTTTAGTATTTTTTACATAAATGTTGTTAATATAATTTTTGCTGTCTGTAGGTAAAAATGTTGTATTGTCTATATATGATAAGTTAAATTGCGCTTATACTACATTTATTTGAAATAACTGTCTGCGTGAGATTGGTTTCTGAAAGAGCTACTCAAAGTGCAGTTACTTGAAGTCTTAATATCTTTATATATGTGCAAATTCGTGATCCGTAAACGTTCCATGTAATTCAAACAACTATATTCCATATATCTACTGTGTTTTTAAATACTGATTAAAATTAAATCCCCTTGTTAAAAAAACGGCGAATAGAAGGATATACTTCTGAATCTCTGGGAATAATTATCAGGCAGTTATAAAGCTGTTCGGTGTCCTCTGCACTTATTACCACATTATTAAATATGACTTTCCAAAATGAGAAACTGAAAGAAATACCGAACGTGGAAAAATAGTTACAAATAGTGTTTTTCTCACCTTTATAAGAAATTCTCGGCGAAGTGTCGGGTCTTTGTGACGATTTATGAACACGGCTTTTGACTACGCCATTAGAAACCATATTATTTCTTTTGATACGTTGGTAACCTGTCAAACTTCGAAGCTACAGTATATTAGTTTCACTTGTGTGATTCAACTGTAGTTATTATAAATGTCTCTCTGACAATTGTGAACTCCAGTGCTCGAGAGTTCCAACTGCGATGTGACCCACAAAGAAGTAATTTGGCTTCTTAAAAAATCCGCAACAAATGGAAAAAAGACCGGTTGTACATTATTAACAGAAGTGTAGAGTTGATCTCGCTGGTTATAAAAACGCGTAATGACAGGGTATCCACATGCTTCCAGTTCCCCTGAAGAGGAAAATGCCGGCCTACACTGGCGTCCTTGGCGGCATGGACCGGATCTATCCAGAGGTCGCGGCGGTGTCTTCGCACTGCACACCTGCTCTGCACACTCCAGCGATGGCGGCGGCCGGGGCCAAGTAAACACGCGCCGGAAGCAGAAAACTCGGCTTCCCGCTCTCTGTGTTTACCTCGTGTTTACCTTCGGCGGCATTTGGAGAGTTGCTGCGGAGCGTGGCTCATGGTACCGGATACTTGGAGCTAGTTTGCACGTTTCATCAAAGGGATTGCTAAGGACGACAATGGTGCACGCACAAAATGTCTCGTCGACTCTATATGCAAGGTTCTGAAATGGCTTCCTGTTATGCACGACGCTTCAGTGGCCGTACAGCTTCTACTATTTTCTGTCCAATGTTCAATATACACTGAAGAGCCAAAAAAACTGGTATAGGCGTGCGTATGTAAATAACAGAGGTATGGAACCAATCAGAGTAACGCGATGCGGTCGGCAGCTAGATCGGTTACTGCTGCATTAATGGCAGGTTATCAAGATTTAAGTGAGTTTGAACGTGGTGTTATTAGTCGGCGCACGAGAGATGGGACATAACATCTCCGAGGTAGCGATAACATTTGGATTTTCGTGTACGACCATTTCACGAGTGTACCGTGAATATCGGGAATCCGGTAAAACGTCACATCTTCGACATCGCTGTGGCCGGATAAAGATCGTGAAAGAACGGGACAAACTACGACTGACAAGAATCATTAAACGTGACAGATGTGCAGCCCTTTCCAAAATGGCGCAGATTGGATTTGTGGACTGCCCTGCAGGATTCATGGTGTGAATTGCTCCTGCATACCTTCAGACATTAGTCGAGTCCATGCCACATCGTCTTGCGGCACTTCTGCGTGCTCGGGGGCCATACGCGATATTAGGCAGGTAAACCATTTTTTTTTTGGGTCTTCATTGTATATATAGTGTACCGTAATTGTTGTCCACAAATGTACACTTAATACGTATTTTTTTTGCGTTTTTATTACTTATTACGTACTTTAAGAAAACTTGCTAAACAGGCAGGTAAATTATAAAAAATTAAATATTTTATGTAAATAGGAAGAGTTAAGAGCAGACGGTTCATGAATATTCCAGTAAAGAACATGTATAAACACGCTTGTCCGAACTACAAGTAGGCAGATCCTATAATGTTCTCTTCCCTGTGTACATACAAAGCCGTTGCAACACATACATAGCATCATTATTGAGCGTTTGGACAATATCGCGACTTGCTCTTGCAGTGTTGCAGCATGTTGAATAGTCGCAGGTTTCACTGAGGACATAGGTCCGTGCGGCGCGCGCGAAGCACTGGCACGTCTGCCTGTAGTCCGTCAATCACCGACGATGTGCCGCCTGAAGGCTAAAGAGGATGCTCCACTGCTCCACTCGACCCACCCAATACACAGTCTTGAAGGGCACAGCTATTGGCCGTTGCTTATGTGACCTTCATATGACAGCATGCGTCAAATGAAAAAGACGTGACTGCAGTAGAGACAATTCAACTCACGCCCTTTTGCACTTCAAAGCTTTAACAAAAAAATAATTTTATGTTAATATTTAATGTCTTAGCTTTACTTGTTGTATTGCATGATTTTTATTGCTGCGTTTAAATTGTACTACTGCCGTAAAAGTGACTACGGGAGATGGCAACATACACGGTATGGCTAGTGAAGTTTGCTCACCAGCAAGGCACCTATAAATAGGCGAGGTTATGATTGCACGTATGGGGATTTCAAGAACTATTGTCCTTCTAACGAATATGTTGTTATATTTATAAGTTTAATGATAACCGAATCCAGAAAAGCAATTGCCTTATGTACGACTTCGAACACCACTAACACTGCATAGTTCTCACGATGGCTACGGAATTGTGTTTGAAACCTCTGACTACACAAACGAAACAAAGGCTGAATGACAAAGGGGTCTTTATTGTGCCGACACCCGGTTCCCAGAATGCAGTGGTACCGTAAAAAAAACGTATGTGAAAAAAACAACAATTTAGGAAGACGTAATACCACAGTGTAGCATTTTTTTTTCCGCAAGCGTAAATATTCGGTTGGAAAGCTGAATGAGATAGCCAGCGAGATAAGAATATCCAAGGTCCACATGCAGAAGATGATAACGTGGAAGAAGATTTCGCGAGTAATGAAGCACGTTAACATAGCCGGTATTTGTTTAACATAAATTTCATTTTTAACGTGATACTAATCATTCATGTAATTGCGTTTTAATATACTGGAAGTTTCAGATGAAGACATTAGGCTTGCACATTTTCAGCGTATCAGATGAGCGCCACAGTTTATCGGAAGCCATGTATTTCAACACAAGCACGGTATGGAAGCTGCAAAGAGAAATATCAGGTATTAAGCAACGAAAATAAATATTCTTCCCCTTTTTTGAGAATGCGAAATCATGCAATAAGGAAAGAAAACAAGAAGTTACAGATAAAATTGACGAACCTACATTCCTCAGCACGGGAGTAATTAATTTTTAAACAATTTCTTAAAAGCTGTGTTGTAAGGTAGGAATTGTCGTCTCGTTGAAAGCAATATTATAAGAAATGAAACCAGAAACATATGCAACAGTAGTGAGACAATTACAAATACACACGTGCATTACTCGGGACTCGAACACAGAAAACCTCGGACCGTAAGCTAGTGTGTAATCAACTGCATTGCAAAGGTCGGATTCGAGAAATAAATTCGAATTTAATCAGTTTTAATTAACGAATGATAAGATTTAATAACCTAAAATATTTACAGGGGCGTAATTTTGATAATAGGTGACTGATCCACTTAAAACATGTAAGTTTACATGGTCTATCATAGCGCTACATGTGTGAATAATTTGGTGAAAATCGGTTATTTGGTTTCTGAGTTATGACATAAAATATCCATATTTTTCATGTGATGATCCACATAAATGAAAAAAAAAGTCTTGTATTAGCACATTTGATGATTGTATATTGCCATTATACAAAGTTAAGCTAAATTCGATTAATCTTATATTTTCGTAGTAATATCACACCAAGCAAAATATATTTTACAGCTGCCATTCTGAAAATAAGTATGTCACACAAAAAATGGATAGTTATATGGCCTACCACAGTAGAATTTCTTCGCCAAATTTAGTAAGAATGGGTTGATAGTTTCCAGAGATATCAAATCAAAACTAATTTTTTGGGGTCTATCTTACAAAATGGCAGAAGAATGAGACCTTGTATAGACACATTTGATGGTGATAATTCATACTGCCAGCATACTAAAATATGATGGAAATGTTTTCATTAATAAAGTAAACTGAGCAAAAAATCTGCATAGCCACCATTTTGAAAATAAGTGCCTGACCTTCTTAAAACATACCATTGTACACCACCTGCTGCAGATGCTTGCTATATTTGGTGAGTATCGATCAATTCTTTTCCCAATATATGACATACAAATATTATTTACTCGTATGGTGCTATCTTACAAAACGGGGACAAAATATGCTTCTTGTAGATAAAGATCATATTTGTAATACATTCTGCCAGCATACAAAGTTCAGTTGGAATTGATTCCATGGTTACGACGATATAGCATTCTCAGCTGTGATGCTTATGTAGCCGCCAATTTGAAAATAAGAGTCTGACATGCATAAAATATGTCATTTTACATTATCTGCAGCAGTACCATTTGTATGTCAAATTTGGTAAATATATGTAAATTTTTTCCCGAGATATGACACAAAAATATATTTATTCATGTGGCATTATCTCACGAAATCGGGGACAAAAGATGCTTTTGTAATCACAGTTGATTGTTGTAATATCTACTGCCATCATTCAAATTTAAGTTGGAATTGACTACATGGTTTGGTCGATATAACATTCAAAGCTAATATAACTGTATAACCACCATTTTAAAAATAAGTATCTGACATGTTTAAAACTTATCATTTAACACCAACTTCCGCAGTACTTTTGTTTACCAAATTTGGTATAAATTGGTACTTTGTTTACCGAGATATTACATAAAAACTTTATTTATTCATGTGGCGCTATCTTACAAAATGAGTGAGAAATGTGGTTATGTGTTAGCATTTATGATACCTGTTAGGTACGTTTAGCATACAATATTTCGTCGCAATTTGTTAAATGGTTTATAGATATACCAATTAATACTAAAATATTTGTATGGCTGCCATTTTGAAAATATGTACTTTATAAAGTTAAATGACTTACGTTTACCTCGCATGTCATATTATTACTTACATGCCAAATTGGGCAAGAATTGCCTTTATATTTTTCGAGATAAAATGAAAGATATTCATTTTCTTAATTTGGTGCTATCTTACGAAATAGCAGACTAAAAATATCTATCTCAAAATTTAATGTCTACACAATGCTCCGCAGCATGCAAAATTTGGGTTATATCCGTTGAATTGTTCCAGAGTTAAAACATATCAATCAAAATAATAAAATGGCTGCCATTTCGAAAGTAAGTGCCCAGCGTGGTCGAAAACTATATAAGTTAGTACGTACTAAGTAATATACATGTACCGAGTTTGGTGAAATTCTGTAGACGCGTTCTAAAATAGAAAGGGCGGACACACACATGCACACACAAATAGACACACATACACTCACTCACACATATATAGGAAAGTGATCTCATAAGCCTATCTTTCCTTCGTAAAGTAGGCTAAAAAGTAACACTTCGTATCATTCGATGTGAGATGAGCATAGTTCAACTAAAATAAATACATGATTCTTATTCAACATGTGCAGTAGTGAGACCGAGTACAAAAGCGTTCTTCTGTACGGACGGCATTTCAAATTACTATGTTATCAAATAAATAAATCATATTACACAAGGTACCTACCGATATCAGATATATTAATCACTAACTTTATTTATATCGAATGTAGGAAGTCGCAAAAATCAATTTGCTGCAATCCGATACCAGCTCAGCGTATACTGATATCAATGAAATTAAATTATTTTATATCTCATTATTAAGTTTGGAAAGTAAAATAATTCTCATATATGGTATTGTTACGAGAGAGCAGAGTGACATATCCGAGTTCGTAAAGGATGGAAGTCTTATTAAATTTTAATTTATTAACGCAGGTGATAATTACAGAATTAATATATCTGTCTCGACTATAACTCTTTTTATTTCTCAATGAGTGCAGTATCTAATGTCTATGTAAACTATAATTAGCCTTTTTCTATGACTATGTTTTGCTATAGTCAATTAACTCGCTCTCATCATTAACACACATTCAGTCAATCGGTTGCCATAATTTAAAATGTCTTTCACTCATGCATCCAGTCCAATAGTCTATCCTGCAGTCGCACTCTTCACTGAATGGGTGTTCGCAAACACAGAGTTTCCTTCTGCATGCCACCTTTCTCGTTGCTCTTCTGGTTCTTCGTCAATCGCTCAAGATCGCACAATCACCCAAATTCCAGACACTCGTCAATTCCCAGCTCGTAGGCCCGAAGCAGTTTCATAGTATCATCTGCCTAGGTCTGGAATATTAGCCGCATCCTGAGTCAAGCTGAGAGAGACAAGGACGTTTAAACCAGAATATCCATCAGATAAATGCGGAAATTCAATCAGCTGAAGGTCAGGAGTGCACGAGCCGAAAAAGATTTATCACGGCAGCACACTTTTCGTAACAAGATACACACATCTTGGATTACCACTAGCCTGTCATTAAAATATCCCTTGTGACTCGACGCATGTTATTGTATCAATACTCTGTTATTTTCTGCTCGCTGGCACATGACAGAGCAGTGAGAGTGTAGCACTGCCCTCTCCTCAAATATGTTCGTCCAGAACAGACTCTGCAACATCCGGACCTTCATGGAGTGCCAGTCAGTCGATGTGGACAACCTTCGGCTTCACCCGAGAGCCCTAATGACAAATTCGAAATACCACAGCATTGATCTTAATCAGAATTCTGTAGGGGCCTACCCAAAATATCGGTAGCTACGGGCAGTGCCCTTTACGCCTCTGTGGGTTGTCTAGCCAGAGCAGTTTTCATTCTTGAAATACCTGCTCTGACGTTCTCCTATCATACCACGTCCTCATCCTGTCACTATTTATTCTGAGGTGAATAAGAGAAAATCATGAATACCAACTAGACTCTTACGAAATTCGCTGGCATAATCAGGGGCTACTTCTTACTATTTTGTCAGTCGGCCAAACAGCAGGTCACTAGGAACATGTAGCTCTCTTCCAAACAGGATCCTTGACTGTTTTACCTTTGTGGACTTGTGAACTGCCGAACTGTAAGCAAGGTGAAACAATGGCACCTTTGAATCCCAATCCTTTGGGTTGTCTGCCACAAAGATCGACAGGCACTTCTCAAGAGTGCAGTTAAGCATCTCGACAATTTCATCCTACTGAGGGTGTATGTAAGCTTTTAGTTCTAGTCATTTTCATCCCCAGAATCTTTGTTACATCCTGGAACACTGAACCATCAACGTTTCTTCCCTGATCGAAGCGGAGTTCAAGTAGCACCCCAAACCTCGAGATGACATGCTATATGAGCGTATCGGCCACAGTACGTGCTTCTTGGTTTGGGAGGGGAATGACCTCAAGCCACTTGGTAAAGTAATCTTGGGGAACCAGTATATACCGATTACCTCTCTCTGTGACAGGTAAGGGATCCAGAATATCTACTGCCATTCTCTCAAACGAGGCTCCAACATTGTATTTCTGAAGGTGACCTTATTCCCTGGTCCTTGGGCCTTCCTCAAAGAGGAGGTGTCGCACTTTTGGCGCCACTTCTCAACTTCCTCCCGACAATGTAGCCAGTCGAATCTCAGTCTACCTTTGTTAAAAGTCTTATAAACACCAAAGTGTCCATTGGCTGCTGCATTATGCAATTCCTTAAAGACTTCGGAGACCCTGCATTCTGGAAGAACCAACTTTAAGTGTGTGTGTTTTCTACATTTCTTTCTCAGTTTTGTAAAAAATACCCCATTATTCAGTACGAGGGAATTGAAATGTGCCCAGTATGCTTTGACTTCTGCAGTCGGACTGGATATCTGTCCTCATTTTGTTCGACAGCCAGCTTCTTTCCACTTCAATAATGGCTGCAAAGTGGGATAATTCAGCTGATCTTTTCTAGTGCCCTCATCACTTCAGATAGGCGACCCTTCAAAAGATACATAACCTTGAACTCTTGTCCTCTGCCCCTTCAGCGATTCACAAATATTTTCTTCCTTTCTCGTCTTTCTGGTGGCACATTCATCGTTGTGTCTTCCGCTATCACTCATCTTTTCTAAGTGAAACTAATGTATTCCCTATAGTTGTCATCTTTGTCATTCACAGTTTTTATATCAAGTTTTTGTTAATGTCTACGTTTAATATATTGAACGACAGTCATAGTGTATTACATCACTTTTATTATAAAATTAGATTTAGTTCCATGTTTTCTTCTTCAGCTATCTTTTAGCACCTAACCTACCAAGGCATCTGTAAGAATCAGCTTAGCAATGGCGTTCTAAAATTTCATTATATTTCCTTTTCTTGTTTATTTCCCGCGACATTTACTGAAATATTTTACATGTGATTCCAAACTTCAACAGATTACTTTTAATTTAGTAGCTGTATTTATTGCTTACAGAAAATCCGCGGTGTATGTGGAATCGGGTAATTGCCAATTATTTTTATTTTATTTACTCTCGTGAAAGTCGTAGTTCTTCATGTAGACCCGGATGTATCTCGACCAGTAATAAGCACGTTACAGTACATAGTTTGAATCGTGCGAGCCAAGTCGTAAGGGAAAACGTGTTCTCCCAAACTCATCAGCCAATGAACAAACGAAGCCGACTGGTTTGTGCATACCTCTTCCAAGGTCGCATAAAAACTTTTTCCTGTGGCGCAAATGAAACAATCTTACGTAATACTACGTTTTTTTATCATCACTCCCAATTAAAAGGAAGACCACAATTCTGCAGATGTCATCATTACCCAAAGAAATTTTCCGATAAACTCGCTATGAGATGTCGGAATGCCAACGATAGGATAGTGAAAAACGAAATCCTATATGAAATTCGTAAAGTATAATAATCTGGTATTTCGGCCCATCGATTATTTACTTATTTTATTCCCACTGCAGATTTATAGTTTATATTATATATTTGTATGACAGTTCTATTGGCAGAATTCTTTGTTATTTAGTTACTATATGTGCTTTACATTTTTTGCAAATATTAGTTTTTTTATTGTTTACATATTTAATTACAGTATTATAGTTATAGAGGACCACAGATTAAAATATTTTTAGAATTGAAAAATCAACTTAATTATTTAATGCAACATTTTAGGATATCAGTGTTAAACTGATTGCTAAAAGAAATATATTTAAATGTCAACATTGGTTAATAGTTAGCAGCATAGTAAAATAAGTAATATTTTGCCCAGGAGAATTTATTATACTATTTATTACATTCATATACACAAGTTACTTATATGACAACTTGATTCGTCAACAACTACTCACTAATAATCACATATACCCCAGCACACAAATAAAATATTTTTAGTATAGCCCATTTGTGGGGCCTAAATATGCACACACTGTATTTATTTCAGTGGCACCAAAAAGTAATAATTCAGTTCAAATTATTTAACGAATAACAGAAAATATTCTATAGCAGGGTAATAAGATTTCTTGTATGCTCTTAATAGCGTTTACGCAGTGGGTTACTATAGGAGGAGTAGTACGTTATTCTTGGCTATAATCCATTAAATGTTACTTTACATTTTCCTGAAGCCCTGCTAAATTTATACTTCCAGGAAATTCTTCCGCCTCGTGCAAACCAAGCTTAACTAAGTTTGGGAAATTACACCAAACAACAAAGCACCACACTCGTGCACACTCAGTTGTAATACAAATTCACATAAGAGCTGTTTCTTACTAGGCGATACCAACACACATGTTTTACCACCGTTTTTAATAATATTAGTTGCAAATGAAATATTTTAATTTATACACTGGATAGTAAAAAAAACTGGTATAGGCATTGGTATGCAAATAACAGAGGTAAGGAACCAATCATAGTAACGCGATGCGGTCGGCAGCACCTATATAAGACAACAAGCGTCTGGCAAAGTTGCTAGATCGGTTACTGCTACTACAATGGCAGGTTATCAAGATTTAAGTGAGTTTGAACGTGGCGTTATAGTCAGCGCACGAGAGATGGGCCATAGCATCTCCGAGGTAACGATAAAATTTGAATTTTCGCGTACGACCATTGCACGAGTGTACTGTGAATATCGGGAATCCCGTAAAACATCAAATCTTAGACATCGCTGCGACCGGAAAAAGATAGTGAACGAACGGGACAATCGGCGACTGGCGAGAATCATTAAACGTGACAGACGTGCAACCATTTCTCAAATTGGCACAGATTTCAATACTGGGGCATCAACAAGTGCCAGCGTGCGAAATTTTTAACGGACCATCATTGATATGGGCTTTCGGAGCCAAAGGCCCACTCGTGTACCGTTGTTGCTGCACAACACAAAGCTTTACTCCTCGCCTGGCAGCACCATTGGTCTGTTGATGACTGGAAACACGTTGCCTGGTCTGACGAGTCTCGTTTCCCATTGTGTCGGGTGGATGGACGTGTACGGGTATGGAGACATCCTCGTTAATCCATTGACCCTATATGTCAACAGGGGAATTTTCAAGCTAGTGGAGGCTCTGTCATGGTATGGGGCGTGTGCAGTTGGCGTGAAATGGGACCCCTGATATGTCTAGATACGACTCTGACAGGTGACATATTCGTAAGCATCCTGTCCGATCACCTGCATCCATTCATGTTCATTGTGCATTCCGACGGAGGTGGACAATTCCAGCAGGACAATGCGACACCCCGCACGTCGAGAGTTGCTACCGAGTGGCTCCAGGAACACACCTATAACTTTAGACACTTCCATTGGCCACCTAAATCAACAGACATGAACATTGTTGAGCATATCTGGGATGTCTTGCCACGTGCTATTCAGAAGAGATCTCCACCGCCTCGCACTCATATGGATTTGTGGACTGCCCTGCTGGATTCATGGTGTGAATTGTCTCCTACATACCTTCAGACATTAGTCGAGTCCAGGGCACGTCGTCTTGCGGCACTTCTGCGTGTTCGTGGGGGACCTACACGATATTAGGCATGTGTACCAGTTTTTTTTGGCTCTTCAGTGTACATAGAATACAAAAAATGTTTCAATTTAACCAAACAAGAACGTTATACTTTTATGAACACAAGTATAAAACACTTGTGATACATGGCATATTTAGGAAATAACTGAACACGATATACATGGTGTGATTTTCCGAAGGTTTGTATTAAAAGTGTGAAGAAACCGCGAATAGAATATAAAACGTAATTATATTGATTGATTTTTGTGTGCTTAAGGTTAGTTTGTATGTATGCCTCTTCCTCGTCCGGTTAAAAATCGTAATATAGGTGTACATTAATGCTCATACAAAATCTTCATTGTGTTTATGATGTTTAAAATAAGTGCAGTAAATATTAGTTTTTGTTGTTCCCCGAAAGTGCGGTGTCACAGATTTCAAATTCTAAATGTTCTGGCATAACCTAGATAATTAATTGTGTTATTCATTTTGTCTTTTCTTATTGTAAATACACAGATTTACTTACCTCATATTGGCTCAGATTTTTTATAGTTCTTCGCAAGCAAATGGTAAAAACATCTTTAAGGAAATAAATAACATTACTTTCATAATATCTCGCCCTTTTTTCGTTAGTGCTATAGTTGTGTACAATCTCGAATTGTCTGCGAATTTGCTATTATTTGAGTATTTTGCCGAAGATAAATACTCACACACGGCCGTCTGAATATGTAAATGTAAGCATGTATGCTGTATGTAAATATTGACATATGTATATAAAATATCTTCATACATGTATGTAAATAAAGTGTATGTATGTCTGCATTTATTGAAGTGATGTGCAAGTGCTTAAATGTGACGTCGAAATCAATAATTTGATTTAAAATAAACTTGCAATATTATAGAAGATACATGTAATTTGATTATATTTCTGTTCCAGTAAATTTCGGTAAAAAAAAGTTTGTGTTTGCCAACAGTGCTGTAACCCTAGCCCAAGCCACGCCGTTTGACAGTTACCATGGCAAAACAGGCTTTAAATTTTGTGGCGCAAATTTGTTGGATTAGAGAGGTTTGGGTGGCTCTCAAAATCAAGATCTTGAGAGACTATGATGGTGAAGGGAGGAGATTATGGAGCAGCACCGGAATGCAAGGGTAGGGTAAACGGGAGATCCCCGAGAAAACCCGCCAATCCAGCACGATTCCCACCCGCAAAAATTCGTGAGACACCCCGCTGGAAATCGAACCCAGTTCGCCTAGGTGGGAGGCTAGTATTCTGACCACTACACCACCGCGACCCCTTAATTTGGTATCTGCGCATATCGCAAGCGCACTATGATATATGTCCACTTTACGGAAAATCCGTGAATCGAGTGTGTGAGTATGAAGGGAAAAGAGAAAAGGAGTGTGAATGCGAATAATCGTTGGCCCTACGCATGGTAAGCTTTGTGAAATGTATTATGGGTGGTGGGAATACAGAGGATTCAATTTTTTTGTGTTGGGTGTAGACCGTCGACTGAAAACGAACCTGGGTCGCCTTGTGGCAGATCTCACGTCATCTCACACTCACCCACGCAGAACGCAGTCCTGGCACAACCTAGTTAAGAATACAGAGGTGGAACAGCATCTTTTCCCGCTAACTCCAGCCGCACACGCTAGCAAAATGGCGTCACCGACCAGCAAAGTGTCGGAACGCCGTTTGCCAATCAGCGCCTGGTAGCATAATTGTCAGCCGACAGCCCAGCCAATAGGGAACATTTGCCAGCGACGCAGTATCCAATTAGATACAAGTCCCGTTCCCTCGCGCAGCCAGTCATAGAATGGGTTCACCCACTTCAAAGGAATTACCACGTCATTTCGCCCCTGTAGCCTTCTTAAACGCCGTAGCTTAGCTAAAAGGCAGCTAACGTTAGCAATTACCGCTGGTATTGCAAGACGTTCGTATAAACCTTTTTACATACTCTTATTCCTCGTTTCAGGTGTTTTAAAAGAAACAATTTCTGATGGGAAAAGTAATTATGAATTTCCTATAGATAGGGGCAGTGATATTTCACGAAAATATTTCGAGACAAGATACAGTCTAAAGCACTGTAGGGTCGTCCAGCTTCTTTGATTGGCTAACAAATGTTCTGGCCCGTGTTAACCGTTTGCCCACGAACCACGAAGGTTCAGTGTCGGAGTTACTTAGTCCTAAGTGGCTTAGTCAAAGACAGACACGGCACCAGCAGCCAATGGAGGTATAACAACAGCTGAGGTGTGCATATAGTATTGAAGTCTACTGTGTGCTCCAATTTTTACGCAAAAAGTCACTATCCCTACCTATAGAAACCGACTTTTTGAAGTCTATTAAAATGGTTTCAGTAGTTCCGTGGCCGAAGAAGCAACCAATTACAAAATAGTTGGTGTGTCAACAGAAAAAAATAACATTGCCCAGGGAAATGCGATGTCCGTATTGGTGCTTGCTTCTAGACATGTACAGCACCGACTATGAGTTCACCTATTCTGCAACATGCCAGACGCAACCGAGTATGCTAATGTGTTATTATGTTAAGGTGTTATGGTTTTGGCGCAGATTCAAGTCACGTCTCGATATAATCTGCACTCTCGACTTTTATAATGGAAGCTGATTTCTTCGTTAAAGAGTTGTCTATCTCTTAATGACGTAATTATCTGTGACCTTGGCCAACGGGCACGTAGAGCACACTAGAACATGTGCGGCGTTTTGTTATTCCGCTAACAATCTTCATATCCAGCATTGCGTACCCAAACCGTGATTAACCTTTATTGTTTACTAGCGAACAGTCCCGGCTTCGCCCGGTGACAGTTTAGTTTTCACGGCGATACTTTGAAAGGCAAAAATGGTTACTGTGGGTCATCCTTAAAATATAAACATATGCTTTCACGGACTTTTTTGTAGACCTTTTTTAGAGCTACAATTCAGTAGTACTTTAAGTTGATGTATCTCTTATGGTTTAGTCAGTGCAAGCCATGTAAGCGCCCTAAAAGTGATTTTTAACGACTTGAATATGGTTTGACTTGTCTCTACTATCCTTACTTTAAATATAAATGAATTATACACTAAAACCTTTCTCAAGACATTCTCTAAATTATGTTGAAAACGACATCAAGAAGTACCGAGCGAATACACAGAGAGACGCGAATAAGCTACTGTGATTTATACTATTTAGAGATATTTTACCAAGCTCCAGGAACACTCTTCTGCTTTTAGCCACTTCCATTGGCCACCTAAATCACCAGATATGAAAATTATTGAGTATATCTGGGATGCCTTGCAACGTGCTGTTCAGAAGAGTTCTCCCCTGCCTCGCACTCCTATGGATTTGTGGACTGCCCTGCAGGATTCATGGTGTGAATTGCCTCCTGCATATCTTCAGACATTAGTCGAGTCCATGCCACGTCGTCTTGCGGCACTTCTGCGTACTCACGGAGGCCCTACACGATATTAGGCAGGTGTACCAGTTTTTTTTACTCTTCAGTGTACAAACTCCTGGTCAGAACTCGGTGTTAGTAGTGAAAAGTAAACTGGTCCAACCCATGATAATATTTCCTAACCGAATCTTTCATACTATACAACTAACTGTACACTGTAAACTCACACAGCAGCATTAAGTATTTAAAAAAATATTACAGACATGTCACAGTGTAAATAATAGGATCACAAACTGCCAGTGACTGTGTAAAATGTGCCCCAAAAACATGATTATTCTTTTATTAAAATTATAATTTTTATTTTTATTATTTCAAAGCGTTTGCTGCTATTTTCATAGCCCGATGTGTTAGCAAATATTCAATAATGTTTGAAAACATTTTCAGATTAAAAACTTAAAATAAATAAAAGGTAATGCTTATTTTTTGTTACTGTGGTGAAATTACCAATAACGGGAGGTTTTGCCCCTTGTACATACCTTATTTTTCAGATATTTTCGAATTTATCTATTGCTTTTTAATTGTTTACAGACGCTAACAAAAATTTTGATTAGTTTTGTACCGACGTGATGGTAGGAAATTAATTCTCGCTCATAATAATTTGATTGCATTGCCTCACACTAAAATTTTTTTTTATTATGAATGAAAGTACATAATAATATAACAGAGGGAATTTGTCACAAGATGAAATTCCATTGCATGCAACTTCATCTAGAATATATTCATCATATAGAACAATACTCAGATTAAAATTATTTCGTAGAATAGATTTTAGTTTTAATTCATTCACCGTTGATAACGTATATCTATCATATTCAACCTCGATTTTCAGCCAAAATTAGAAACTAAAATTATAGGATACAACCTTTTAGCCACGATAATTTTGATACTCTTTTTAAAGGAATAAATATAAAATATAATCAATTGAAATTAATAATTTATTCGTGAAATATAATATGCATAAAAATATATTTTATCAACGAATGAATGGTAATTGTGTTTTTATCTTAAAAGTTCCTGCAACTTCTGTGTATGATACCAAGCTACTGTTTTAGACGTTCTTGAATGTTCTTCCTAATAAGTTAAGATCTGAAGATGATTTTATGTTTACTAAATGTTGATGTCATATAGACAAAACTTGACCGTTTATCAGGAAACATTTACTGCCAATTCTCAAATGATTAATCGGTTCACACACTAAGATGTTTACCCTATTCCTCAATATAGTGTACGATATCAAAAATCTTAATTTACTCTGTGTTTAATTCTATAGATCTTCGTAGCGCCTACCATAATGTCGAGATACCTAAACAAGATTAACAGCACACAGCATTTGAAGCTGATGGCCAACCGTATCAATACACCAGGATACCCTTCGGAACTAAAAATTATGTTGTGTTATTTAAAAGAAAAATAGATGCCATTATTGAGGCAGAGGAGTTAGAATTTTTTTAAAAAATATATATGGTATTATGATTTGTGATGAGAACCAAGATGAGCATAAAAATAAGCTAGAAAGATATATGTCTACAGTAAAAACATACCATATAATACTGAATAAAGGCAAATGTAAATTTTCAGCAAGATTAATCAGCGTATTCATGAATCGAACCAGTGACAATTAAAATAGGATTACCAATATCGCATCAAAACAGCACTAGAATATCATGCTCCTCACGATCTGCGATCTTTTTATATAAGAATTTACTCTCATTATTGAAAGTGAACTCCAGAATCCTTAGACAACATTCAGCCTTTGGTAATCGATAGAAAATTCGTTCTCCCTCCAACTGTCCTACAAGTCAAGAGACACTTTCTTAAATCTGATGGCTGTAGAAGATGATGGTCCATTTAATGTTGATACTGACGCATATAATTATGCTGTTGCTGCAATACTGAACCGGGATAGGAGACCAGTTTGCCAGGACTTTGTCCAGTTGTTAACGGAAATACTCGGCAGCTGAGAACAAGGCCTATGCCATTGCCATCGGGAGATACTTACATTCATAACAGTTCGATATTCTGCTAAGTTTATGTTCGACAATAATTAGAAAGACATGATAAACAAATGAAAATATACTAAGCTGGAGCCTGAGGGCCGCACCCTACTCAAATGATATAATCTACGGGCCAAGAAAGAAGAAACTGCGGGCGTTGCTTTATCCGGAATCTGCTCTACACCTCCTGATGCCAAAATACTCTCAAAATTACACACAGTAGATATTTACGCCATCTCGAATTTACTCGTACATCCATTTTAGGAGGAAGAATATTCCATACTCTATTGAAGATGTCCGAAGAGTGACGTAGGTGCAAAATATGAGGCAAAATTAAACAAAAATCCTTCCGAAGATAAAATCGAAAAAAATAAAAAGCATCGAGTCCCTTCGAAAGACTGAACCATGACTTCGAGGGAACGCTTCATACAGTTACTTCACCTCGAAGATCATCGATGAGTATTAAAGATCCCCTTTTGCAATCCCCTGTTTAGATTTATCAACTGCGAGCATTATTGAAGGACTCAACGACGACTTCATATGAATGTTAAGATTACCTGCGTACCTCAACGCATAACGCGAAGCTTCTTTTACGTCAGGTGAATTGGATAACCATCTTCATTCTCTTGGAGTAGCAACGTGTTGAACCACACTATATGCTCCTCAAGGAAATGGGCTGGTAGAATGGTTCAAAGGTTTAGTCAGGAAAATGATACGCCTTAAGACGAAGCATTTCTCAGCCATTGCGAATTAGTTCTTACCTACAGGCAAAAATATTTTTTTTTCACATCTACCAATGCTACCTCCCATGAGTGTATGTTTGACCACCAATGGAGATTTCAAAATGGAATTACCATTATATATCCCGGGAGAGTTCTTATCAAGAAGGTTGGGCAGAACAAATACTATCCTTTATGGTAAGAAGTGGGGCTAATCGAAGGAAACCCCATGTACGCAGGAGTACCATTATCTAATATATGGGAAACTACTCTCTCTAATCAGCACTTGGCTCCATGTGGTTTCAGATAATGATTTAAGGGAACCAACCAACTCAGAATCATTAAAAATGCAACGAAATATCTCGTCTGAAGCCAGTATGGCCCAGGATCCAGATTCTCATGCGGTCATCTCTTTTTGTAACAAAAATTATTTCGATGGATGCTGGGTTCGATCACGCGCTCTATCGTCAGGAACTACTGTTTAAACAATGACGTCTCACCCTTTTCGGACTACCTGACATACTAGCTGCACCTTGCCTGGCCTTCATTGGACTACTGAATGCGGGTCTTTCTTACAGCCTATATGATGTGAACTGAATCGTAACTTGCATCGCAGCGCACATCGCGAAGAGCTCAGCAACGTTTTTCTTATATGCGCGACCCTTTTCTAGACGCGATTTGCTACATGAAGATTTTTCAAGAATTGCAACTATTTTCGCGGCGTATGATGTGTTTCGTGATTACTTTTGTGGTGCCGTTCACTTTGTGCGATGTGTTTCGCGAAGTTATTGACAACTTTCTTCGCTGTTCTTAACAACAGGAATTGAGCGTCGATGAAAACAAAACGACGTGGAACTGGAACAGTGTTGGAATGCAGGGGTGGTGTATCGTCCGGCATGATTCCCGCGTACTAAAATAAGGGTGCGATCCAGCCAGGAGTCGAACCCGGTTCGTCCAGATGGAACGCGAGCCCTCTAGCAGCTGTACCACCGTGGCCTCCCGAGATGTCTCGAGTACCGCGACTTATTTTCAGCGTGATTCGAGACATGAGGATATGTTTCGGTACTACTGAAACAATCGAGGAAAAGGAAGGTAACAATGAAATACGCCGTCTGATGTTTGGATATCGACGGGAGTTTCGGAACTAATGTATCGATATCATAAGTGAATTCATAACTGTGTACGAGCCTATAAGCAACTGTAGTAAAGTCATAAATAAACCTAGGTGTAGAGGTAAAGCAGGAAGTTGAGTTTGAGACTCGAGACATGAAAAGAATACAAATTTTTCTCGGACTTATACCAATTCATGCAGTTTCTCCAAGTGATCGGAAAATGTCTTAAATAACCGTATGCATATATTAAAACTAAATTAATAACACCAAGACGGAAGATTGTAAAACGAGAACTGTCTTATTTGTCACAACAACAGTGAACCACGGAGAGGCAAATGCAAAGCATCCCGAGGCGTACAATCTGGAATAGTGTTGAATGAAGCAAATTTAATAATTTGAAACGAAATTTTACTTTTTAGAGCGGGCATGTTCACTACTAGGCACGTTTTCTAGAATCTAAGTCGGTAAAAGACTCAGAACAGAAATGGAACTCAGACTGCTACTAGTGAAAAAATGTGAGCACCATTCCCCAATCTTAAAAGAGTATATGACGAGCCAGTTGTCGAAATGTGATGCCTGCCAAGCACTCTCAATCTGACACGAGGTAGGTCACCCACTGACCCATTTTGCCCCATTTCATACATATACTACCAAAACCTGCTTGAATTCACAATACTTTAGAACCGATTATTTGAAAGAAACAATTTAAGCTCTATTGCACTGATTCTAAACAATATTTTATCAAGCGTGATAATTATTTCTGACAGTTCTAAAGTAGAAATTTCTTTTTCTTAAAAGAAACAGATCACGATTATTATAAATTTGGTTATTTAATAGGTTAATTTTTACACAGTGCAACGTACAGCATATTAAATATATACCGATGACAAAACGTGCTTAAAAGGGGCTTTGCCATTTATGTATTAGGTTTTAAATCATATTTTTTCAATGATCCCAATAAGTGACAAGGCCTTAGTAGGAGAACGACCTTATAATCAGGAATGAGGAAGGAATCGACCAAGACTTTTAAGGAGCCATCCCAGCATTGGCCCGAGAGTTATTTCGGAAAACTCTGAAAAACAGAAATCACTATTGCTGGACCGGTAATCGAAACCGAGTCCTCCCGAATGCGGGCCAAGTATTTTCTACCACCGCGCCATCTCTCTGGGAAAGCCAACGTGGCATCTCGCCGGTGCACAGGTTTACCTTTTAGATGAACTCGGGATGTTGTTCTAGCGATGTTGTTTACGTCCGAGGTGAAAGACGAATTACGACGCGCGCAGGCGAAACCTCTTTGCGATTTAATGGTTGTTTACAGCGTGGTCAAGCATTCTCTCTTTCCCCAGGTGTTCTCCCTTCAATAAAGAGGGCGGAGTTTGCGTAGCGATCTCCGGCAGGAGGTAGCACGTGGAGTGGCCGGCGGCGTCGCTGCGTGTCTGTGCTGTTGACGAAGGTCACTCCGCTCCTAGGGGGTCTCCAGTGTGGCGTGCACACGTGTTCTCGTCACCTTGGAGGGACACTCGGCGATCGTGGTAGCTAATGGTCCGCGCTCACGTGGAGCGCAGAGGTCGAGCCGGCGACTTCGCGGACGCTACCATCGCTACGACTCCAGCATCGTGAGCAACGTCTCGCTGGGTGGGCTGTTATTACCAGCCCGGTTACGTCACCAAACCCTCATCGTTATTAACATTTATGCGCATAGACGTGCGATGTCAACGCGGAAATATTTTAACTCTTTTTTTTTCCTTATTCCGTATTGCAGGAACGTTTACTAAAATACATATACTTGGCTCGCAACTTATTTAAGGACTTGTGAAATGACTCAAAAACTCCTTGCTCTTAACTATAATTTAGCCTCGTATACTTTCAGCAATGCTGGCTGTTCACAACAGGAATTCCATCTAAACGGGTGGTATAGGAAGTTCAGTGTCAATTGAGCACTTTATAAATCAACCTTAGAAATGTCACTGCTCCAACCTGCATACCTGTTATCCGACACACTGAATGGTATGCGCCCAATAACGTCGGTAACAACGGAAGGAAAGTAGATCAATGTTTAAACGTCGAATTAAAAGAATTAGGTAAATATTGAACAATACTGAAATTATTTACTTTGCTACACATTTTTAGTGCACATAATTGTAAGATATAACAATTTGGTAAAATATTTATTTTTCTAATAATTTCACAGTTTCAGTTGCTTGGCACATGAATAAAGTGTTCAGGCACGCGGACATTTTAATTTTACATATGGTGGAAGAATATAAGTGTTCTTAGTTTACTGTGATAATGCTATAATTCTCACACGGAGAGAACGCTTATTATTTCATAGATTATTCGCTAATTACCTTTTAAAATCGATCGAATATTTTCCGATATATGACATAAACCATAATTTTTAAAATGGCAGCAATTTTGAAAGTAAGCGCCTGGCGTGGTCGAAAACTTTAAATGTCAGGTATCCTAACATATTACTATATGTGTACCGAATTTAGTGAATTTCAGTAGAAGCGTTCAAATAATGTGAGGGGGTTGGGCGGAGGTGGACATACACGCGCAGACATACACACACTCTCACATCTTCATACACACACACAAACACACACGTACACAAACAGACCGGAAAATTATCTCATAAGCCTTTCTTTCCCTCGGAAAGTAGGATAAAATTTTTACACTTATTTTCAAACTATAAATTAAAAGTTACTGTCTGTTTTCTGATGGGTGAGTAGAAAATAATACCCCAATTTTGAAGGTCTATAAAATCAAAACCAATCAACCTACAACCTTAGTTGACCAATAAAATTAACAGTGGAACTATACAGATTGTTAACGATACAGTCATAAATGATCAATTTGACCACCATGGGTGGTTCGAACGATATCTACGCGATAATAAAACTCGTTCCACGCTCTTGTCAGTATATCCGGTGTTATGGTTTGGATGGCGTTCGTAACTCTCGGTTTGAGGTGGCGAGGGGGTAGCGAGCTCGCATTCGACACGTCAGTGTGAAGGGGACGATCTGATGATTCCTTCATGTGCCGAGAGATGGCACTGGGAGCCTCTGTCGTTACACTATCAGCGTGTGTTGTGTATTAGTCAGCATCACGATGGTGACGGGACAACAGAAGTCATTCTGTGTTATTCAATTTGCTAAATGTGAATCGGTTACGACGGTTCAACGTAAATTCCGTCGCAAATACGGATGACATCCTCCCGATTGGTGGAGTATCGTACGTTGGATTCGTCAGTTCCGTTACACATGGTGCCTTTGCAAGGGCAAAATCTACCGGGTGGCCACGTGTGTCCGAAGAGAATGTGCAACGGATTCAACAAGCATTCGTTCGCTGTCCGAGAAAATAAACTCGACAAGCAAGCCGGGAAATGGAAATTCCTTAATCGATGGTGTGGACAGTGTTGCGAAAGCGATTGCTGTACAAACCATACAGTTTACAGCTTGTATACGCTCTTACTGAAAAGGATAAATAACTGAGACGTGATTTCTGCGAGTTTGTTCTTGCCCAGAACGAGTTAGACGATGCCTTAATGTCTAAGCTGGTTTTTAGCGATGAAGCGACGTTCCATACAAATCGTAAGGCGAACCGACACAACGTGCGTATATGGGGTCAGGTGCCTCCACATGAAACTACTGTACACGAGCGCTCTTCCCCCAAAGTGAACGTGTTTTGGACTGTATCCATAGACACTGTTTTCGGCCCTTTCTTTTTTAACGTGCCCACTGTTACTAGAATCCCTTATTTAGACATTCTTACAGAGTGGTTGTTTCCTCAGTTAGAAGAGGTGGCGGGGAACTTCATTTTCCGGCAGAATATTTGCGCCACCCCATTGGCACCTACACTAAAATAGCTATATGGCTGCCATTTTGAAAATAAGTGCCTCACATACCAACATTTTTCACTTAACATCATCTACTTCAGTACTACTTGTTTGCCAAATTTGGTAGCAATATGTCAGTTGTTTCCCAAGATATTAAACAAAACCTGTATTAATTAATTAAGTGTTCGCTTTCGAAATGTCTTACAAAAGGGGTTATCTTTCAGCGTATATGATGCTTGCAATAGATACCGTCAGCGTACAAAATCTGGTTGAAATTCGTCAAATGGCATATTTAACCAGCATGCCAAGTTTGGCGAAAATTTATTAAATAATTTTTGATACATAACTACAAAAAATTAATTTTTTCATGTGGTGTCATCTTACAAAATGGCGGACCCAAAAATTTATACCCATGAATTTGATGTTTAAGACTTGCGCTGTCAGCATAGAAAATTTGTTTTAAATAGGTAGAATGGTTTCCGAGATATGACATGTCACCTTAAGTTAAAAAAAATGGCAGCGATTTCGAAAGTAAGTGCTCGGCGTGGTCGAAAACAATTAAAGTTTGGTGTCCTTACTTATTATAATATGTGTACTGAGTTCCGTTAAATTCGGTTTACGCGTTCAAAAATTAAAAGAGGGGACACCCATATGCCCAGCCACACAAAGATACACACACACACATACACACAGACAGGAAAGTATGCTAAATATGAGATAATACGAATTACACTATCAGACAACGATGTTCAAAATGGCAGCTTCATAAATCATTTAGATAAATTTTACATATATATTAAACATTTTAACCAAATTCAACCAAAGTTTGTATGTAGGCAGTATACATTAGAAGTACCATATATATATATATATATATATATATATGCACTCTTTTTCTGGCCATTATTTACGATAACATTAAATAAGAAAATAATGTTTTTATGTCATATATCAGGGACGAAACAATCGATTTCCGTCAAATCCTTCACAGAAGTTGCGCTACATGTTGTATGTGGCTCACACACTTATTTTCAAAATAAAGCCTTGTACTTATTTTAGATTAGTAAACCCTATCATTTCAAACATTAGGCTGATTAAATCCGAAGTTGATGCTCCGAATCTGACGTCCGTAGTGCAGTGGATTGCACGCTAGCTTATAGTGCGAGGATTTCTGGGTTCAAGTCCTGGGAAAAACACGTGTGTATTTCTAATTGTCTTACTATTATTTCATAAGTTTTTATTCATGTCTAAAGTTATTGCTTTCGATGAGAAGTCAAGTCCTTCCTTCCAACTCAGCTTTCAAGAAATCATAAAAAAATAAATTGCACCCATGTTGATGAAAGTACGTTAATTAGTTATATCAGTAACTTCTTGTTTTCCTTTAAGTCGGATGGCAATAATGCCTATCTCGTTTGGAGAAAATAAGTTGTTATTCTGAAGCCATAAATTACGCAAGGCGCCTTAATATCCACTTGAATCCCATCCACTTATAAATCTCATCTTGTGATACTCGAACATTACTGATTATTTCGTCAAGTACACCTTAATTAAAATAGCCCTTAATTATTTGACTTTCAGTGTGTAGGTACGTAATCAATGAGATCTTTGTAAGTATTTTAAGGAACACGCAATACCACTTTCTTAGTTTCATAAATTCCTGCGCTTTAGAAGATGGCAACATGCACAGGCAGCTTGAGGGTATATAATGTCGTAAACGAAAACGCACGACCGTAGCGTTTTGTGTGCACAAGAATCGTAGTGATTTGAGCAATTGCACCTGCGCGTTTAGCAGCTACGTGAAATATTTCCCGCGAAGTTTGGGTGAGGGTAGGGGTAAGACTTTCGAGTTGCGTATTTTCATTTGCAACCAAGTTCATGACGGAGTTCTCGAACCTTTGAAACTTTATATTCACTACTTGTAGCGAGCATGTATAATTACGTCGGCCGAGTGCCGAGAGAGACCAGAAAGAACAGAAGCGTCATTAGAGAACAAAGCTAGTTCACACCGACGTCCTAATTGTGGCTCGCGTAGCGACGGAAGCAGCCAGAGTGCGGGCTCATGTATTATACTCACACACTATGTGTGCCCGCGGCTCCGCTCGCGTGGAGTACACAATTACTGTCTAGGTTTTTTTCGTTAAACAGTTCTAATTACATATTTTTTCTTGGATAAATATCAAGTTATTTATGGGAAAACAGCAGCTTGAATTTTACGTATTTATTTATTGAGAAATTAAATGTTAAAAACGCTTATTGGTATTTCTCTCTTATAGATAGATCTATGCTACCACGGAGTTTTTTTAAGGTATTTGTGTTCTACACAATTCTTTACTACATTATATTGTTCTATCTTTAATGGTTTAGACAGCGTATTGCAAGAGAGCGCGCTGGCGGAAAACTTTTTTCCGTCTTGGTTCACCATTATCGTCACTACCTATTCCTTATGTTACTTTACGTAACAAAATATATACAAAAACCTGGCAAGAGAACATAGCTATAAATTTAAAAAAATACAACACGTAAATCGCATAAGTGTTTCTAGAGTTATAAGCGCACTAAGAGACAGACAGATAGAGAGAGATTGAGTTTTATAATATGTATAGATTAAACATTTTTGTTCGTTTTATAACCAATACTTTCGTAGCTGGCTACCAACTTTTGTTTGTATTATAACATATTTAAATACTGCATCTTTACAACACAGTGTTTTATAAAACCATTGCTTTTGCCAGCGACTATGTCCGCGTGGAATCCGTCTTTTCGTTACAATTTTTTGTTGATAATAACTATGTTTTTAAAAGAGAATACATTATTTAAATAAGAAAATGGAATGAAGAGCAAGTTCAAAAGTAAGAGAATTGTGGTTGTTAAGTTTGGAGTTGTTATTAGTAATCAGCCGTGTCAATAATTAAGGTGAGCGGTGCGCGGTGTTGTTGGGCCTCTTCAAGGGAACTCGAGGCCGTCCTTCGTCCTTGTGGCACCGGAACAACCAGGCCGAGAGGTGAGCTAACACGAGAGCGCACGACGTAAAACTGACCGATGGATAAACAGTCATGCCTCAAGTCAACTTCTGGAATATGAGTGATTGGCCCTGCGACTTATTTATCGTCATCGGGAAGCACACCTTGAGAGGAAACTGCAGTCTTTTGAATTCAAAAGGGTGATTATTGGGGATTAATGAAAACACGCGGCACAAATACTTAAAATAGTTAAATGTTTGAAACAGGTTTGACTTGCAGCCAAGTGTCATTACAGAGTTTCGGTTCGGTGGTTTCAAATAACCATATAGGCTTATACGTTTTCTCCATATAAACACTGAACCCCCCTTACACACTTTTAGGGGTCGAATTTTAAATAATCCCTGCTTAATAGCTGCCTTCATTACAAAGTAAATGTTTCCTCCAAATTGCATGTTTCTATATCACCAATGGTTGAGGCTCGTCATAGCAATATCAGTCAGTTTTTCTTATATACATATATATGTGTGTGTGTCATAGGCTCATATATATATATATATTAATATTCCATTTAGGTATATGGTGTCCATGTATCTTCGACTTTATTTTTCATAAGGAATCACCTCCCGTTCAGAATCTTCTAAAATGAAAACCCCAAACTACGGGAGGTAAGGCGTTATGAAAAATAAAGTCAAAGGTACACAGGGCACCGTATACCTAAACGGAATATTAAAGGATGTATGGGCCTATGAAAATTGGGTTTTGTAAACGTATTTTTGCCTAATACCTTGTGCAACGCCTACAAAGTCCGCAGCACAAAGGTGACTTATGCTTCCCATGTGGCAGAGACACATGCGTAATGCTGGCCGTCCTCTGTCTGTGCGCACTGTTTGATTTGAGGAAGTGATGTCACAGCATCAACGACATGTACTCCACAAGTACACAATCCATAGCGCACCAAATGGGCGTGTCCCATTTAACCGTGTGGGACGTACTGTGGGTAAATCGTGGCCATCCTTACCGTTGGCAGAATGTACAAGTCATTCTGAAAAAATACGTTGTGAGAACCCAATTTTCTCAGTCTCATATATCCTCTAATAATCTGTTTAGGTATATGGTCTCATGTATATATTTTTGACTTTATTTTTTCAGAAGGAATATCCTCCANTATATATATATATATATATATATATATATATATATATATATATATATATATACACATATATAATATCGCCTTACTACGTCTATATATATATAATACATTTGAGGCGTACAGTACTACCTCATTAAATAAAAATTTTTGTTTTACACATTTCGAAGCGACGTGTTTTAAGGATTTCTCTAATTTTATTGTGGTGTTACCAAAATAATATTGGGAAGTACATACCGCAGAAAATTTTTGCACCTCGTGTAATTTGCTTGCTTATGAAGAATGTTCGCAGAGACTGTAAGTGCATTGCAGATACATCAGAATGTTAGGTGTGGTGTTCTGTACAGATGGTGTTTATTTTCATCCTAAACTTTCCCTTGAGCATGTAACAATCGAATATCTCAGTAATATCGCTGGTGTAAATTTTTTTTTTGAGGCGAGTATTTTCCAGAGAAACGTCTGAAGATACACATACTTTTTTTTACAGTGTAGGGAATACCACCAAGCCAGCTCGTACCTCGAAGCCAGTGCGGACAGTTACGTGCGAGTTTTAGCGAAGGATGTATAATTGCCGCCGCTGGAATCTTCCCAGCACGCGTCACGGGCGAATTTAACCACTGAAAAGAAACTAGTCGCTGCGTAATGTAGTTCCGGGACTTCTTTATGATGTCTCAGCTCGCTTCCAGAGGTTGAAAACAAAAAAAAAATAAAAATAAAAATTCCGTGAAAGGTGTCGGGGAAACTGAAATACCGCTGGGGAATCCGGCTTCCAACCGCGCGTGTAAAGTCACCTTGCAACCGCCGTGCGACAGTTCCACTTAACACTTGTGCCACATCCGAACGAAAAGTCGTCTTCTACGAGCTGTTCCCTTCCCGCCGCGATTGAAATGAATCATTACTACGGTGGTTTTTGAAGATAATTTGCCTGTAAACAAGGTGGCGAATGAGTCGCGCAGATAGACGTGGTGTTTTCATAATGAATCATCCATCCTCCTTTATTCCCTTATGCAAAAGTATTTATTCAGAGATTCCCAATTCAGATTGCGTCGTAAGCATTTAAAAGGAGCAAATTAAAGTTGTTTTATCACTAACAAGATATTTTCAATATAAAACGTTTAACTACAACATGAAGGCAATCTTGGGCAGTGTGTTCCTGACGAAAATGTAATACTAAAATTTTAGTGCCACTTTTCTCGTTAGGCGATTATTAAGGAAGCTGTGCGCCCCTGAAAAATCGTAATTTAAAATAGTTTTAGTCAGTATTGTGGTTTGCTTACCTGATGCAACACACGTTATGTCTTGAATTTTAAACATGAATTATCTCACAAACGGTTCACATGAAAGTGTTCCAACAAGATGAGCTTTTTGACAATTTAGAAGTGCTTATTAGCAGGTTGTATTTAAACTTACTTATAACGTAGTCTTACCCAGTTTGATGGAAGCATAGGGAACCAAAAGCCATCTCCAAAAGGAAAGGTGATGAAATTACCGACCACGTTTTATTGGCGTATGATCACCTTTATACAAAACACGATTCACCGATTTGTTGAGTAATCGCAATTGGTTTCTGATATTTTCAACGAAATGCATTTTAAAAACCCAATTTTAGGAGGCGCATAGCTCCCTAAATAACCACTTATGGGGATAAGTTGTACATACATTTTCGTATTACATATTCGTAAGAAATTACCTGCAAAAGTTTGTCTCCATGTTTAAGAAACACGTGGTATTTAAGTCACTGTCAAATTTCTAAACAGTTTTAATAAGTGTTCAATTATTCATACGTATCTGGTGTGCGGTGTGCGCCTTCGTGTGTGAACGCGCACCAGAGGCGGCAGTGTGCTTCTGTTGTCATGGTTAGGGGACTGGCAACTATGTTTTGAGAAGAAAACGGTCGCAAATTATACCCTTCTTTAGCGGAACTGACGTTGATGATACGATATCATGGCGACTAATAAGCTGCCCCTCCCTACAACAGACCTGTCGTCCATTGTTAGTTTGAAGCAATAGTGTATGGTTGTGTGATTTGATACGGATATTGCAACTACGATATGAAAGGGAACGAAACTTGGAATGTTCCACCTCATCTTACAATGAACAGTTTAAACGCAATGTCAGTGAAGCCTTTATATGAAACATAAAATCCTAATTAATAATAAATGTGTAACCCAATTTTGATGAATACAATTCAAATAAAATTTTAATCTCTCAAAGTTATGTGATAAACATATTAACTGTTCGCAATAACAAGTGAAAATATACTAAATTCCTTAAATACTTAAGCAGAATAATGGTTAAACTTTACTTAGCAACATAAAATTACAGAGTAAGTAAATATCGCTCTAAATATAAAATAAAAATTTTAAGTAACAAATTTTTTTTGCAGCGAGGTTATTTCTTAGCTCAGCAACGTTGTATAGTAGTTATCTGCATATTTATTTGTTTAAATAATATTTTTAAAAAAATCGTGAAGCTGTCCTTTTCTTACAGCTGTACGAGTAGATTCTTGGAGTCGCAGTAGATTCGTATAGATGTCTGAGATTCCTACAAGTAATTTCAGTTTATTTAGAAATCAACTTAGCGTATTCATTTGTAATAGCACAAATGTAATTTAACTGAACCTCATCAATTGGAACTTTTGTGTACAACAATTTGTTCGCCAATCAAGATGTTATGTAACTTTTCCTCGTGGGCTACATTCAGCAGATGGAATGTCATTTGTCCGATTTGTCTGACAGGCGTATTTCGATTAGGTGATATTGACGTGTCGGAAAACTTCCTTTCTCTTAGCTGTTTGTCGGACAGTTGCCTGTCAATTGCGGTGTCGAACAACTGCGTGTATTCTAGGTAACATGTCGTGCAGCCGCCTGGCCTGTATGTCAGTTTGCTGTCGAAACGCTGAATGTATGTCAGGTGACACGTCGGACAGCTACGTGTCTGTCAGCAGCCTGTCGAAGAGCTGCCTGTCACCCGGCTGAACTGTCGAACAGTTGACTGCCTATCAACTGCATGTCTAACAGCTTTCTGTCAGTCAAATTATAGTAAGATTTGGTGCGTGGCGAACATATGACTTTCTGTTTGCTAACAACTTACACTCCGACATTACCGACAGAGTCTCGCTAATTTTCTATAGTGACATTTCTTGATATGATTCTGTAACTAAAAGAATCATCCGATTTCACATGGCATAACTTTGAAATGAATGAAGATAAGGCCTCGTGGCGAATTGTAAGATACACATTAAAGTGTGTAGTTTCCCTTGGCGCATGTTGCACGTCGCAGGTTCACTTGGTTGCCGGTAGGTGTCGCCCTGGTGGCGCTACAGCTGGTGCTGCTAGCGCGCTTGTTCTGTGTGCGTCGGGATGGCGATAACACAGCAACCAAAATCATTTTGCGTTCTCTGTTTCAGCAAGTGTGATTCAGTCATAACTGTACATTGTGATTCCCGTCGACAGTATGGCACTGCACCTCCCATTGTGTAGAGAATCTGGTGGTGGAACGAGCTGTTTCAAGAGACCGGTTGTTTATGTAAGGGGAAGTCCGCAGTTCAACCCCGTGTGCCTGAACAAGACGTAGAGCGTATCCGGCAGAGTTTTCTGCGGAGTTCACATAAGTCCACTCTACGTGGCAGCTGAGAACTGGCCATCTCTCATATGATGGTCTGGCGTGTTTCGCGAAGATTATTGTTTATCAAACCATACTGGATTCAAGTTCTACAGGCCCTTCGTGATGGTGATAAACAGCGACGTGTTGAGTTTTGTGAATTCATTCTGGGCATGAAGATGGAAAATGAAATATTTGGTTCATGTTTGGTATTCAGCAATGAGGCCACGTTCCATTACATTAAAGTGGAAAACTGGACCGCCACAACGTACAAATATGGGAAATACAGCGGCCAGATATCATAATCGAGCATGAGAGAGACTCTCCAAAGCTGAATATGTTTTGCACCGTTTCCCGAGAGTAGGGCACGGACCATACCGTTCTTTGTTACAGAAAACACCGTTCTGGGAAAGTCATGCCTGGATATGTTGGAGATCTGGATGTTTCCACAATTACGAGAACATTACGATAGTTTCATTTTTCATCAGGATGGAGTACCATCGCACTGGACACTGCACGTCAGAAACTTTCGCAACAATGAGCTTCCTGCGCGATGGATCGACCGTAAGGGGCATAAAGATCGCGCATTGCACCACTGGCCTCCAAGGTCACCTGATCTCAGCCTATGTCATTTTTCTAGTGGGTGTTTGTGAAAGACACCATCTACGTGGGAGAACTGCGACGCCGCGTGGTAACACCTGACTGGCTCTCACGAGTATAGGACGAGATTGACTACCATTTAGAAGTATGCCGTGAGTCCGGTAAAGAGAAAACTGAACATTTGTGACAATGTAAATAAGAACTTTTTATTCTGATACTATTTTTAAATACACCAGAAGGTTTAATGAGCACAGATGTAAAATGTATAGCCTTGTCAAATCGGTTATATCTACAGTGGAGTCTTGGTTAACCATCACCCTTTTAACCCTGGGTCTCTGTTAACCGCCAGTAAACTGACACGAAAAGTTAAAAAATAAAATTGGATACAAACAACAAACTTAATAAACTAAAAATGGAATAACTTTTTTCTTGTTTCATATTAGATCAAATGAAGCACATTTTTTTGAGTTGCAAAATACATATACTGTATTGTAATACATATACCAAGTAAAAATACATTCAGTGCGGTGCGGAATGCGAATGACTCACGTTTGTTGTGTATGTGCAACCTACATTTGTACTTAGTAGAATCGTTCCGTCTTCTTCATCACCCTACCGGAATTCCTAGACACTCGTCCACCCTCCCATTCCTACAGTCAGTTTAGGAGTAGTAGTCACTTAGTCAGCAAGTCATTGTCCTCAGTTTGTTGTCAATGTGAAGTGTTTTTAAAAATGTCTGAGAAACGGAAACGTGTTGTATTGGGACTTTCTCAAAATCTTGAAATTATAAAACGACTGTGTAAAGGAGAAAGCGCGACGAGTATCGCTCTGCTATATGGAATCGGGCAAACGNACTTGAAATTATAAAACGACTGTGTAAAGGAGAAAGCGCGACGAGTATCGCTCTGCTATATGGAATCGGGCAAACGACAGTCAATGATATTAAGAAAGATGCAGATGAAATCGAAAGTCGTGTTTCAAAAATGTCAACGCCAGACGGAGATGTCAAACTAAGAAAAACGATGAAGCCAGCAAAACTGAACCAACTGGATAAAGTAATGTATCAGTNAGATGTCAAACTAAGAAAAACGATGAAGCCAGCAAAACTGAACCAACTGGATAAAGTAATGTATCAGTGGTTCATTCAAGCCTGCAGTCAACGGATACCAGTTTCTGGGCCCATAATAATGGCTAAAGCCATCGAGATGAACAAGAAGCTTGATGGGGATCCTTAATTTAAGGCTAGTATAAGTTGGCTGGATAACTTAAAGGGTCGACATGGCATAAGGCAGTTGGACATATCGTGTGAAAAACTAAGCGCTGATAGTACAGTCATTGTAGAATATCGGGAAAAACTAATGAAAGAAACAAAATATATAAATTTGGTAAGAAAGCAGATTTACAACTGTGACGAAACTGGCTTAAATTGGAAAGCACTCCTCGTGAAATCCTTATCCTCCTTATCGAAAAAATCTGCACCTGGTTTTAAAATGCAAAAATATCGCATAACTGTTATTGTGTGTGCGAATGCAAATGGTAGACATAGGGTTATTTTACTAATCATTGGGAAATCTAAAAATCCTCGAGCTTTCAAAAATATGAACTTAAACGNTGGAAAGCACTCCTCGTGAAATCCTTATCCTCCTTATCGAAAAAATCTGCACCTGGTTTTAAAATGCAAAAATATCTCATAACTGTTATTGTGTGTGCGAATGCAAATTGTAGACATAGGGTTATTTTACTAATCATTGGGAAATCTAAAAATCCTCGAGCTTTCAAAAATATGAACTTAAACGTCTTACCTGCCAAATATTATGAACAAAAAAGTGCCTGGATGAGCCAGGATATATTTATTGAGTGGTTCCACAGTGTGTTTGTGCCAAATGTAAAATCACAATTAAAATTGATCGGATTGCCTGAAGAAGCCATATTATTAATTAGCAATGCCCCAACTCATCCTTTCCATGACTTACAAAGTGATGATGGAAAAATTACGTGCCACTTTTTGCCTGCTAACACTACCCCACTTATTCAGCCCATGGATCAGGGTATTATTGAAAGCATGAAGCGATGTTATCGAAAATGCTTTATTCAAAACGTTTTTTGAGCNGGAGGTTATACACTATTAAATACGCAATTTTTAATGTTGCTGAAGCCAGGCAAGATATACCAGAAGAAACATTAAAAAAGGGCTGGAACAAACTGTGGCCTGAGACCGTAAGCGAGAATGAGGCCATAAACAAATCTGGAAATTATGACGAAATTTTACTTCTGTGTAAAGGGATTCTAGGCGGAGAAAACTCATCAATAGGTGAAGTAAGTGAATGGCTGGGAATTGACAGATTTGACGAAGGCTTTGTGATATTAAATGATGAGGAACTTGTATTAAATGCAACACAGGAGGTAGAATGTTTAAGTGAAGAAGAAGAGGATGGTACATTCAAGGATTGCCCCAAAATAATTAGCCACAGTGACGCTGAAAACATGTTTTCCAATTGCAATGAATGGTANATACATTCAAGGATTGCCCCAAAATAATTAGCCACAGTGACGCTGAAAACATGTTTTCCAATTGCAATGAATGGTACGAGCAACAAGAAGAGGCAGACGCTACACAGATATTACTCCTACGTAAGATACGCAACACGGCAGCAACAAAAGCCCGTGGAGTATTACAACAAAGGGAAATGACAGACTTTTTTAGTTAGTATTATACTACTGAATATCTACATACTGGTACTGCATTCAATTTTGTTATTTTATCAACATAATAAACAGAAGTCTACAATATTTAATATCAAATACATACTGTGCTGTACATACTTATATTGATTGCTACCTGTTTAAAATATAGTGCTAAATATCGTATACATTATTATCGCTAGTATCTGTCCTTTTTGAGAAAAAGGGGGGGGGGATTTCTATTATCCGTCTATTCTCTCAGCCGTCACGGTGATGGTCCCGAGACTGACGGATAGTGCAGACTCCACTGTATTTGATACACGCTGTATTTTAATCTGCTTTTTGACTACACTGCGATATTGATACCCCAAATTCAAGGAAAATCAGTTTTACACTTCTACAGACAAAAAGTTATTTTCTCTTTCGGATAAATTTATCATAATTATTCCTAATTTGCTTCGTTAATCAAAATGTTAAATTTTTCTGTACTTATTTTTAGTATGAAATTCTTATGTTATGCATTGTAATTTGTTCCAGTTTTATAGAACATATATATTATTAGGAATTTTTAAACATATATTTATTATCTTAATGAGTAATGTGTGTTATAATTCTACAAATTATCGGTANATATTTATTATCTTAATGAGTAATGTGTGTTATAATTCTACAAATTATCGGTAAGTTCCATAGAAATACTTGTATAAAAAAGGGTTGAATAAATCTGGAAGTATAATTTTTAGTTTAATTATTCAAATCACGTTATCTTCTAAAACGTCGGATGTAACAGATCCTCAGTCAGGGATTATTTAAACCCTATTAGTTATTTACAGGCTTACATTTTTTACCATAAGCGTACCAAGATTGGTTAGGTCGTTTGTTACAATGGTGATGTGCCAGAATAAAATATTCATAAAACCATAATTTTAAAAATAGGTTTATAAGCTACTTATCATTATTTTACACGAAATGTGGCAGGAATCATTGCACTAGATCACACAATATAATAAGCCAAGTGTACGCTTAATATTATTGATAAATATGTCTTCCAAACTGACAACAAAAATTAATTTGAAGTGGATAAATTACCTTTTATGCAACATATTGATAACGCGATAAGTTTTGTGGAAATTACTTGGAAACCGGCAGAGAAATTACATTATCCTCGAAGATCGCAGTAGCGATATTTGTGAAATAAAAATAAAACTCATATACGGACTACTAGGTAACAGATTTGTGGTGAATTTCACACAACTAGGCGTGAGACTTCTTAACACAATCACACCGCAAGAAAGTGGCGTTACATCTTTACCTTATCTAATGGGAAGTAGGTTAAACATTTATTAATCCTAACAAAAGTTTGCTCCAGAACCTAACTATGTCGATTATCAATAAAATAACGTAGAAAAATATTCATGAAAATATGTTTGTGTGACACAACACACAGAAATGAAAGTTTTAAACTGGATCGTATTTGAGANTCGGTAAGTTCCATAGAAATACTTGTATAAAAAAGGGTTGAATAAATCTGGAAGTATAATTTTTAGTTTAATTATTTAAATCACGTTATCTTCTAAAACGTCGGATGTAACAGATCCTAAGTCAGGGATTATTAAAACCCTATTAGTTATTTACAGGCTTACATTTTTTACCATAAGCGTACCAAGATTGGTTAGGTCGTTTGTTACAATGGTGATGTGCCAGAATAAAATATTCATAAAACCATCATTTTAAAAATAGGTTTATAAGCTACTTATCATTATTTTACACGAAATGTGGCAGGAATCATTGCACTAGATCACACAATATAATAAGCCAAGTGTACGCTTAATATTATTGATAAATATGTCTTCCAAACTGACAACAAAAATTAATTTGAAGTGGATAAATTACCTTTTATGCAACATATTGATAACGCGATAAGTTTTGTGGAAATTACTTGGAAACCTGCAGAGAAATTACATTTTCCTCGAAGATCGCAGTAGCGATATTTGTGAAATAAAAATACAAACTCATATACGGACTACTAGGTAACAGATTTGTGGTGAATTTCACACAACTAGGTGTGAGACTTCTTAACACAATCACACCGCAAGAAAGTGGCGTTACATCTTTACCTTATCTAATGGGAAGTAGGTTAAACATTTATTAAGGTCAAGCAATAATCCTAACAAAAGTTTGCTCCAGAACCTAACTATGTCGATTATCAATGAAATAACGTAGAAAAAATATTCATGAAAATATGTTTGTGTGACACAACACACAGAAATGAAAGTTTTAAACTGGATCGTATTTGAGAGTGCAGAAATGCGTGCTCGTAGAAGAATGATACATTTAAATTGGAATTATAGGGCATGATATGAAATGCCAAAGAGGGTGAAAGAGCAAGGAAAGCCAGCGCGTCAAACAGAATGACGGGAGTCGCAAATCGGTTTGGCCTTTAATTAAGAGGATGCAATTTAAATGAGTTTATGATTGAAATAATAATAAATTGAAGGTCGACGAGTGAAATAAAGAGCAAAGGAATTCACGGTATGTAAAAAAGGTTATTAGGATAATGTGATCTCTATCGTAAGCTACGTATTCTTGCCGTAATTTATGGAAAAAAACTGATCAAATCACTTAACATACAGCTAGACATCTGGGTTTTACATGTTACATAACTAAGCCACTGCGGCATTAAAAAAACAGGTTAATATTTTCTTGACTTGATTAGCAGAAAGCAACGGTATAGTTAGCAGCAGTGCTAATGTGTCATCTACCAGTGCAACCAAATTGAACCACTTCTTGCGGGCATCTTGTGATTTTTTGTAGCATGAAATTTTAAATGTCCCTTAAGAACACCTTTTAAATCAGTAGCTCGAACAACATGTTTGAACATGAAACGTTTGAATTTACACCATAAACATATTGTTTTTTTTTTTATTATAACTGTGGGGTTTTTATCCAATGAAACCTCATTAATGTAGAATATTAATGACGAGTCTCAGAAAAGTGTGGGTAATTTCCAGACTAAAAAAAAAAGTTCTTATTCCACGCTTTCGAAAACTCACCGGTGCGTCCACCTATTCACAATGGGCGTTCGAAAACTACTGTTTCGGTTGAGTTCGGTTATACCGATTAATCCACTAGTACAATCCGCCTGAAAATTCATTGAATCTGGTGGCTATGCACGATAAAATAAACCGGTGAATTTTAAAACGCTCTATCTGAAACATAAAAGTAAGCATCCCTTCATCTCGTAATTTTCAAGCTTTCCAAAATATCTCAAGGTAATTCGTAACTCGAGTTTTACAAATCAGCGAAGAAAACTTTAGAATTTATGNTAAGCTTTCCAAAATATCTCAAGGTAATTCGTAACTCGAGTTTTACAAATCAGCGAAGAAAACTTTAGAATTTATGTGTAATGACATTAATTAACACCTGTAAGCAGACGAAAATACCGCTGAAAATATACCTCATGTTCGAAAAATGCCTCAACCAGTGTACACCGGTGTATTAAACATTGGTGGAACCATCTATGAATTCTGGAAAACGTGGATTGTCACATATATGCGTTGCAGCTGAAGTTAAGGGGTCAGTGGCAGGACTCTGCCTGGAGTTTGTAGTACTTGGTTTTCACGTTAGTGGCGCTGCCAGGAAGACACTAATCATACGTACCAATGCCCGACGTCGTTTAAGTGGTTCAGACGCCGCCATAGGTTCGTGGACCAGTGCAAGAAGGTNATCATACGTACCAATGCCCGACGTCGTTTAAGTGGTTCAGACGCCGCCATAGGTTCGTGGACCAGTGCAAGAAGGTTTTACGAAGAAATGGTTGATGGCGATGATCCTACACTTCTATGGACGTGCTGTGGACCTGATGGATGCTTGGCGGANTTTACGAAGAAATGGTTGATGGCGATGATCCTACACTTCTATGGACGTGCTGTGGACCTGATGGATGCTTGGCGGACGGTAAGAACGCAAGTTTACTGTTGTTAGTGAAATCTAGTGGCTCAACTACAGCGATATGATGTACTTCGCACTCAGACCATTTGTTTTAATGGACAGATCTATGAACTTTGCCATGTAACATGACATTCTGTATAATAGTGTGTTTTCCACACTGCCGCAAAAATTGGAATATACCTTCCATAATATTACCACTATACCTCTCCTTTCTATAAAGGAAATGTAATCTGCGTCGTGGTTTAAAGGCAATCAACTGTAAACTGGTTTAACAGAGCCGCTAAACGCTGATACTTCCGACTTGCACCAAAGAAAATGTGGTAAGAATAAGCATGCAATCCTAACTTAACCGAAAGAAAAACGTCACGTATTTTCCGCGCTAAANGATACTTCCGACTTGCACCAAAGAAAATGTGGTAAGAATAAGCATGCAATCCTAACTTAACCGAAAGAAAAACGTCAGGTATTTTCCGCGCGACAAAAGAAGAACAGAAAGTAATTCTGGTGACCTTTTATCCGAAATTAGATCACAGCCTACCAGGAAAAGTTAACGCTATAATAGTATCAACAGGAGTTCACATATCCTATTACATACACAACTGATGCCTTTGTAACACACGAAAATGGGTGTCCAGCAACATTTGAGAACATATCATAAATTGTAATGTGTATATTTAATATAGGTTTGACATAATCACACTAACAGNTCCAGCAACATTTGAGAACATATCATAAATTGTAATGTGTATATTTAATATAGGTTTGACATAATCACACTAACAGTGTATCCTGAAAAGAGTCATTAAAAGACTTTATGTTGTTTTTGAAGTTAAATAGCCAANACATAATCACACTAACAGTGTATCCTGAAAAGAGTCATTAAAAGACTTTATGTTGTTTTTGAAGTTAAATAGCCAATATGTCTTAGAACCAATTTGAAAATTGTATAGAACTTCCATTACCTGTAGTCACTAAAAAAAAAAATAATAATATAGAACACAATATATGGATGAGGAACGAAAAGAAAGTAAAAAGTGATATAAATAAGCACAACCAGAGACAATGATTTAGTTAGACAACCAGCGTCACAGAAACAATAAGGACAGTAAACCATAACAAGGCGTAAACAGTAAAAACAGTATGCGAAACACAACAGCAGGAAGTCACAGCACAGACGAGGAACAAAAATTTTGAGGCAAAAATAGAAACCTAAAAGGATAGAAATATTATTATGGTACATACCTACAGCGAAAGATCCAAAAACAACACAGACAACACAAATATGGCAAGACGACAGAAGCAAAATTTGCACACGAAACGCAAAACAGCAAGTGTGATCTTAAGTGTCTGAAAATCGAGGTTTCGCTCCCGTCTTCAGCTTCACCATCTATGAACAGATGAAGCCAACGTCTTGTGATATCTTCCGTGATTAAACATGTTACAATAATACTGGATATTTCCTCGGTTTTAAGTGGTATATCAAATACGAGGTAGTTAACAAATATCAATGATACATAACATCATCAAACATATTAATTAGGGGTTCAGGGTACATGATATTATGAGAACGGTAAATTGAATTTCTTTAGAGTGCTCCTATGCTTGTATTTGCAAAGTATGACGGTCTTTCTTCAACTCATTAATTTTTGTGTAAATAATTTTAAACATATGTTGGCTATTTTGGTATATATTTATTTTTCCCCCGAATACACTCATTTGCAAAAAAAATTATCACCCTGAAAGTGCCACCGTAGGTGTGTAGGTCGTTACAGGCACAGGAAATTGTACAGAAAACATAAAATATCCTATCGTACAGAGCATGTATTGCAGCTGACTAACACATGCGGAATGTAATTAATATGGTGTTGGAGCACCCGCAGCATGGAGATAGGCGGCGATAGGGTTGGGCATATAGTCATACAGACTTCGGATGTTCTCCTGAGAAAAGCCCTGCCACAGCTGGAGTGACTGACCCTGCAAATTGGCCGTAGTTGACGCTGGCTGAAGTTGCCGTCCAATCTGGTCCCAAACGCTTTCGATGGGTGAGAGGTCTGGGGCCTTGCTGACCAAGGAAACGTGTTGACATCATGAAGGCCGACTGGAGATATTCATACTGTGTGAGGCTGGGCATTATCCTGCTAGATAATTGGGTTGTTAAGCCATCAGGGTTCTTTCATTCAACACCACTGGGATGCGGGAATGCGAGAAATGGTACCCCTTAATATGTCGCCTCTCGTTGGGGCGGTGTGCCACTCTACAATGAACCATGAGTCACAGCGCTGGCTAGGATGTCTTCAGACTAGAATTCTGTGATCGTCTGTATACGTGCAGAATCGTAATTCGTCGCTGAACACCAATCGTCACCAATCCACAAGCTGGCATGTCACCCGTTCCCAGCAGAAGGTCATACGTACTTGGCGATGGTCAGGTCGTAATGGTAGACGGCGTAATAGTCAACGATCCCGACTAAAATCGACCTATCCTCATATGTTATTTGAATGAGAGGTATTTTATATAAAAGATAATACATGAACTAACAAATCACGCATAGATTGCCTAATAATTCCCTGGCCAGGCTGCCCTTAATTATAAAACAATTTAATTAATTTTTTATCACTCCCCTCATTTGTTATTTTATAAAATTTCGTACCAATTGGTAGTACAAGACATAAGTAATAAGAAAAAATAGGTTGTCTATATTTTGCTTGGTCCTACTACTAATTTGCCAGGTATGAAAAGTTTTGTTTGCATTATTAATCTACCCTCATCTGTTATTTAATTGAAATACATATCAAATTGAAGGTAATTTTATTGCGAACAGGATGGTATTAGGTTGCATAAGCAAAAGTGGTCCAGACTCATGGTTTTCGCGCTTTAAAGTACGAATATTTCAGTAAGAGAGTGAATGTAGACTTATCTGTTTTTAACATTTCACCAGTACACAAGAAAAGAGCAGGCGACACTGGTGCTAGTGGAAAAGTCAAACTGTGTTGTATGTTAGTTCTTTCATCGATTTTTATTGCAAGTAGTCGGCCAAAGACGTCTCGTTCCATTTTACGTAGAACTTTCTTGCTCTTGTATTTGTTCATCTGAACTTTAGTGACGCACTGTGATGCAAAATTTAAGATTTGTTTCGTTGTATCGGTTTTTCAAATCTTCCGGGAACCGAACCGCATTCAGAAATAAAATTCAGTTTTTACTGGTTGCCTACTGACTTAACGGTAAGCAGGAAATCGGTAACATTTGAAGATGCTGCTTTATCAGTCGAAATGTTGAACAGCACATTTTTATCGATACTATCATCGAATGGATTAACCGTATTTTTAATAGCTTCGATTATACTGTGGAGACATTTTTTATTTGTATTTTTTTTTATTCGGCTAACTTTAAAGCGTGACAACCGAGAGTCTGGACCGCTTTTGCTTAGGCAATCTAATACCATCGTGTTCGCAATAAAATTACCTTCAATTTGATATGTATCTCAATTAAATAACAGATGAGGGTAAATTAATAATGCAAACTCACCTGTTTATACTTGGCAACTTAGTAGTAGGGCCAAGCAAAATATAGGCAACCTTTTTTTTTCTTTCTTCTTATGTATTGTACTACAGATTGGTACGAGATTTTTTGAAATAACAAATGAGGAGAGTGATTTAAAAAAATTAATTAAATTGTTTTTATTTAAGGGTAGCCTGGTCATGATATGATTAGACAACCTATGCGCGATTTGTTAGATTATGTATTAGCTTTTATAAAGAATACCTCTCATTCAAATAACAGATGAGGGTATGTCAATATTAGTCGGGATCTTAGACTATAAGGGATGCTGTAATGACAGATCACGCTCTGCTAGCCGCCTGGATACTGTTCTAGTGGATTCAAGCACATCCACAGCTACCGTGTAATGTGGCTGGATGGTGCGCAGCAACGTCTGTGGAGTGCTTACAGCCTGTCGCACAAGGAAAAAATCCTCTCTTCTGGTGGTCCACTGGGGCTGCCTCGAGCTCCTGCTCCCACTGAATCCAACACCGATAGTGTGTGGCAACATACATTATACTGGCGCGATTCGTTCATGGCGATCAATTTTTTTTTTTTAAGAGTGTAGTTCACAAGACTGTGGGCCAGACGGACTTCAAGAACAGTCTCATGNGATACAAAAAAAAAAATTAAAGTTGACTGGTTACACATTTTGGAAATACCTGAATTAGGTTGCTTGCAGACTCACATTTTTGATTGGCTTGCAAGAAAGTGTAGATTACTCACAAATTTATGAGTTACCTTGGGTTATCGAAGTAGGTTGATTGGCACCATCAGGTTTGCTGTTAAGTTTGCAGGAATTGAGGTGCAGGGGGTGAAGCGAAAGTCATGTAGATGTGACAGACTTAGAAGCAAGCTGCTGAGATGGTAGACACCGGAACCCGTGACTTTACGAAAGGGGAAGGGGGGACAGTGGAAGTGCCATGTGAAATGAAATCTTGGTTCCTTTGATGAAAGCTTACTCGGTCGCTCGCTAGGGTCAAGGATCTAGGAACAGGCATTGTTGCTGATTGTAAACTGCATGCTGAGAAAAATTCCTCACTGGCTGAGCCACTAGATAGCAAGAAAGATACCAGGCGCCAATTGATGAATGTCGTTGCAGTATATTACTTGTCAGTGACGCCATCTTGCTTGTTTTTGTGGATGGCGTTCGCGGTACAAGCGCCTGTTTCATGTATGTACTTTCAATACTCTGTAGTCAGGCCGAGCCTGATAGGACCTGCTTCTGTGAAGTAGGCCTACATTGAAAGAGGAGAGAGAGATCGTACATAATTTCTTAATATATGACCTTCCTTTAACACACAAAATGTATATCTGTAAAAATAAAAAGTGACAGATGATACCTTGTATGTTAGGTCGGTGCAGTTAATGGTATGGATGGTTGGTATCATTGACGGGTTTTTTGTTGATATAGTTGTTGATATTGATGTTTGGTATGCTGGAGAGATGGTACATGCTGTGTTTTGGTCGGTGTGGTTAATGGCATGTATGACTGGTATAATCGGCTGGTTTGTTAGTGTTTGGCATGGTCTTTGGGTATATGGTTGGTATTGTGTCTTGAATATTTGTCAATTGTCTTCTGGTAATGATTTGACAGACATGTTATTTTTTATATTTTAGTAGGTGTGGTCTGTGTGGTACATTGGGTATTATGTTGTTAACTATATTTTTATGTCGGTCGGTAGAGCAGATGGTGTGTGTAATTGGTATATTTTTGGTAAGGCCTGTGTGTGAATTTAATGGACGAGTTGTGCTTGAGTTATAGTGTGTGGTAAGGGCAGTGAGTATATTTTGTCTGGTGTAGATTTGTAGAGCGTATCGAATGGGCGTTAGGTTATAGGCTGGTCTCAAATATATAGATGTTTGGTACTCTTGGGTTATGATGAATGAAATGGTTGGTAAGTAGAGTGATACAGTTTCCAGTATAATTGTCTATAGATTGTCTGTGTATATAAAAGTGAATCGTCAGTATGTGTGTTCCGGTGAGTCCTATACTGCTAAGATATGCTTGTCTTAAAGTGGTTGGTATGAGTGGTCAGGGTATTTGGCTGGATCATTCGGTAAGGTGGATGTATGGGAAGAAGTTGATTGAGTCGTGGTGTTGGACATGGCTTTGTATGGCATGTACTGCATGTTTGCTTGGTATGAATGTTGTATTTTGGAGTGTTATTGGGTGGTATGATGACTTATATTTGTCTGGTGTCGGCTGATAGAGCAGAAGGAATGGGCAGTGGGTAAATGTTTGGCTTGTGTGGACTAAGCGGAAGACGTATGCTTTAGTTATAGTGGGTGGTGAGTATATTTCGTCTGGTGTCGGTAGAACAGAAGGTATGGGTAATAGGTATACGTTTTTGGTAAGTCCTTTGTGGACTGAATAATTTGGTGTATGCTTGAGTTAAAGTGTGTGGTAAGGGTGGTGAGTATACGTTGTGTCGTTTGGTAGAGCAGATAAAATGGGTGTTAGGGTATGGACTGGTTTGAACTCTATAGTTGTTTGATACACTTGAAGTATGATATAAGGTATGATTGGTGTGTTGGGTGGTATGGTTGATAAGTAATGGCTGAGTTTTTCTTGAGTCATAGAAGATGTTATGGCTGGTACATTGGGTGGTCTAGTATCGGTCAGTTATGTTACGTTAACAGATGGTAATTTTATTGTGGTATGGGCTGGTCTTGATTGTACTGTGCCATTTGTAAGCACTTGCTTACATTTAACAACGTTATTTTTAAATCTTGTATTCTCTTTCAGAGAATAGTTTTGGTTTTCATGGCAAAACAGCTAATTTTATTTTCCAGCACCCAGCTTTCTTAATTGCTTATTTCTGTGCAAAAGCAAGGTTAGGTAATGTTTTAGTCACTGTTTCTGCAATTTTGTTTATTTAATAAGGAATGTTTAAAGATGTCGTTACTTTGTAATTTTTAAATTTATCGGCGACCTATTACTCTGATCACTTTAAGCTGTTGTGTCAAACCGTTGAAATAACTTTAGTTAAAGATTAGGAATGGTACATTTTGTAACGAAATATCGTGTATGTGGTTTGTGAATTGCATATTTAAATTCTTTTCTGTCAGTGTAATTTTATAAAGTATTCATTTTATTAATGTAAAATACTGCGTAGTGAAAAATGATAGTATCGCTGGTTTTGTGTCAGCGACTTGATATATATGATAGTCGCTGGTATTTTCGGAATATGCTATTAAGTATCTTTATTTCTATACTTAATAGCAAGACATAACATTTTGTTAGCTCCAGCTCCTACCTAGTTTTAATGGAGTGATCTTCTGAGTTTTACCGCCTTGGGTGAGTGTTATTTGCCCTGCTTGTTTAATGTCGCCTCATGTAATGTGTTGTTTTGTTCTTGCCTCTTTATTTTTGCGTAAATCTCTGTTATTACAGCGGTCGACCTGTTGGGCCGGAAGGTGCTGTGTTGAGGCCGTCTCACTACCTTGTTAGAGAGGCGTGGCATATCTTTCTGTTGTCGCCTTGCATCTTCTTGAGGTCTACTTAAATGACGATTAGTAACACCGATACTGGCGTTGGCACGGGAGATGTCCCGAAGATCGACAACGTCTCAGGAAATTCCAGCCTTTGTACGACCATTTTCGGCATGTGCATGAATCTTTGAGCTATAAGGAAATCAAGTCGCAGTTTTTCAATAAACTTACTTTTGGACTGAACCAATAAACACAAAAAAAAAAAAGAAGGAATTTTACATGAATTTTTTTCTATGGCTTGGCATATTTAGTAATTCTGGATTTTTTTGTGGGAGACCGACATATTAACAATAATTTATTTCATAAAACATTGTTTTTTTTATTACAATAGTTTGTTGTTGTTGAAGTACCAAAGATATTATATATCGAATATTTGTTACTGTTGTTACAGAATTAAACTATTTTATTATTGTTATATGTTAATTCACTTCCATTAAAACTCATTTGACCACCCGAATGAAAGTTCTACTTCCCTTATCAACTACCATACTTTTTACTTTAAATCACATTTTGCTTTATTGGTGTATATAATTATTATTATGTATCTGTACGGTTGCTGGAGTAAGAATTTTGGCTCGGCTTCTTTGCTTCTCCTATTTATATTGGGGTCACACCTACACAACCAGATCCTGGAGCTTCCTCTCCCGCGCTTCTCGTGAATGGTCCTAGGCTTGGCCGAGAACCGAAAACCGGTAACCCACTAGTACTAGGAGTTTCTTCCCTAGCGTCATTTACGAGAGGTGCGGTGCCGAACAGGATGGTCACTTGGGTATATGTTATGGTGCTTGACTTTCTCTTGGGCTATATTGGGTTTTAATTATAACTCTCCTTGAACTATCCGTTCATTTGTAATTGTAAGGTGAATGTTACTCAAAGTGCTGATTGGCTGCAGTCTGAATGAAATACGTTTCTGACGTCTGGACATGTCACATTTTCTTAAGTTGCTGAAATAATGCTATGCATGGGGAACATATGTGTGCTTAGGATAAGTTTGATTTTATCTGGACTATGGTAGGTTAGGTTATGGGAGGTTATTTTTTATTTATTTTGGACTTCTGTAGGTTATGTTAGGATAAGCTTGTTTTTTTTATCTGGGCGTTGGTAGGAGTAGTGTTACTTGGTATGATTTGAGACAAAATGATGAAGGATCGGAGCGTCGGAGCTGTTCACGCTCTGTCTTTCTGGTCCTCCGGAGGACAATCTTGTCCACCATATTGGATGCCAGTGACCTTGACTATAACCTTTGAACTTAACCTCGATGATATTTATCCTTGACCTCAGTGACCTTTGGCATTGATAACACAAAAAATTCCAAAAATCCAATCCCAAAAAAAAAAATGTATAATACATTTTCTTGACATCAATAAAAAATTTTTTGTTAGTTATTTGAATTATAAAAAAAAAAAAATTATGTATTTGTAATTTTTCTTATTAAAAAAAAGGGTATTATTTAAAAATTTATTTTAAATGTTATGACTTATAAATTTATTTTAAAAGCTTACATTTACAGAGATACCCCAGCTCTACATCCAGCAGATGACTAACCCCAAACTCTCCCCCTTCCAATATATTTTATTTCCCAATTGCCCCACCCCCAACACCAATTACTTGCCAGCTTTGGATCCCCTTTCAACAAATTTAATAGCCCAATTACTCATGTTCGTTCGAACCCACCACTTACCTCCTCAACCCACTCACCATGCCTTTGCTCATTCCATCATACGCAACCATCTTGGTGTTTTTCGTTGGTTATTTGTTTGTATTTTCAACACCTAGGCGGCGCTAGTGTATTAATTACCGATTCCTTCACAAGGAGAGCTGATTTAGCCACCAGGTGGCAGCCATATTTGTTTAGGTTTTTAAAGTATAGATGCTGCCATCGATGGCCCCCATATTGGATTCTATTTTCAACACACATGTTTGATTAATTTCTCTATTTCACTGCCAGGCGAGATGTCGGTACCCGCTCATTCTGTCGAATCAGGGTCCGACCCGCAAGGACTGGAGATCCTACTTGAGAATAACTCCCACACTGCACTTGGTGGATCAGTGTAAGTGAGTGAGTGAGTAGCACCACTTTACTCGATGCAAGGAACTGCGCGGCTCTGCTGCCCAGACCGAGCGTCTGGGGAACTGGTGCTGAGTGTTGCCCCCCCTCAACATGGGCCGGTGGTGACAACGAATTTAGGCTATCAGTCAGCCTAGTGTAAAACACTAGTGTGCTGCTACAAGTCCTAGATCGGCTAAGAGGGCAACACTTGAACAGGGTAAAGACCGCACCTGGGTGGGGCGGTGGTTTCCGACCACTTGCCCCAGCCGTGAGGCTCGACCTCTCGAGGCTCAGACCTCAAGTAAGCAATGGCATCTCAAAGGGAGCCCTGGTACACCTCGTACCAGTTCCCCCCGGAAAAGCCATATGGAGGCCCTCTCCCGGAGCGAAAGCTGTTTATTACGACAGCGACACAACGATCAAGGATTGAAAGGAGCAAGGCTGACTACTACCTCCATAAGTTGTTGGACAGCCAAACAGCCTGGGACCAGGTCCTGTCCCCCTCTAAGGAGGAAGTGGACTGGATCCGCAAAGTGTACCCTCTTGTCTGGGGACAAGAGGGCAAGATAATGGCTAAAACTGTCCATGACAGTTTTGAGAGAGGCAGCATGAGCGACGCTGGCATCTCTACCCTCAAAGAGCAGGTCAAGGAGCAGATGGAGAAAGAGCAGGCCGAAAAAATCGGGAGTGGTGACCCTGAAGAGAACAAGCCTGAAGAGGAAAACGTGACAGAAGGGGAAATAGACTACGAGTCTATCCAAGTCGAGGCGTCCCTGATGTTGGAAAACATCACGGACTATGTCACAGACGAAAGGAAAAAGGTGACCAAGGAGTGTGGCAACTTCTTGTTACCCAAGATACTAAGACTGAAGGCTCTTCTCGATATGCAGTTGTTGCGTAACAGCACACTGCATGCAGAGAACAAAGGTCTAAGGGACAAGGTACGAACCCTGGAAAGAGTTGCCCCCGGAAACTCACAGGTTGCACCTAGTGCAAAGACGAAAGGCCTCTCTTTCTCTGACATTCTCAGAGAACAGAGAGACCTGAAGGGTAAGGAAGTGAAGACCTCTGACCAGGCTGAAGAGTGGCAGGTGGTTCAGGGCCGCAGGGTGGGCAGTAGTTTACCCTAAGGAAGGTGAAGGCAAATCGGAAGAGACACAAGGAAAGTTAAAATCCCTGGACCCTGTCAAGGAACACCTCAAGATTCGGAACGTGAGACAGGTCAGGAAGGGCGGAGTACTGTTGGAGGCTGAGGATGAGGAAACTCTCCTCAAGCTGAAAAATCAGAAAAGGATGGAAGAATTGGGACTAAGGGTAGAGGACCCAAAGAGAAGGGGACCTAAAGTGATCGTATTCGATGTGCCCAGGGAATACGACACCCCGGAGTTTCTGGAAACCTTGTGCGACCAGAACTTCAGGGAGTCCAGGATAGGGAAGGAGGAGTTCACCCGGAACGCCTCAGTCCGTTTCAGGACAGGTCCAAGGAGCAATAAGGACAAAGTGAACATAATTCTGGAAACGACACCCGCTCTTCGCCGTCTGCTCATTGCAGAGGAATTCCTGTGCATAGGGTTCCAGAGGTGCAAGGTAAGGGATTACCTAGTACCCGCAAGTTGTTACCGATGCCAAGTGTATGGACATGTAAAAGATAAATGTAAATCTCCTCTGGTTTGCTCAACTTGTGCAGAGATCGGGCACAAGCACAGTGAGTGCACAAAGCAATCGGAACCAGTGAAGTGTTTGAACTGTCAAAGAGACAAAAAGAAAGAGGTTCACCATAAGGTCGGTTCTCCGGACTGCCCTGTCCACCAGAAAATGCTCGCGTTAGAGCTCGAAAGAACCCAGTATAACTGAGTGTCATGCGCTGCTACACATCGGACAAATCAACCTGCAAAGGGCAGCAGTTCCTACAATGGAACTGCATCGAATCGGACAGGATCAAAATCTGGACCTGGTAATGATGCAGGAGCCCTACCTGCTTCATGGGAAAATACCAAGTCTTCCTGTTCGTTTTGTCTTGTTTGGGGACACACCGATGGCTGCTATTTGGGTTAGGAATCCCAAGGTATGCTATATCCCGCTGGAGGCTCTATCAAACATGCATCATGCGTGTTTGAAACTGGAAATGGGGGGAGGGAGTGTGACGATTGTATCGTCATACTTCCAACCAAGTGACCCACTGGATCGGCACCTCTCTCAATGGGAGGTGATCATCCAAAGAGCCAAGGAAACGAAAATCATTTTCGGCGCGGATATTAATTCCAAATCAGAACTATGGAATTCCCCAAGGACAGACGACCGGGGGGAGGAGGTCAATAGGTACCTGATCGAGAAGAACCTGCAGGTTGTTAACACACCAGGTCATCAGGCGACATACCGGTCGCCAGCCCATGATACTGAATCGTATCTAGACGTAACAGTAGCTACAGCGCGTGCTCTCGGAAGTATTGGGGACTGGAGAGTCTCCGACGAAGTAGACAGTGATCACAGAATGATACTGTTCACCATCCGGATGAAAGGAGGTGAGGGAAACGGACCAGAGCGCCCAAGATTTATAACAGCGAGAGCCAATTGGACCCTCTTTGACAAAGTGCTGCTGAGAGGACTGGACAGATACAGGCAGGAAGTAAACAGATTGTCTACCAACGAAAGGGCCGAGTATCTGGTTGATAATATTATGGTGGCCTGTAAGGAAGCAATTCCCCAGGTCACCAGGAAAGTCCCTCATCACCCCTGGTGGGATGATGAATTGGAAGGAATGAGGAGACAGGTCAAGAAGGCCAGAAAGTACTTCAAGAGAGTATATCAACCAGAACTCAGGGCCAGAGCAGTCCAGCAGTACAATGTCCTTAGAGGGGACTACCGGCGAACGCTAAGGAAAAAGAGGCAGCAAGCGTGGAGAACGCTTGTAACAGAAAGGGGAAATGAGGACCCATGGGGCCTGGTCTACCGGATGGTGTCTGGCAAAATCAGGAGAAATGAGGAGCTCCCAGCTCTTGAGTCGGATGGAATGTTACTGCAGTCCTTTGAGGAAAACGCCAGGCACTTGATGAAAGTCTTGCTGCCTGACCACTCTCAGATAGGGGAGAGTGACTACGACAGGGAAATCCGAGAAAGCGCATTATTGGAGCTCGGGACGGAGGACACGGCACTGTTCCTCTTGGAAGAACTGAACATGATAGTCCGTAGGGTTAAGCTCAAGAAAGCCCCATGTATGGATGGCCTGACAGGGGAAATGCTGCTCCGAGCATATCCTAGAATGAAAGCAGAATTGCTCGATCTATTCAACCATTGTCTGGGAACAGGAGTATTTCCCGAGTGCTGGAAGAGAGGGCTTCTCAAAGTCATCTTCAAAGGCTCCGGGAAAAACCCAAGAATGGCCAAGTCATACCGCCCCATCATGCTACTATCTGTGATGGGGAAAGTCTTGGAGCATCTGGTGAACAGACGGCTCATAGGGTACCTGGACGAAGTCCAAGGTATTCATGCAAGACAGTATGGCTTTATCAAAGGGAAAAGTACCGAGAAGGCCATAATAGACATGGTGAATCAGGTAAGACAGTACGAACACAAGTACGTCTTGGCAATATCTCTGGATATCTCGGGAGCATTTGACAATGCGTGGTGGCCGCAAATCCTGTGGCAGCTACGCTTGTTGGAGTGCCCCAGGAACCTATACGGACTTATCAAGGACTTTTTAAACGAAAGAACATGCCAGCTCAGATTGGGGGAACACACTGAGTTCAAGGTGCTCACAAAAGGCTGTCCCCAGGGATCCGTCCTTGGCCCGATACTGTGGAATATAATATTCGAAGGACTGCTGCGGCTAACCCTCCCGGATGGCTGCGTGATCTATGGATATGCGGACGATGGACTCCTATTAATACCAGCATGGTCACGGCGAGAGTTGGAGGAGAAAACTGAAAGAGCTTTTGAAAAGATCACCACGTGGGCCGAGAACTTCAAATTGCAGTTCTCGGTCGAAAAGATGAATGGAATCATTCTCAAGGGGAACCTCCAACGAAAGCCTGTGATACGCTTCGAAGGACGAGTTGTAAAACTCGTCCAAGAAATGAAGTATCTAGGGGTGATACTTCAGACACGTCTCGCATTCCATGGCCACGTACGCTATGCGGCGAACAAGGCCGTAGTGATGTTCCAACGACTCAGAGCTGTTGCACCTGCCAACTGGGGACTCGGCTACCACACGTTGAAGCTGATGTATAGATCAGTCTTCCTGGCTGTGATGACATACGCCGCAGGTGTGTGGTACCCGGAGGTTGCCAAAGAACACACGAGAAGGAAGGTGGTCAGTGCACAGCGTGCTGCGCTACTGGCCATCACAAAGGCCTACAGGACAACTTCAAACGATGCCTTGCAAGTTCTGGCTGCAGAACTCCCCCTCGATTTACTCATAAAAGAACGTGGAGAAATCAGTAGAAGGAAATGGGTGGATCCAATCCCCCCAGAGGATCAGAAGGCTATTCGTGAGAGATCGATTGATACCTGGCAAGAGAGGTGGGAGAACTCCGAGAAAGGCAGGTTAACCTATGAGATCTTCCCGGATGTCCGGCTGAGGCTGTCTCTCCGGTGGCTTTCTATAGGCCACTACAGTGCACAGTTCTTGACCGGACACGGGAACTACAAGGCGAAGTTGTCCTCGTTCGGCCTGGTACAATTCCCAAACTGCGTGGTGTGTGGGGTATTAGATACCTCCGCTCACCTTCTTCATGACTGCCCGAAGATCGAGGACCTCCGGTCCTCTTTTGAAGGCAGCCACGGCCAAGTCAACCTCCGGGAAATGCTCTCCGACAGGGTTCTTGCACCCAGAGTGCTCGAATTCCTGACGGAGGCAGGGAAGAGAAACGAAGACTTTGACGTGTGGTGGCTGAGCCAGAGTCTCAATCAGTCCTTAGGTGTGGGCAGGGATGATTCGGATCTGGAGAGCCATGATTCCGATAATGTCTAGTCATTTATTCCCAACTGTGGTACAGGGTAACACCAAACCAGACTGCCCAACACCGGAACCCAGTCCTAAACAAGTGCAGAAGGCACCCATTGTGTGGCAGGCNATAACACCAAACCAGACTGCCCAACACCGGAACCCAGTCCTAAACAAGTGCAGAAGGCACCCATTGTGTGGCAGGCAAAAGTGCCAAGAGTCACCGGATTGACCCTTCACCTGGTCGACCTGGATGACTCGATCAAGGAAGTGACAACACCGGACCAGACAAATCCAGAGGGGCTAAATGACAAATGGCCTTGTGCCTGGAATCCAGTCTTGTACATAAGGGAGGGACTTGCTCATGCTGCTCGCAACATGAGCAAACTNATGGCCTTGTGCCTGGAATCCAGTCTTGTACATAAGGGAGGGACTTGCTCATGCTGCTCGCAACATGAGCAAACTCATAAGGGACCAGAGGCGAAGAGCAGCTCACGAGATCCGAAAGCCGAGAATAGTCGAGGAGAGAGACACGGAGGAAGTAAAGCAGAACAGAGAAGCGGACAGAGAAGTCTCTCTCCTCCAAGCTAAGGTAAGGCGGAACGAAATGGTTCCCCGAACCGACAGGATCTATACCATCGACTGGCCATAGGATGGAAATACTATCGATGCCTCAGTCCAGGCCTGGCCCTTGGGAGCCCACCCGAAAGAACCATGGTAATTCTACGACGAAATCGTACGAGGAGCCCAACTCTCGAGACTGGAGGAACCACCAATCCTGATGGCAGCAGTTGCCCTACTGGTTAGGTCTAGGACGGGGGAGAGAAGATCCTCTTCCCCCACATGGAGTGCGTCTACAGGCTCACCATCGCCCAGGTGGGTCTGCCCACGAACACGGAAGCACTTCTGAGCTTGCTCAAGGAGGGCTTCTGGAGAAGGGGGAAGAATTCGACCCGTCCAAGATCTATAAGGATGCCGCTCGCACATACGGGAGGCTGTACTTCGACTGCAGTAAACCCCTCACGGGGTATACNGAGCGGCTCCTTGCCAAAATACCAGATGCGACAAACCACGGATGAGACACTTCCTGGATAAAACATTTTGTTTGTTCCAGGAAACACCCCAATGATAACGACCCCAGCAAAGGACTCGGAATGAGATTTGGAAGATGGATGGAAAGACGCAAGTTTTTCAAGAAAGGGACGAGGCCGAAGGCCCGAGAATGGTAGCGGAATGAATGATATTTACTGTGTGAATGACTCGAACGTCTGCAGTGTGGATTAGATAACGCTCTTTGCGCCAGGGGCGAGGAGGCAGGAAACAATTTCTGGTACCAGGTGTTTTCCAAATCTTAGTCCGACACAGCCTGGTCGCACTGGGCCGAGAATGTGCTATGGGAATGCCATCATACTTAATTTTTCGTGTGTAGGACNACTGTGTGAATGACTCGAACGTCTGCAGTGTGGATTAGATAACGCTCTTTGCGACCAGGGGCGAGGAGGCGGGAAACAATTTCTGGTACCAGGTGTTTTCCAAATCTTAGACCGACACAGCCTGGTCGCACTGGGCCGAGAATGTGCTATGGGAATGCCATCATACTTAATTTTTCGTGTGCAGGACAAGCGCGTGCGCGGTAGAGTTTTAAATGTGGTGTGAAAGTATTTAACTTTTGTGTTTTTAAAATCTTTTCGGACCAGTATGACGGACTCAAAATTCGAAGTTCCTGGTGGCGTCCTGTGAAACAAAAGAGCCGATCTAGCTTTTGTTTGCGGGAGATAACATAAAGTAGAAAGAAGCGCTTCTGGTATGACCTTTTAATAGGTATCGGCCACCAGGAGGGGAGGTTTGGTGAGGAAAGCGCCGGTTCCACCGAGAACTTTGTCGAATTAACAGCAAAGTGAGCTGTCGACACTTGCATTAGTTTCATTTGTTAAACAGCATCGGTCATGTGCCATACGAAAAATGGCTGATATCCAACAGTTTAAATTAACACGATGAATTATCTTCATATGTAGAAATTAACATATTCATATATCATACGTTAGTTCTTTTTAAACCAGAAAATCAGTAGTATCTAGGCAGGAGTTAGTCTGCAGGAGTCAGTCGGCAGGAGTCAGTCGGTAGGCATCAGACAGTAGGAGTAAGTCGGCAGGAGTCAGTTAGCAGGAGTTAAATAATTCATCGGGTTCATTAAAAGTGTCAGGTATCAGCCATTTTGCATTAGGCGCATGGCCGATGCTGTTTTACAAGTTATTGCCCAACGAATCCTCGAGCTAAACTAGCAGACGCTGGATATCTCACCATCGATAACGCTCACTCGCGAGCATGCTCATTATAATCAATGCAGCATCATCCGATCGGTACTCGAACCGGCGACACACACACACGCCAACATCTTCGATGCCCAGAAGCAAGTAGCCCCTTTGCGATGCATTCCGCAAAACATTTAATGAACCATTCATTCATTGTACAAACCTACCCTCTCGAATCACTTCACAAAACAAATTCAGAATTATCGTNCGACGAATCCTCGAGCTAAACTAGCAGACGCTGGATATCTCACCATCGATAACGCTCACTCGCGAGCATGCTCATTATAATCAATGCAGCATCATCCGATCGGGACTCGAACCGGCGACACACACACACGCCAACATCTTCGATGCCCAGAAGCAAGTAGCCCCTTTGCGATGCATTNGGGACTCGAACCGGCGACACACACACACGCCAACATCTTCGATGCCCAGAAGCAAGTAGCCCCTTTGCGATGCATTTCGCAAAACATTTAATGAACCATTCATTCATTGTACAAACCTACCCTCTCGAATCACTTCACAAAACAAATTCAGANTCGCAAAACATTTAATGAACCATTCATTCATTGTACAAACCTACCCTCTCGAATCACTTCACAAAACAAATTCAGAATTATCGTTCTGATTGGAGGAACATTTCAGGTACTGCTCTTTTAAGGAGCCCGTCTTATTCTTCCACAAGGCCTTCTGCCATACATTTCAAATAGAACATATAGGAGCACTGTAAGAAAACTCAAATACTTGTTCACCCCAGAAGGAAACACGCAGGTACGAAAATGTGTGTTTAAAAGAAAGGACGCTGTGCGCGTACTCGCGATGGGAAAAGAGAGCTCTAGCGGCTTCGATCACCCTTTTAAGCGACACCGTGGAAGAGGTCATCGTTGCAAAATGAGTCTGGGGTGCTGTTTTCGATGGGAAGTCTGACCTGATGTGTCCAAATCTTCATAATTTAGCTGATTGCAGTAGGCCTTCTGACCTTAGTAATTTCTCCTGCAGCCAGGTATGTTTTTATTTTGCATGGGTAATAAACCTCATGTGCGTTAACAAGAGTGTGTTAAACATTTTTTTGAGAATTTATTGCTTATGTGTTTGCATAATACGAAATATTATATCTTCGTGGCATCATGAGGGAGTGATAGAGCGCAAGTATGTTAGCAAGGTTCAGAACTTTTCCTGGGAATGATGGACGTGCACGAAGTTTGTCGCAAAAATTAACATCGATAATAGTCGAGTTAACTCTCGCGTCTGGCCTTTCGAAAATGTATCGTTCGTATGTCTTTGATACACTGGTATTTCTGCAGGTTGATGATGGACTGGGAACTCTTTTTAAATCGGCATTCAGCTCTGATATTGCGTTGTGTGCTGTGTAATTCTAAAAAAATTATTTAAGGGAACTCGGAATTAATTAGTTTTTTTTTTTCCCCCCCAAAATGTCTGATTTCTGGTGTGTAAACATAGACGTTTCCTTTGAAGTTGCAAGATTAACACAACTTAAAATACTAAGCATTTTTCACCTCGGAATTTCGTGTGTATTCGTAAACATAAATATGTAGATCTGTTCGATTCATGAAGCGTATTTCCATAAGTTTGTAAGTGCGCAATTTTTTCTCATATTTCTGTAATGGGTGGGCTGTTTTCCCTTACCTTAAATGGTTTTCATGTGAGCATGTATATATGTATTTATTTTCGGTGCCAAAATATCTTAAATTTTCCCAACGCAGTAAGGTTGAAATATTTTATTCTTGAAAGGAGGTTGAGACTTGCATTTGCGGATGCGCGATAATAAAATATTCTGTTAGTTTTTGTTTCACTTGGTTTAACACTAATTGAACCCTATGCATGTGGGCATGGAAATATTTCTAAGTATATGCATCAGCAGGTGAAAGGACTCGTTTGCTGTGATATTAAGATAATANTGTTTCACTTGGTTTAACACTAATTGAACCCTATGTATGTGGGCATGGAAATATTTCTAAGTATATGCATCAGCAGGTGAAAGGACTCGTTTGCTGTGATATTAAGATAATAATAATGACCCGATTCGGTGTATGTATATTCCTAGCGTTATCAGACTGGCCAACGACGAATCAGGTCACAATAGTAGCTTTAAATACCTGTAAAATGCAAAATGGTTTCTCGGTGTGCCTGAAAAATGCAATAATTGAGGATACCTAATAAACCTCTGTGCTCAATATAGCGATTTTTTAAAATTAATGCGTACATATTTCCCTGCATTACACGTTGCAATTTTTTTTTTTAAATTTTTAATTTTTTTACATTTTTAGTACTTGAAACGAGGATGACTCGTGATTCTGAAAACCTGATGTCGCGGATTTGCTGCGAGAGAAAATGGCGCAACCCCCTTCCTCTTATAATGAATAGATAAAAAATACTTTTTATTCCTGTCTGCCAACTCGTTTCTCTTAAAATAGGAGTGTAAGATTTCATTTTCTAGGTGGTGTGCAAGCTGAAATTATAATTTAAATAAATTAAATGTTTACACTCTTTTGAGACGGAGATAGTTGCTAGGGCAAACGGAAACCAGTAATAACTCGGCCAAGAAATTATCTCAGTATTCACCAATAGTGGTAAAAAAAAATAAAAATTCGGCCAAACTAGTTGACATTCGAACCCTGGTCACCCTGAACATGGGTATCCCCTGGTGTTGACTTGTGTGTAAAGATATCATCTGTGTTTATCATTGTATGAATTAAAGTTGACGTGTGTGAGAAATAAAAACATGCGGCTGGAGTGACAAGCCCGTCGCGGCCTGCCGTCAACACTCCAGCGGTCAGTGCGCTTGGGCAAAGACTGGTTCAACACCTGGAGCAGCGCGGCTGGACGTGTGCGTGAGTTCAGATAACGACTGCATGTGTCTCTCGTCTACTTCTGTAATGGGTCTCGCGACCACTTCTATAGGTGCGCTTTTGTCTTAATAGTTTTCTGATGCGTCTATCAGTCTCACCTGAAAATTGGAATATTTCGGGCTCTTTGTGTGTGAGTGTTTGACGCATGAGCCACTGGAGAATGTATGTTTTTTTCCTTATTTCTAACATTTACGGCATCACAAAGTATCTTTGGTTTCGACNTCTCTCGTCTACTTCTGTAATGGGTCTCGCGACCACTACTATAGGTGCGCTTTTGTCTTAATAGTTTTCTGATGCGTCTATTAGTCTCACCTGAAAATTGGAATATTTCGGGCTCTTTGTGTGTGAGTGTTTGACGTATGAGCCACTGGAGAATGTATGTTTTTTTCCTTATTTCTAACATTTACGGCATCACAAAGTATCTTTGGTTTCGACGGAATTAATAAAAATGTTCACGTTGGGTTTTTATACAAAATAAAACAAAAATGGGTTCTAGCCAGCATGTATTTACAGGAAAAATTGTACATAAAATTCATTTTCTGGCATTCGAAAGGGATTAACATAACTCCAAAATCTCATGGCCTCCGTAAGGCAATGGCTGCTCTAAGCTCTAATTTTTTTCGCACTTGTGAAGTCTTTCCCTATATGTCTCGACGAGGTTGAAGGGTTGTGAATGAGAGCTGTATGCGCGTAGCTTTGCTGGAATTCGTANCTTTCCCTATATGTCTCGACGAGGTTGAAGGGTTGTGAATGAGAGCTGTATGCGCGTAGCTTTGCTGGAATTCGTATCGTGGTATAAATCCGCATGGTTGACTAGCATCTCAGGAATAAAACTGTGTTTTATTTGGCATAATTCAATAATATTGACACCTGCTGTATAAGAGGCCGCACACATTTACAAACACATGTTCGCATGTCACTTTTCATTCTGCTAAAGTCATGTAGCAGTGTTGTGGGACTCCGTATGGGGAGGGTTGGAGTGTTTTACCGTGGATCAGATATATCTTTAAATCGTGCGAGCGCACGCAAATGTATGAAAATACAATAATTTTGATTGCGAAAGGTAACGGATTTTTATAGTTTTGTACTTTTGGCGGGTGTGTACCTTTTCGCTAGCGTCTGCTCAAATTATATAATTTTTTTCCCCGTAAAACTTACTATAGGCCCTACGTACATTATTTGCGTTTATAAAGAGTTTTATATCCGGACACTGGGAGCTAGAAATATCGCTGCACATAGATAAACCGTACATATAATTTNGTTTATAAAGAGTTTTATATCCGGACACTGGGAGCTAGAAATATCGCTGCACATAGATAAACCGTACATATAATTTTTTTTTTTTTTTGGAAATAACTTTGAAGGTACAAAATAGATACGTACATACCTGGACTACATTAAGCAAAGGATAATTAATCAGTTAACAGAAGAATTTGAAGAAGGTCCTATAAAATATAATGTTGGCTAGAGCGTACCTATGAAAACCCTCAAACTTTGGATAGAAGAATCAGTCACCGAGCATTCAAGAATGTGAATCGAGCATTGTATAATATTGATAGTATCCCTAGGCTGTAGAGGCCTTGCAAGAAAATCTTTGTCGTCCAATATGGTAACAGAGGTATATGTTGAAATGAAGTGCACAAAAAAAAGAGATGGTTAATATTGTAATACATTCTCAGAAGGTTTGACGCAATAGAATTGGAATTATACTATTGAAGTGGTAGAAATTTGACCCTGAGACATAGAGCGAGGAGAGCAAAGGTCGAGATAGGCCTGAACAGAACTACTTCAGTGCAGTACAGGTTGAAGATAGGTCCTACATAGCTTCTACATGTCTAGCCCTACTATAATACACCTCTAGTAACTTTTCTTGTAAACACAAATTACAAAGTAAATGAAAGATTAGGATGATTAAAGGTAAAGGTCATAAAATATAATTTAAGACATTGGAAGTGATTTAATCCAAGAGAGCAGAGTGGAGAGCAGGCTACTAAATCGATATGAAATGATACGGCATGAAATAAAGGTGGTGGCCTGGTAGCTAAATCGAGAAGCTACATGGGGATCCAAGATTGTGGTTCAAGGGGGCCGAGTATATAGCAGGTGACTAAATTTTGAAGGATGACATAGCATAAATAAATAGTAAACAAATTGGCAGTCGAGCAGAAGTGAGTAATTAGGCTTACTCTAGCTGCCATAAACAAACATGGTGGACAACAGTGGCACACACTAGCAGAGGATGAGAGAACCAACATGACAGCTGAGCGATATCGACCACGGCACCTCTAGCAAACGACAGTTGAACGAAGGACAAGTGGAAACAAGATGGCGGACAACAGTGGCACACACTAGCAGACGACGAGAGAACCAACATTATGTCCGAGCAATAGCGACAATGCCACCTCTAGCAAACGACAGTTGAACGAAGGACAAGTGGAAACAAGATGGCGGACAACAGTGGCACACACTAGCAGACGACGAGAGAACCAACATGATGTCCGAGCAATAGCGACAATGCCACCTCTAGCAAACGACAGTTGAACGAAGGACAAGTGGAAACAAGATGGCGGACAACAGTGGCACACACTAGCAGACGACGAGAGAACCAACATTATGTCCGAGCAATAGCGACAATGCCACCTCTAGCAAACGACAGTTGAACGAAGGACAAGTGGAAACAAGATGGCGGACAACAGTGGCACACACTAGCAGACGACGAGAGAACCAACATGATGGCCGAGCAATAGCGACAATGCCACCTCTAGCAAACGACAGTTGAACGAAGGACAAGTGGAAACAAGATGGCGGACAACAGTGGCACACACTAGCAGACGACGAGAGAACCAACATGATGGCCGAGCAATAGCGACAATGCCACCTCTAGCAAACGACAGTTGAACGAAGGACAAGTGGAAACAAGATGGCGGACAACAGTGGCACACACTAGCAGACGACGAGAGAACCAACATTATGTCCGAGCAATAGCGACAATGCCACCTCTAGCAAACGACAGTTGAACGAAGGACAAGTGGAAACAAGATGGCGGACAACAGTGGCACACACTAGCAGACGACGAGAGAACCAACATTATGTCCGAGCAATAGCGACAATGCCACCTCTAGCAAACGACAGTTGAACGAAGGACAAGTGGAAACAAGATGGCGGACAACAGTGGCACACACTAGCAGACGACGAGAGAACCAACATGATGGCCGAGCGATAGCGACAATGGCATCTCTAGCAGACGGCTTTTGAACGAAGGGCAAGTCGAAACAAGATGGCGGACAACAGTGGCAAACACTAGCAGACGACGAGAGAACCAACATGATGGCCGAGCGAAAGCGACAACGGCCCCTCTAGCAGACGGCTTTTGAACGAAGGGCAAGTCGAAACAAGATGGCGGACAGCAGTGGCAAACACTAGCAGACGACGAGAGAACCAACTTGATGGCCGAGCGATAGCGACAACGGCACCTCTAGCAGATGGCAGTTGAACAAAGGGCAAGTGGAAACAAGATGGCGGACGACGGTGGCACACTAGCAGTAATAAACAACATTACAGGTACCAGTGGTGCGCTGTAGTGGATGACGAGAGAACTACAGCAGAAAACATCCAATATGGCAGAGTCTAACGATGGTGAGTAATTGGGAAACAACATGTTGGTCGGAGTCATAAAAGTATTTTTTCCTCGAATTTAGAATTATTTTTCGATTTTTGCAATTTTTCNCGGCACCTCTAGCAGATGGCAGTTGAACAAAGGGCAAGTGGAAACAAGATGGCGGACGACGGTGGCACACTAGCAGCAATAAACAACATTACAAGTACCAGTGGTGCGCTGTAGTGGATGACGAGAGAACTACAGCAGAAAACATCCAATATGGCAGAGTCTAACGATGGTGAGTAATTGGGATACAACATGTTGGTCGGAGTCATAAAAGTATTTTTTCCTCGAATTTAGAATTATTTTTCGATTTTTGCAATTTTTCTTGATTTTTGTGTTTTGGGGGTAGTGGTTGGTGAGGAGTGGGTGGTGTAGGTTATGGTGTTGGGGTCGAGCAGGTGGAGGGTNCTTGATTTTTGTGTTTTGGGGGTAGTGGTTGGTGAGGAGTGGGTGGTGTAGGTTATGGTGTTGGGGTCGAGCAGGTGGAGGGTGTGGCAAGGTTAAATGTTCTTAGATTTTTAGAATTCTTTTAATTTTTATTAATTTATAAGATTTTTTACAATTTTTTCTAAATTTTTTTAAGGTCATTAGGATTAAGGTCAAAGTCACTGGTATCCAATATGGTGGCCAGATTCATCAATGTAACTTTTCCTCAATTTTTATAATTATATTTTTGCGATTTTTTCATGATTTGTACGTGAGAAGTAGATGAGCCAGNGGGGGGGGGGGAGTGTGACATGTACATGCATGTGTGTGTTTCGAATCAGCCGTAGGACAAAATTAAGAAAGTAAGGGCTTTTGCAGGCTGGCATTGGAAGGATGGTGACGGCAATCGCAATCGCGTCTTAATCTTTCCCTGAACCGGTGGACCGAAAATTTAAAATTCGAGGGCCGAAAAAGTGTGAAAGCTAGTGTTGTAACGACTTAATAAGCGGAACATAAATCTGTCCCATTTGGGTTTTAATGCCCTGTAAGAAATGTAGGTTTAGAGTGAGTTAAAATTTTCATACGATTAATTTTTTTCTACTGCTGAAGGGCAACAGTTCATTCCAGGCGAAAGCCAGTTCCAATGTATTGGTTGAGTATTTTACAAAATTATTTTAGACGTTATTATTTCAAATGTAAGCCAAACACTCTCGCGTGCCCTGCATAGTTTGTTCTTTATGAAAATTGTGAACCCGATTATTCATGTAACGATAAACCTTAACTGTATGCTTCTTGTAAACACTAATATGTTACTATTTTAGTAAATTATTATTATAATGCGGGCGAAAAAATATAAACAGAGTTGTGATGTAATTGTTTCTAACCGTTAGCCATTTAATACAATGCAAATACTTATCAATATATATATATATATNAGAGTTGTGATGTAATTGTTTCTAACCGTTAGCCATTTAATACAATGCAAATACTTATCAATATATATATATATATTTCCTTATTCGGTACCAACTTTATTAGGGGTGATTGCTGTCAGTTTTATTACAGCCACGGAAAAAGTATTTTTTCAAATGTTTATTTGACAGTTTTCGAAGTTTGTAAGGGTTATCTGACAGGTAACCAACTGCTCCTTCACAAACTTCGTCTATTTCCTCGACAACTGTTTGCTTGAGAAGGTTACACACGGCACCTTCGATGTACATTAATGAACATGATTGTGACGTCATTAAAAGCGATACACACCCAAGGGTTACAAACATTTGTTNAGAGTTGTGATGTAATTGTTTCTAACCGTTAGCCATTTAATACAATGCAAATACTTATCAATATATATATATATATATTTCCTTATTCGGTACCAACTTTATTAGGGGTGATTGCTGTCAGTTTTATTACAGCCACGGAAAAAGTATTTTTTCAAATGTTTATTTGACATTTTTCGAAGTTTGTAAGGGTTATCTGACAGTTAACCAACTGCTCCTTCACAAACTTCGTCTATTTCCTCGAAAACTGTATGCTTGAGAAGGTTACACACGGCAACTTCGATGTACATTAATGAACATGATTGTGACGTCATTAAAAGCGATACACACCCAAGGGTTACAAACATTTGTTNACTTCGATGTACATTAATGAACATGATTGTGACGTCATTAAAAGCGATACACACCCAAGGGTTACAAACATTTGTTAGATAATGACATGGCACTCCCTAAATCCTCGATGGATAGGGATATCACTCAACAAGTTTCCAGAGATTTAAGATCTCGATTCAATACAACAGCATTCACAGAATCGTTCTCTCATCTCAAGTAGGTTTCTTTATTTTGAATTAAAAACCATATGAAATATCGGTTTTTAAGAGCACCTACATCCGTCACGAGTTACTGTAGGATATAGGACATTTAATGTTTTCTATCTCATCTTGCATACGTAATCACGTGGCAGCGTTTACACATGTAGTTCAGAACAACTGAGCTTAAAAAATTAAGCCAGCATAGAGTTTGCCTGCATTTATGGAGCTAGTTAGCTGCCCGAGAAAACTACTTTCTGTACATTCTCTCCTTGTACATTTTTTTTCCTCTACTACACCCTGTAATGTCCCATACTAATGGCACCGGTGCTTGAGTATGGAGTGATGTTAGCATAAGTTACTTGTTTTATCGCACGATGGCGTCACGGGTAAAAGTAAGAGCTTACAGAGCTAACTTTTTTCGCGGCAAGAATCTTGCTCTAGACACGCGGAGAACTTCTACAACAGGGTCGTTGATTCTGCAGTATTCTTTATAAAGGCTGTTCATTATAACGTGAGCACTTTTGAAATCAACCTTATAAAAAGTCACAGCTCCTACCTGAATATATTATAACGGGCGCACTGAGTGACATGAGCCCAGTAGAGATGGTATCGATGGAGGGAAAGTAGTTCCATGTCTTAGCGTCGAATTAAAAATGTTAGGTTACCTTTTGTGATAACTTAAATTTTTTGTTTCGCTTTCTTTTTATAATGCATATAAGTGTAAAAATTAACAGATTTGTAAAATATTTATTTTTATAATAATTCCACAGTTTCACTTGACCGACGCATGAATAAAGTGATGAGACTTATTCCAGTGTTAATTTTACCTAAATCGGAAGAATACACAACGTGCACGCTAGCAGATCTTAAACAGCGCTTTCAAAAGTGCTCAGTTTACCATTATCAGCCTATACTCAGTGATGTCACTCATGCTGGATGAAGTGACATGTTGGATGTGCTTGAAGCCCCTCTGGCTCTTCCAGTGTCTCAAAACGAGCGTGACGTGATGTATGAGCTACCACGGCCACCTGAAGACATNTTTTTGACGTGACAACGTCTTAAATTAGGTTGCGGCTGGGAGTCACTTATGAAAAAGTGTAACGCTCGGTAACGTTACGATGAGTCACCGAACGAGAGAGAGGCCCGCCGAATGCCTTGCGTCTCTCTCCCACTCAACTATGATCGGTCTGCCGCGCGCGCAGCACTACGTTGTCACGTAAAATCTTCGCCCGTAAAACCGACTTTACAGGCAACCATTTTTTATAATAATTCCACAGTTTCACTTGACCGACGCATGAATAAAGTGATGAGACANCTTAAATTTTTTGTTTCGCTTTCTTTTTATAATGCATATAAGTGTAAAAATTAACAGATTTGTAAAATATTTATTTTTATAATAATTCCACAGTTTCACTTGACCGACGCATGAATAAAGTGATGAGACTTATTCCAGTGTTAATTTTACCTAAATCGGAAGAATACACAACGTGCACGCTAGCAGATCTTAAACAGCGCTTTCAAAAGTGCTCAGTTTACCATTATCAGCCTATACTCAGTGATGTCACTCATGCTGGATGAAGTGACATGTTGGATGTGCTTGAAGCCCCTCTGGCTCTTCCAGTGTCTCAAAACGAGCGTGACGTGATGTATGAGCTACCACGGCCACCTGAAGACATTGAATGACAGGCCACATCAATCGTAATTGAGCACGAACAGGCCACTTCTGGCCGCCGCGGGCGATTGGCGATGGATGTCACCCTGCGTCGTAGCAGTAGGTAGTTAGCGCGGCCTTGAAAAATGGCGCCCAGCGCGAAGGCAAGGCACATTATTCCCAGCACACGGCTTACAAAGCCTTGGAGGGAAATCCTTGTGGTTTTAGCATATATCAGCTTCAGACGTAGCTGTTCTGCGAATCACAGTTTGGCCAGAACTTGTACATGTATTATCGTACTCTGTGACTACAATTCACATCTTGGACTGCATATTTTGTTTGCGGGTGTTTTCCATAGGCACCCAAATTTTAATCGCGTTGGGTAAAGAGATATACGATTTTGATAATCGGGGCATCTGAAAGACGATTACCAATCATGTCAGGCGTTTCACCGTAATAAGGTCCTTCGACTGCCGTGTAAACGTTGACTCGCTCCTTTCAATTATATACTTACCGGTCACGTTTACGATACCACTTCGAAGTCAGTAAGATAACAGGTCTACCGCTCAGTCACCGGATTTTCAAACCACGACACGAATATTCGCCATCACGAAGATTTTTCGAGTATGAGAACTGCAACGTCAGATAACTGGTCTTAGCGACTAGCAGTTCTATCTTTTCTCCTGACCTTCAGGAATATAGTTACACATCATGTGTGTGCAATAAACTCGAGGTGGATTAACTGTTTACTTGTTTGCCAGCTTTCTATTAAACGCCTCATTATGTGTGAGCACTGGAGGAATTCGCTGCTCAAACTAGTTTCCCTACCCAACACAAAACTCTTGCCTTCCCTCTCTCCAAAACTTGCAAATTCATCTGGCCCAGTCATCTGCCAGCCTCCGATCCGTAGCGAACGGTTCTCTCCCATTCCATCACATGCCGTTTATGTTTTTTTTCGGTTTTGCGTGTTAAAATGTAACGTTTACACTAATAAACGATATGTAAGCAACTTCAATGTTTCAAAAGTTAAACATTCGTATTGCTGCATAACAGTTATTGCCACAGCTTCTTAAACGTCAATGANAACTTCAATGTTTCAAAAGTTAAACATTCGTATTGCTGCATAACAGTTATTGCCACAGCTTCTTAAACGTCAATGAACTTCGGATTGATTTTCGACGCAAGTATACATTCTCGCTTGAATCGGGACAAGAACCACCAATAATCTGTTCTTTTTTTTTTGTGGAGTTAAGGTGCTAGAAAGTGGGAAGAGTGTGAATAAGGCGGTATTGTGCTATCATTCATTTACATATGATGGATATAGCATATTACAATTTTAATATTAGTAAATATGGGCTATACTGAGCCCATTATTTTGTAGAAAGTGTCGTAAATGAAATTAAATCTTTATAGAAGATCTATGCGGTTCTAACGATACTAACACTAAATTAAACGAGTCAAACCGTATTGTATAAGAGCTTCTTCCGAAAATAAGAACAGCGAAGTTCGCCACATCGGTCCTAACCAGAGGAGCCCCAGGGAATAATCAAAACGTTTAGATAGAAGTATTTTAGAAAACGTTTTTACTTGTGAATGTGAACGGATGCATGTAAATATACAGTGTTCAATATTTATTCGTATGTACGTACAGAAATTGGAGGTTGTGAATCCATCGTCAATGATCCGACGCTTCTTGGCCTCAAACGTCGAATACAAGTCCACGTAGACGGACACCTCTAAGGCCAATTCTCATTGCAGCTACGACCCTGCTTGGATGGCACATGAAATGAATTGCAGAGGTCTTGTAGAAAATGCGAGATTCAAAAACATTTGTATATTTTGTAGTGGTGTTTGAACATTAATGGCATTTAATAAACCTTTCATTTACAATAGCAAGTTTAAAGTTGTTATTCCAACTCCAAGGATAAATTTATGTTGCTTGAAAATGGCCAAAAACAGGTGTTTTAAGAACCGGCTTAAGCTGCAAACTTTTTTTCATAAAGAAACATAAAGTAGTCGTTAGACACGTGTCGTATTTTTATTTTTATTTGAGATACATGAAAAATAGGATCACTGCCTAAAGACACCCAGAGAAACACCGCGCGCCATTTGAGATCCGTGCTCGTAGAGACGATGAGGCAAGTTGGGAGTAAGCAAATGTCGGCCTTACAGCTCACGCGTTTCGAGGCTTCAACGTGACGCGATGGCTCAGCGGTTAGACTACTCGTCCCCCACCAAGGCAAACCGGGTTCAATCCCTGGCCGGGTCACTCCCGGAATTTCGCAATTGGGTATCGTGCCGGGTGATGCCGCTGGTCGGTGGGTTTCCTCGGGAATCGCCCGTTTCCCCCGGCCATGAATTCCAGCCCTCCTCCATTCTCCCCTCATTCCACCGTCATCGGCTTTCAAGACCTCGTTTTAAAGAGGTGGCCAAATCTCTCAACTCAACTAAACTCGAGGAGGCTTCGAACGCGCGAAATAGCTACGGGCAGTTGGGCCTCTTAACATGGGGCTTCTTTTGTTATAAGTTGTTCATAGGTAAGTTGAACACTTTTGAAAACTCTGCTTAAGATCTACCTGTGTGCGCATTGCATATCCTTCCCCATATGTAAAGTTATCATTGCCGTAGGCCTTATCACTTTATTAATCCGTCAGTCAAGTGAAACCAGACAATTATAAGTAGAATAAATATTTTAAAACAATGTGCTTATTCTTATAGTTATATGAATTTAAAAAAAATAAAAAAATAAAAATGATTTCAGTACTGAAAAGTGTTTACCTAACACTTCAAAGTGATCTTAAAGACATGAATTACTTCGACTCCGTCGTCCCCAACATTACTCTGCGCGCGCCATCCGTTGACCCCGTTCAAATATATGCGGGTGAGGGCAGAGACATTTTACAAAAGTTTATTTAGAAAGTGCTCATTCTACCGTGAACTGTCATTAACTGTGCAGTAACTCTGTAGTTTAATTTTTCTATGTATTCATAACAGTGTAAAAATTTTAGCAAATAATGGCTTGTCTTTGATAAGTCGTAGTGCAGTGCTACCACATATGCTGTATTTGAAACGTGTCAAATGCCCCTGTATTACACGAATGTCAGCATATGAAAACATGTAAATGTTCATTTGAACATTTTTCGTAATACAGAGCGAGTTTAAAAGAATAATCCAACATTGAAGTTCTATAATATCAAAACCAAACAACTTACAGCCTTGATTAACCAATCAAATGAACCGTGGAACCGTAACGTTTGTTTACCATACATTCATAAATGTTCAATGTGACCACCATGAACGGCCCGAACGACATCCACGCGGTAATCTAATTCGTTCCACGTTCTTGTCAGCATGTCCTGTGTTACGGTTTGGATGGCGTTCGTAACTCTTGGTTTGAGGTGTTGAGGGGGGTAGCGTGCTCGCATTCGACACGTCAATGTGAAGGGGACGGTCTCACGTTTCCTTTATGTGCCGAGAGATGACACTGGGAGCGTCTGTCGTCGCCCAATGAGTGTGTGTTGTGTGTTAGTCCGCATCACGATGACGATGGAACAACAGAAGGTGTTCTGTGTTATTCTGTTTGCTAAATGTGAATCGGTTACGACTGTTCAACTTCAATTCCGTCGCAAATACGGACGTCAGGCTTTTAGCGATGAAACGACGTACCATACAAATGGTAAGGTGCGGATATGGGGTCAGGAGCATCCACATGAAACCACCGAACACGAGCGCGCTTCCCCCAAAGTGAACGTGCTTTGCGCTGTATCCAAAGACACTGTTTTCGGCCTTTTCTTTTTTTCACGAGCCCACTGTTACTGGAATCCCTTATTTGGACATGCCTACAGAGTGGTTGTTTCCTCAGTTAGAAGAGGCGGCGGGGGACTTCATTTTCCAGCAGGATGGTGCGCCACCCCATTGGCACCTAGCTGTTCGCGGATACCGAATGAGACGTTGCCGCAAAGCTGGATTGGTCGAGGAGCATTAGGTGGCCAGGCTCTTCATCACTGGCCCCCAAGAAACCCGGATCTTACCCCGTGCGTTTTTTTCAATGGGGGAACATAAGGGATTAAGTGTTTTGTTCACCATTGCCGGCTAACATTGACGACCTCAAAACGAGAATTACGGACGCCATCCAAATCGTAACACTGGACATGCTGACAAGAGTGTTGAACGAGTTTGATTATCTCATATATGTCGTTCGGGTCGCTCATGGTGGTCACATTGAACATTTATGAATGTATGGTGAACTAACTTCACGGTTCCACGATTCATTTTATGGTCAACCAAGGTTGTAGGTAGTTTGGTTTTGATATTCTAGACCTTCAAAGTTGGGGTATTCTTTTATAGTCAGCTTGTACTATTTCAGATAATTGTATCTATCTGCCAATAATAATGTTACCTCTCACCTAAACTTAATCATATTTACCAACTCAAATTTATCATTAAATTTGGGATTTTTATTTTATTAAAATTTTTACAATTTAAACACGTGGAAACTAATATAACACGCAAATTTTAAATGCAATCCTATGCAATTATCAAGATATATCTATAATCAACACAGAGCGTTGATGGGAATAAAAGTGAATAGAGAAAAACCAAAATGTATTGTTTCTTTTCTCTGATTGGGTGANCGCTCGGTAACGTTACGATGAGTCACCGAACGAGAGAGAGGCCCGCCGAATGCCTTGCGTCTCTCTCCCACTCAACTATGATCGGTCTGCCGCGCGCGCAGCACTACGTTGTCACGTAAAATCTTCGCCCGTAAAACCGACTTTACAGGCAACCATTTTTTCTCTAAGTTATAATATTTCATTTAAAATCAATACGAAATAAAAACAGGGGGAAATAAGGTGTGTCGGTAATGCCGGGTAAGAATTAAATATCGTTCAAAATATTATTATACAGAGTGCGCATGAATGCGGTGCGTTGGCACTTGAGAGAGATTTTCTAGACTAGGTTAAGCTTAATTGCCATGAGGCGGAGGAATATCCTGAAAGTAGAACTCAAGCACGGTTTCAGAATGGTTGGAGGTAACAGGGAATGGACTATGTCAAAAGTTATTTTCAAACATAGGTAATAGGAAAAATGTAATAAAATCATGATGGCATCCAACTTTTCTCCACAAGAAAACCTTCCCCGCCATATTGGTTTATTGTTTTTTCTGACTGGTTTATACTTGTAAAAAAGGAAATTCCGAAAATTCTTTTATACCCAAATATTTGATGACCTTACGCTTTAGTAAAGACAAAACACGGTAACTATGAACTCCTAATTGCAGCACAATTTTAATTCTGCTAACATCTGGTAAAATCAATATTGTACCATAAATACGAGTACGTGATTCAGTCGTTATGACTGTACTACTGTGTAAGGTCGACAGCTAATTGGGTATAGGTGCACTTTCGAATTTTTTTTTAAAAGTTACCAAGCTAGCAAAATCAAGAATAAAATACACCGGGGAGGTTCCTTTTAACCTAAGTGCGAATCGGTCTAAAATTCGTACCTATTAATGTGGAATATCGAGCGAGGTGGCACAGAGGTAACTCACTGGAATCGCATTCGGGAATGACAGGGTTCGATTCCCGGTCCAGCCGTCTTGATTTCGGTTTTTCATTGTTTCCCGAAATCACTCCAGAAGGCCATGGCCGATTCCTTCCCCAATCCCCTTTCCCTGTGCTACTTTCACCGTGTCTAATGACTCACCGCTTTTGATCGCTGGTGAAGTTCAGAGCGGAGGAAGATAAGCCCCCCCCCNTGGAATCGCATTCGGGAATGACAGGGTTCGATTCCCGGTCCAGCCGTCTTGATTTCGGTTTTTCATTGTTTCCCGAAATCACTCCAGAAGGCCATGGCCGATTCCTTCCCCAATCCCCTTTCCCTGTGCTACTTTCACCGTGTCTAATGACTCACCGCTTTTGATCGCTGGTGAAGTTCAGAGCGGAGGAAGATAAGCCCCCCCNTGGTTACGACAGTTCCCCACCGCAGCTGCTTTTGTCCACCAGGTTTCCCCAGTATACAGGTTTTTAATGTTTACCATTCTCGCCCTGCATTAGCTAAAAAAAGGGGGGGGGGGACGGCAGGAGTGGCAAATTCCCACCTAGTTGTTCAGTAAAAGAGGGAATTTTGAAGAATGCAGGACTTATAATTTCCCACCAACAAGCCCACGAGTAGACTCGGTGGTGGTTAGTAGACTCGGTGGTGGTTAGATTTTTTTTTTTATTCAAAGCGGATTATAAATGCCAAAGCTTGTTTTAAAGTTATCGCACGTCGTGAGGGAGTGGCCTGGGAAAAGGTATGCATTTCTAAACTAAGTTGTTCCATAATCGGCGACTGTAGTTAACTGGTATTGTAAAGAGTGATTTTAGGTGCTCTTTGATTAGAAATGATATTAAAAGTTAACTGGCATTTTATTGTGTTTGTTGAAGAATGGAATTGTTTAAAGTTACGTTTTGATTACGTTTATTTCCTCGTGTGTGCTACTCTGACGAGCGATTAAAGGTTGGTAAAGAAACTTGGTTTTAAACGGTTTTATTTCGCGAGAAGACGCCGAGGGCGTGTATTTAATGGTTTAAAACAGTTTTTTTTTTTCAAGTTATTTGTTTAGTATTTCTTTGAAAAAGGTCGTAATTTTCTGAAAGAAGCTCGAAAAGTGAGCTGGGAATTGTAACTTTTAGTTCACGTGGTCGGAGGTCTCTGATTGGCCGATAGGTCTTGCGTTAGGTGGGGCCTTCATCCGCCACTCAAGAGATGGCAGCACTGTCGTATTTTTATGTGAAACACATTTCAAAATTTTAAATTTATTTCGGGAAAATTAAAAACTTTTAATTTGGATTGTAATGTAGCTAGAATGACTTCTTTTAATATATGTATGTATGTATATATACATATGGGAAAAACTTTTTTTTTTTAGATTTATGTCCAATTTATGGGATTAAATTAATTTAAAAAATCGAAAAATCTTGGATTGCTCAGTCTAATGCAATAAAATATTTTAAACATAAGAAGTCTTTAAAAAAAAAAAACGTTTGCTGGTGGATTTCTTGTTAGAAGAATGAAATTGAGAGATTCATCTTATCATCTGGGATAGTTTTGCTTGCAGACTGCAGCAAGGGTTTTTTGAATACGACAGAGAGTGCTGCGATCAGTCGGTGTCGGTAAAAATTTGCGTTTATCTCGCTCGTCAGGCTTTGTATTTTTGTTTAAATTGCCAGGAGTTTTCCGGAACAACTTTGTGAGGGGGAGGATAGAGTTATTTAAATTCAGAGAACTAACTTAGGGCTTCTTGTGGAGTGGATAGTGTTTGGCTTTTTGCCACGTAGGGTCAGATGTGTGCCATGATGGATGTGAAGTAAGACTCCGGCAAGAACCGCATTAGCGAGTTCATGTCCTGGAGTGCTTCNAATTAATTTAAAAAATCGAAAAATCTTGGATTGCTCAGTCTAATGCAATAAAATATTTTAAACATAAGAAGTCTTTTAAAAAAAAAAACGTTAGCTGGTGGATTTCTTGTTAGAAGAATGAAATTGAGAGTTTCATCTTATCATCTGGGATAGTTTTGCTTGCAGACTGCAGCAAGGGTTTTTTGAATACGACAGAGAGTGCTGCGATCAGTCGGTGTCGGTTAAAATTTGCGTTTATCTCGCTCGTCAGGCTTTGTATTTTTGTTTAAATTGCCAGGAGTTTTCCGGAACAACTTTGTGAGGGGGAGGATAGAGTTATTTAAATTCAGAGAACTAACTTAGGGCTTCTTGTGGAGTGGATAGTGTTTGGCTTTTTGCCACGTAGGGTCGGATGTGTGCCATGATGGATGTGAAGTAAGACTCCGGCAAGAACCGCATTAGCGAGTTCATGTCCTGGAGTGCTTCTTCAAGTCCTCCCGGCACACTCAGGGGTGTGGAATGGTTGGCTGGGGTTGTGTTTGTTAGGGCTCTGCTGGCAGAGTGCTGTGTTTGTGGTACCTGCATTACTGGATGGTAGAGTGGGGACTGTATCTGGGTGTTAAAATCCTAAGGACACCTGTGCGTACGAGAGGTTTCGAGGCAGGTTTTTTCGAATCAGTGATTTTCCTGGTAGTTAACCAGGTTTCTAACCAGCACTGAAACTGGCTTGGATGTTTGTTGTTGCTGTGCCTTGAGATTGTCAGCTTGAGCTTGACACCTGTTCTAGGAACTAAGGGCAGAGTTTTGATGTTGCTATGTGTTCGCCTTGGCAGTTGCAACAGATCCGGGGTTTCGTTGTGTTTGGGACAGATGCCTATGGTGTGTGGTCCTGCGCATTGTGGGCAGACTTTTTTTCATACGGCAATATTTGTGTGTGTGGCCTATTTCCAAGCAGTTTCTACATCGGGGAACATCTTGCGGCCTTTTTCTGTAGACACGGGGGTGCACCACGGTCATGTTCAGTCTGGTAATTGATTCTAGGGGCGGAAGAGTTTAATTTTGCGCGGCCGTTACGCAGAAAAAGCGTTGCGGCTGCAATGTGTGTTTGTTGGGATCTTCTACTTTTTTAGGAAATTGGTCTATTTTCTGAATTTCATAGCCGCGGTCTTCACGATCTTTATTTATATCATTTGTTTGGGTGCTAGGCGCTAGGTCAAACACCACTTTTTGGGGTTGTTCTGTTGGTTTACTGAATGTGTAGTAATTTAGGGAGTTGCTTTTCAGCAAGTTGTCTGCATACTTGAAAAGTGCAAGGTCAGTTGTTACAATATGAAATCTAAGGCCGTCACGAGTGATGTATAAGGTGAACCCGGTTTTTGAAATGAAACCTAGCGTTTTCACAACCCATGATTATTGTTTGATGCCAGGTACTATCATACGGTAAACATGTCCCCCCCCCCC